>OX377620.1:131952293-132460833 GCA_947397865.1 Polietes domitor
CAGACGAGCTACAAATAGGGATTTTTCGAAATTTGTACTTTTAAGGGAGGAAAGAGACAAAAAGGGATAAAAGTGGTACCAATTTAAGAATTGCAGCTAGAATCGTGAAAATCGGTATTTACATTTCTCTGACAACGTAAACTTGCAATGAATTGATTTTTCGAAATTTGTACTTATAAGGGGTGAGCGGGACAAAAAGGGATACAAATGGTACCAACTAAAGTATTGCAGCTATAGTCGTGAAATTTGGTATGTAAATTCCACTGACAACGTAGTAGCGCAAATCTAAATGAATTTTGTAGAAATTTTTACTTATTAGGGGTGAGTGGGACAAAAAGGGATAAAAAAATTGTACCAACTAAAGTATTGTAGCTACAATCGTGAACTTTGGATTGTAAATTCCTCTGGCAACGGATAAAAGTAGTACCAACTAAAGTATTGGAGCTATAGTCGTGAAAAGTGGTGTGTAAGTTCCTCTGACAATTTAGAACCGCTAATCTACATGAATTTTTCGAAATTTGTACTTATAAACAGTGAGCGGGATAAAAATAGTACCAAATATAATATTGCATCTACAGTTGCGAAATTAGGAGTGTAAATTCACTGACAACGTAGAAGCGCAATCTAAATGGATCTTTGTACTTATAGGAGGTGAGCGGGACAAAAAGGAATAAAAATGGTACCAACAAAAGTATTGCAGCTATAGTCGAGAAATTTGGAGTGTAAATTCCTCTCACAACGTCGACTTGCAACAGAAGTGGATTTCTTGATTTAGTATGTAAATTCCTCTGACCATATAAAAGCGAAGTAAAATTGAATTTTTCGAAAATTGTACTTTGAAGGGGCGTGCGGGACAAAAAGGGATACAAATTGTGTACAGTCCTTGAATTATGTAAACGCGGAACATAAATGGATATTTCAAAATTTGTACTTAATACAACGATACGTCCCGACAAGAAATAAATGTGTTACCAAATAAAGTACGTATTTTTAGGGGAAGCAAAAACACATGTTACATATAGTGGTATTTCAAAATGTGTACTTTTTGGGAAAGAGATGCAAAAATTTATAAAGTAGCTGGGTGCATCTAGAAACGTGAGACCGAGGATACCACCAAAAGAAAATTAAATAAATACTATCCAAAAACAGAGACGGATAAAATTAAGAAATAATTGGCATTTTCGTGTGCGAAGCAGCGAGTACTGCTAGTATTCTTATATTTATATTTTCAAAAAAGCGTAATTGCCATAAATATTGGTAGATAGTGGGTGCTACAGTTGGTTATATTTCCATTCCATTTTAATTCCAAAAGTACAAATTTTGAAAATTCATTATCTCACGTACATAGTGCAAAATAACCTAACTTCATGATTCAACCAATTTTTACAGTAAAAGTAAAAAGTACGAAAAATCTTTTTATTTTGCGTGTCTATGCAGTCAGAGGAATGTATACACCTAATTCCATGATTCTAGCTGCTGCCATTTGGTTGGTACCATTTTTATCCCCTTTTTCCCATTTTACCCCCTTAAGAGTACGACTTTCAAAAATCTTTATTGTACGTGTCTACGCAATTAGAGAGATGTAGACACCGAATTTCATCATTCTAGTTGTAGCCCTTCAGTGGGTACTATTTTTATCCCTCTGTACCCATTGTATCCCTTGAAAGTACGAATTCGGAAAAAACGTTGTATTTTTCGTGTCTACACAGTCAGAAGAATGTATACTCCGAATTTCGTGACTCTAGCTGCGGTCATTTGGTTGGTACTATTTTTATCCCCTTTTTTCATTTTAACCCCAAAAAGTACGAATTTCGAAAAATCCGTTTATTTTACGCAATCAGAGGAATGTATACACCAAATTTCATTATTCTAGGTGCAGCCGTTTGGTTGGTACCTTTTTTTATCCCTCTATTCCCATTTTACCCCTTAAAAGTACGAATTTGGAACAAATACTTTTATATTATGTATCTACTCAATTAGAGGAATGTACACACCGAATTTCGTGTTTCTAGCTGTTGCCGTTTAATATGTACCATTTTTATCCCTTTTTACACCCCAAGGTGTTATGTTATTGTCGGTTAGATTACTATTGCATTCAACGCTTCATAATAAATTCACACATACATACGTATATCCATGTCTGATGAAATTAATCGCCTTGTATTAAAACAAAACCGAACAAACATCACGTACGAGGAAATGCCATCTTCGCCAGACATTTGAGTGATTAGTCTCAGCGTTCCCAACCCGTATTGTAGAGCCAGTCGTTGACAACTGTTCAAAGTTAACCCGTCTTCTCTGATGTGGTTCAGTGGATTATAAGGTCATTAAAAAATTGTCTCGGCAGACAAGTGAATTGCAACAATTTCCAATGTCTGGAAGAAAAGTAAAAGTAAAATGCCAAAGAAACATGCAATGGACCACTTACTACTTGTAGTTCACTTTAACGAACCTTATGTATTTTTGCCAAATAATAAATAAATTGTATATGTGAATCTTTTATGATTGGGTTTCATGGAAGCTGTGTTCACAACAAAAGAAAATGTATACACTTAGAGAAAAATGTCTGTTATTAACAGCAGCGATTGTCTGTTGTCCATCAGCAGGCACTTTTCTGCTATTATAGCAGTTTTTCTGCAATATAGCATTAGCATTCACATTGCTAAAGAGTTTGCAATCTGCTGCTGTTAATTAAAATATAAAAGTAAGATAAAAAATAATTCACAATTTAAGAGCCTTTCAGATTGACGGCGAAAACGAGTTCGAGTTTTAGATTAGCTCGGGAGTATATATATATATATATATAAACAATTATTTTGAAAAGAAAAATATCTGAAACAACAAAAGATATGACTAGTCATTCTCCGTCAAATTATGTTTAATTTCAATATTCATTTTGAAAAAAATCAAAAAAAGTTTTTTTAATGTTCATTTGATTTGTTTTTATACCCTCCACCTAAGGATGGGGGTATATTCACTTTGTCATTCCGTTTGTAACACCTTAAAATATTCTAAAATATCTGAGACCCATATTCTAGGTCGTGGTAAAATTCTAAGACGATATAGCCATGTCCGTCTGTCTGTCTGTTGAAAGCACGCTAGCTTCTGAACGAAATTAGCTAGGAGGTTGAAATATTCCGTATATATGTCTTATGGTTGAATATCGGTTGGGATGGAAAGTGGGCGAAATCGGCCCAGAGGGACTGAAAATACCCCCAATATTTATAGTATGTTTTTTGAACATATTAGCTTGTATTTACTTCATATTTGCAATTCGCATTCCCTTTATAGGGAATCATAGAGTGATTTTTATTTGTAGGAGGCGAAATGGGATAAAAAGGGATAAAAATGGTACCTATCAAACGATAACAGATAGAAACACGAAATTTGGCGTGTACATTCCTCTAATAGAGTAGATACATAATATAGAAGTATTTTTTCTAAATTCGTACTTTTAAGGGGTGAAGTTGGATAAAAATAGTACCAACAAAACGGCTGCACCTAGAATAATGAAATTCGATGTATATATTCTTCTGATTGCGTAGACACATAAAATAAAGGAACTTTTCGAAATTCGTACTTTTAGGGTGTAAAATGGAAAAAGGGGATAAAAATTGTACCAAACAAATGGATGCAGCTAGAACCATGAAATTCGCTGTATACAGTCCTCTGACTGAGTATACACGAAAAATAAAAAAGTGTTTCCAAATTCGTACTTTCAAGGGATTCAATGGGAGCAGAGGGATAAAAATGGTACCAACTAAAAGGCTACAGCTAGAATGATGAAATTCGGTGTGTACATCCCTCCACACGTTAAATACATAGATTTTCGAAAGTCGTACTTTTAAGGTGTAAAATGCGAAAAAGGGGATAAAAAATGGTACCAACAAAATGGCCGCAGATAGAATCATGGAATTCGGAGTATACATTCCTCTGGCTGCATAGCCACGTAAAGTATTTTTTCTCCAAAATTCGTACTTAATTTTGTTGCTTTTACGACAAAAAAATGGTAGAATCATGAAGTTGTCTTATACTGCGTACGTGAGATAAGGTATTTTCAAAATTTATACTTTTGAAATTAAAATAGGATGGAAATACAAACAACCAAACGAATGTAGCTCTGAAAATAGACTCTCTGCCTTATATTTACTTTATGAATTGAAATATTATTTCCATTATATATATACATAGTATAAAAATATTGGTAGCCTTGGCTTATTAATTAAATTTCTGATTTTCGTACATTTGAAATTTGTTGCGGACATTCCTCTTGTAGCTTGGAAGCACCACAAAGAAAATAAAAGTTTTAGCGGGCGAAATGGGACAAAATATGGTACCAATGATACGACCACAGCTAGAATCATGAAATTCGGTGTGTACATCCCTCTAATTGCATAGCCACGTAAAATAGAGGGATTTTTCGAAATTCGTACTTTTAAGGGATATAATTGAAAAGAAAAAACGAAAAAGAAAGAAAATAGGAACTACTAAACCGCTGAAGATGAAATCATGAAATTCGGTGTATACATTCATCTGACTATGAAGACTCGAAACAAAAAGGTTTTTTTCGAAATTTGCACATTCGGGAGGAGAATGGGCCGAATGGAGATATGTTTAAAATTTGTACTTTGTACTGATCAAAGTTATACAGTCACTTTGTCTGTATCTGAAAATGCTTCTCCCTAACGGCGACTGACAATCACTTAATATTTAGGCATGTTCACTTTCACAATGGCAGCATTGTATTTATTTATAGTAGTAGATTTGGCATAAGTATAGATTATAGTTTGAAATAGTAAACAAAGTTCGTAATATGGTACTGTACTTCTATGTAAAGTCGACATCCTTTAATCTGCTGGTAATACTGTGGAATGCACTCCGTGGTGGAGGGTATAAAAGATTCGGCCCGGCCGAACTTAATATGCAAAACTTCAATGCCACAGTCACTTCTTCTCTTAATATCTTGCAATACCAAACTTGTTCACCAAATATCATCAGAATTGAAAGACCTTCAAAAATGTCTCTTTGGTTTTACTGGAATTCCTCATAATCTGTTCCATAATACATATGTGTAATGTGGGACAAATCCTATTACTTGACTTGAACCGGGTGAATCTTTAGGGGAAATGGAGTTAATTGACGTTATTAGTTTTTCACTTCCTCGTCCACAATTTGTAGTCCACAGCACTACAAATTTCCAATGGATACAATTTTTCAAAAATTATTCTAAATAGTTTTTCGCACCCTACGCGAATTAATGCGTTATTAGGGTCAAATTAAAGAAGATAATATCTATTAAGAATACTTCAAATGTCATGCTTCTATCTGTAATAGTGCAACATTAACAACCATTTCAAGTTTACCCCTTAGTTTATTTAGTTTATTCATATTATAACTCTTAAGAGGGAAAACTAGAGTGACAAACAAACAAAGAAAACCCGGTCTTTCTGTCGGGTTTTTCGAAAACCGTGATTTCAAAAAACCCGGTTGTACGGGTTTTCTTTTTATAAAAAAATCTGTCGGACGGGGTTTTTCGTTTTTTTTTTTTGAAACAGAGAA
Organism: Polietes domitor; assembly: GCA_947397865.1. Taxonomy (NCBI): domain Eukaryota; kingdom Metazoa; phylum Arthropoda; class Insecta; order Diptera; family Muscidae; genus Polietes; species Polietes domitor. Next base: position 131,957,853 of record OX377620.1, read on the forward strand.
TATAATAAGCTAAAATATATAAAAACAAGTAAGAAGGCGTTAAGTTCGGCCGGGCCGAATCTTATATACCCTCCACCCCGGAGTGCATTCCACAGTATTACCAGCAGATTAAAAGGTAAAGTGATAAGAAAAGTATAAATTTTAAAGATATCCCCATTCGCCCCATTCTCCGCCCAAATGTACAAATTTCGAAAAAAAAACCTTTTTCGAGTCTTCATAGTCAGAATGTATACACCAAATTTCATGATTTCAACTTCAGCGGTTTGGTAGGTCCCATTTTTATCCCTCTTTTTAATTACACAGTGCAACACGAAAAAAAATAACCATATACGGACACCGCTACATGATAAAAGACCAAAAAAAAAAAGACCCGTGTTTTTTTCCCCCAAAGTCATGCACTTTTTTTTTATGGGCCCCCAGAGATTTGAGGCCTCGGTGTAATTTTTGGAAAAAAGTGATCATATTCTCAGGCTCATATCTTGCAAACCGTTCGGAATTTTGATTTACTCTCTGAGGCAAAGTTCTAGCTCTTGTCATAAAGAACAAAAATTGTGAACATATAAAATCAAAAAAACTTCATCTTCAAGGTCAAAATCGCAACAAAGTCGTCGGTCCAAAAATTTGCACTAACAAAACACATGACAATTCAAAGCAGCTGTTGTTGGTACAAATGGATTGCGACTACTTCGCTGCTTTGAATTGTCATGTGTTTTGTTAGTGCAAATTTTAGGACCGACGACTTTGTTGTTGTTTGTTGAATGGCATCGATGATGTCGTGTGGGTAAGAAATACTGGAATAAACAATTTTTCACTTTTGCGGCTACCTAAGCGCTACCTAAACGGTGTTAAGAATAATTCCTAGGAAGTTCATATGTTCTAGAAAGTTGTTTATTGAGATCTTAGGTACATTTTTGTAGTTGATTGTTTCCCTGAATTTTCAACGGTTTGCTACCTATGGACCTGAACAGGGGAAAAAAGGTTAAAAAAAATCGAATTTTTTTATTTTAAGTTTTTTGCGATTTTGACCTTGAAGATGAAGTTTTTTTGATTTTATATGTTCACAATTTTTGTTCTTTATGACAAGATCTAGAACTTTGCCTCAGAGAGTAAATCAAAATTCCGAACGGTTTGCAAGATATGAGCCTGAGAATATGATCACTTTTTTCCAAAAATTACACCGAGGCCTCAAATCTCTGGGGGCCCATAAAAAAAAAGTGCATGACTTTGGGGAAAAAAAAAACACGGGTCTTTTTTTTTTGGTCTTTTATCATGTAGCGGTGTCCGTATATGGTTATTTTGAAATGACTTCAAAAATGTTGCTCAGTGTTATATTTCGAAAAATCCATCTATTTTACGTGTATATGCAATTAGAGGGATGTACACACCGAATTTCATGATTCTAGCTGTTGTCGTATCATTGGTTCCATATTTTATCCCTTTTTGTCCCATTTCGCCCGCTAAAACTTTTATTTTCTTTGTGGTGCTTCCAAGCTACAAGAGGAATGTTCGCAACAAATTTTAACTGTATGAAAATAAGAAATTGAATTAATAAGCCAAGGCTACCAATATTTTTATACTATATATATAATGGATATAATACTTCAATTCATAAAGTAAATATAAGGGAGCAATCATAAATACCCTAAATATTGGGGGATAGAGAGTGTATTTTCCGCTACAGTCGTTTGGTTGGTTGTATTTCCATCCTATTTTAATTTCAAAAGAATAAATTTTGAAAAAACCTTATCTCTCACGTACGCAGTATAAGACAACTTCATGATTCTACCATTTTTTGTCATAAAAGCAACAAAATAAGGTACGAACTTGGAAAAAAATATTTTACGTGGCTATGCAGTCAGAGGAATGTATACACCGAATTCCATGATTCTATCAGCGGCCATTTTGTTGGGACAATTTTTATCCCCTTTTTCCAATTTTGCCCCCTCAAGAGTACGACTATCTAAAATCTCTTTATTTTACGTATCTACACAATTAGAGGGATGTACACACTGAATTTCATCATTCTATCTGTATTCGTTTAGTTGGTACTATTTTTATCCCCTGTAGCCATTGTATCCCTTGAAAGTACGAATTTGGAAAAAAACGTTTTATTTTTCGTATCTACGCATGAAATTCAAGGATTATGCGTATTTTTGGGCTCTTTGAAATACAATACCTTGGTCGACATCCGCTGAGGCAAATGGTCAAAGGCGTAGATTTTTCTTCTGCCCATAAGAAATACATGTGAAATCTGGAACGAACTTCGCCATTTTAGACTCATAGTATTACTGTGTTCGTAATTTTTTAGTTAATTTGCGGTCCCTCATAAAAAAGCTTGTGATAATATAACAAGTAAAAACGGCGTTAAGTTCGGCCGGGCCGAACACCCTCCACCATGGATTTCATTCGACAGAGGCTGTCGAGTTTCGTAGAAGTGCAGTAATATTACAGGAAAATATTTTTTTTAATATAGGCAAACCAAAACAAATACATATATTAACAAAATAATTTTATAAATAAATATAATATTTTTATTACTTCAAACCACGCTTATAAGGCAAGGCTACCAATACGTTTACATATCGAAATAATACTTCAAGTCAATTCAAAAAGTAAATATTCTTACAAATACTTATATTTTCAAAAAAGCTTAAATACAACAAATATTGGTAGATAGTGGGTGCTACAGTTGGTTGTATTTGGATTCTATTTTAATTACAAAAGTACACATTTTGAAAATCCATTATCTCACGTACATAGTGCAAAATAACTTAACTTCATGATTTAACCATTTTTTGTCGTAAAAGTAAAAAGTACGAATTTGGAAAAATCTTTTTATCCTGCGTGTCTATGCAGTCAGAGGAATGTATACACCAAATTCCATGATTCTAGCTGCAGTCATTTGGTTGGTACCGTTTTTATCCCCTTTTTCCCATTTTACCCCCTTATGAGTACGACTTTTTAAAATCTCTTTATTTTACTTGTCTACGCAGTCAGAGGAATGTATACTCTGAATTTCACGACTCCAGCTGTTGCCATTTGGTTGGTACTATTTGTATACCCTTTTTTCATTTTTACCCCAAAAAGTACGAATTTCCAAAAATCCGTTTATTTTTCGTGTCTACGCAATCAGACAAATGTATACACCGAATTTCATGACTCTAGCTGCGGTCATTTGATTGGTACTATTTTTATCCCCTTTTTTCATTTTAACCCCCAAAAGTACGAATTTTGAAAAATCCGTGTATTTTACTTGTCTATGCAATCAGAGGAATGTATACACCGAATTTCATTATTTTAGGTACATCCGTTTGGTTGGTACCATTTTTATCCCTCTAGTCCCATTTTACATCTTAAAAGTACGAATTTGGAAAAAATACTTTTATATTATGTATCTACTCAATTAGAGGAATATATACACCGAATTTCGTGTTTCTAGCTGTTATCGTTTTATATGTACCATTTTTATCCCTTTTTTGCCCACAGGTGTTTCTAGTTAGATTATAAGATATTGTGCCAAATTTAAAGAAAATCGATTAGAATATGTGGCATTTAAAGCGGAAAAGGTCAAATCGGAAGCGACATTTATATGGGGGCTATATCTAAATCTGAACCGATCTTACCCAATTTCTGCATAGGTGTTTCTAGTAAGATTATAAGATGTTGTGCAAATTTAAAGGAAATCGAGTACAATATGTGGTTTCTACAGAGGAAAATGTCAAATCGGGAACGACATTTGTATGGGGGCTATATCTAAATCTGAACCGATTTGACCTAGTTTCACCATAGATGTTCTTAGTTTAAATATAAGATGTTTTGCCAAATCTGATACAATATGTGGTTTCTAGAGCGGAAAAAGTCAAATCGGGAGCGAAATTTGTATGGGGGCTATATATAAATCTGAACCGATCTGACCGATATTCACCATGGGTGTTTCTAGTGGAAATATAAGATGTTTTACCAAATCTAAAGACAATCTGATACATTATGTGGTCTCTAGAGCGGAAAAAGTCAAATCGGGAGAGAAATTTGTATGGGAGCTATATATAAATCTGAACCGATCTAACATATTTTTACCACAGGTGTTTCTAGTTACAATATAAGATGTTTTGCCAATTTTAAAGAAAATCTGTTGTAATATGTGGTATCTAGAATGAAAAGAGTCAAATCGGGAGTGAAATTCGTATGGGGGCTATATCTAAATCTGAACCGATTTTCTTCAAATTAAATAGCGTTTGTCCTTATCCCGAAAAACATCGTTGTGCAAAGTTTCATTTGGTTCTGTCTACAATTGCGACCTGTATCGTGATTACAAGAATAGATGGACGGACGGACAGACAGACAGACAGACAGACGGACATTGCTAAATCGACTCAGAAAGTGATTCTAAGACAATCGGTATAATTAACAATGGCTCTATCTCGTTTCCTTTTGGGTGTTACAAACAAATGCACAAAGACATAATACTCTCGTGGAGTGTATAAAAACGCCAATTAACTTCATTTCACCTATAGCTTCAGACGTACAATATCATCTGGTTCAAGTGTAATATGGACTGTCGGACAGTGTTATAATTATGAAACAGAAAAATGCACTCTTTATAAAAAAGTATCTATGTAACCTTTTGGAAAGAACAAGATATGAGATTTTATAAAACGTAACAGATGTTTTATATTGGTTCAATTTTTATAGCTCTTTTACTTTTGTAAAATCCGTAGTTTGCCTACTACATTCTTAAACTTCGGAAGTAAAAGTTTGTGTCTTTAGTCTTTTGTTTTGTGTTTTGTGTTTTTTTAATCGTTTAAGGTGTTTTTGTAATATATTCGAAGGTGTTTTATAGGTGTTTTCTAATGCATTCGGTGTTGGGTGTTTTTGTATTAAATCCGAATTCTAGTTTTTGTTATAACTTCAACGCCCTCTAACATCAACGACCTCATAAAATTTTAGCCTATCATTCTTCTTTCCAAATAACAAGATTCGGACTTTGGTAGAGTGAACCAAAAATATATGTACGTTTTAATCATCTGAACGATTCTAAATAACAAAAGCATAAAGTTTTTCATTATTTACTTTGTTGGACACTGCAGGAGTCTGCCAAAATGTCTGAAGTGTTGCTTTCAAACTCTTCGCTATATAAACTTAACAAATGACGAATATTAAACATTAATTAAGCAGCCAGACAGCCATAGATGGACAGACATTTATTTCATTTTTTTTTGCACAATATTTACCATAAAGTACCCATGTCTAGACCAACAATTTAAATGATTGTTAAGGCTTTTTTCCAACATCAAGGAAGCAGCAAATGATTGGGTCAACCTCCTCACCTGATGCTCATCTCTGAACACACAAACAAACTGATCAGCAGCCAACCAAACATCGTCGTTGGACACACTATCAAGTGGATGGTGTGTGATTTGGAAAAACATTCAATCCACTACGTGGTGTTTACTTCTTTTTGCATTTTGCCAACCGGTTGTTACTTGTGTTACGAACGAGTACGTCAGTTAGTCATAGCCAAAGAGGATTCCCTGGCTGCTGCAGAAACAACAATAGATCGGTCACGTAAGTACGTTACTGTGTTAAGAGTGCCATGCCGCCTGATTATGGATGGATGGATGGAGTGGTGGGGAGACATAACTAAGAAAAAACCAAAAAGATGAAAATCACAATCGAATTTTTCACTACCGATTCATTTTCATTTCAACGGAAAAGGCAGCCTTATGTTGATTATATAACAACCTTATGGAGAAGAGACAATATGGAGAGGAGTATGCGATGAACACCGCACCATGATGCTTCAATACATTTGATTTTGCCAACTTTTTGTGTTGTTTTTTTTTTTTTTGCCTTTGATGGTACATTGGTCGACATAATCGCACGACATGCAGGTCTTTGAACACTCTCAAGCAAAAGTGAACTACTATTTAGTGAAACAATTGTTTTCCCTTTATTTATTCCATTCCACACTGGTCCCAAATCCATTTTTTATGGCATAAAGTCGAAAAATAAACATACAGTCTAGTAATTTTGCACATTTGCAAAAATATAAATAAAATTGGGCCGATCGGACCACGCCCACTACCACCTCCCATATAAACTCAATATATAACCAACATAATTATAACCCTGTATTGGTACAGGGTGACCAAAAACAAAATTTTATGAAAGCTTAAAAGAATGAAGAGTTGTTTATTTTGATGATATGTGTTTTTCTAATCATTATTACAAAAGCATACAAATAGTATACTTTAAACTGCAATTTAAATAATTATTTCAAGAAATAAAGTAAAATGTATACATGTGTACAAAAAGGTGAATGATGTTGTATACCATTCTAAAGGTACTTTCAATATCTTTTAAATAAAATATTGATGGGTCTCGTACACAAAACTAATTCAGAGATATAATCATATATATGTCTATGGCTAATCAAAAACTGTGCTGAAATAAAATGACATTTTTGGAGATTGCCGAAAAATGCTGACGAGATATTAATTCCACCATAAACTACAACCTCAGACGAACACTTTCACATTTACACTTTGAGTCAAGTTGAGTCATACATATAACTTTTTGTCCACGACATTTATAGGTTATGTTCTCTACAAATCACAAAATTACAATACCTATGAATACTTACAAGACCACAATAATCATAAAATGTTAAATATATTTAATTTTCAACTACTAACTCTTGCCGTCAATTTTCATAATATAGTCACTTTATTATTTTCTTTTTAAGTCTTGATTTTAATTAATTTGTAAAACTGCTTTATATCAAAATTAATCACACTTTTTTTGAACCGCAAAGTTTAAGTACCATTCAGGCTTGTGGTGTTGCCACCTAATTTTCTCCAGTATATTTTCTTGATTGCTTGGAGTGTTGCCATAAAGAAAATATATGCACATTTAACACTTTGCAATTTTAATCTTTTTTGAATTTCTGCCAAAAAAATGGATTTGGGACCATAGTACATTCTAAAGAATATCTTGTTATACTACCAGGTTGTTTGCGTAGGGTGTGTCCAATCCATCTACACTTCCTTTTCATTAATTGGCCACTTATAGGTGTTTCATTTGTTGTTCTGTGCAATTCCTCATTTGTGGTGGTGTTTGGCCAGAAAATTTTACTTATAATACGCTGAAATTTGTTTATTTGAGTTTGAATTTTCTGTAATATGGATTCGGATATGAGCCATGTTTCGCTTCTATATAGTAAAGTTGTCTTTGAGTTGTCTTGAGTTGAATATTCTCAACTTTGTTGTCAAGGAGTTTTGATGGGAACGTCATATTTTATTCAGACGACCAAAAGCTGCTCGAGATTTCCCCAATCTATACCTTACAGCAAAAGCTGTCCACAAATTCGATTTCAAGATTTCCAATCGTAAAATAGTTATTGTTGTTATTGTTGTACCTTTGTTTTTTGAATATTGATCAACAGTCCACTAGTTTCTGCAAGGATGGTCAGGTCAGGTCATTTACTTTGCTTTGCATATCGTTATATTTATGAGATATTAGGCATATATCGTCTGCAAAGTCTAGGTCTTCAAGGTGACGGCGGAAGTCCCATATTATTCCTCGGCGTTTTTTCGATATCTCTGTCATAAGTACAAGTACAACTGCAAATAATAGGGGGCATCCATCCCCTATCCTTGCTTCACAACAATGTTGGTAGTGAATGTACATCCCGCCATGTTGGACTTGTAGCGTAGAATTATCATACATAGCCTTGATAAGGTTTATAATTTTGTTTGGTACTTCTTTATTTCTCAACGCTAACCAGATAGCACTTCTTCTCACGGTTTCAAACGCCTTTCCAAAATCTATAAATAAGAGGTATAATATATATAATATATCCTGAGGGTGTTTGCCTGGTCAACACAGCTACGATACGGGCGGAAACCGGCCTGCTCATCTCGCAGTGATTGTTTTTATGTGATTATGTGATTTTTATTATGATTCCCTTTGTCCAACCGAAACTGTTCGCAGTGCCAAACTTCTGTCAGGTATGGGTGGATGAATCTGGCAGATGTTCTAGGATCGGTCTGTAGTATTTCGCCGGGTATTCCATCTTCGCCAGGTGATTTGTTTTTCTTCAGGGTTCTGCTGCTATATCTTCTATTCGGGGGGGGGGGGGGGGGGGGTGGTTCTTCTCTAATAGCCTCAACAGGTATTGTCGGTGGATTATGGGGAGTTTCCTCTCCGTCGTATACCGCGTTGCTTATTTCCTCAAAGTGTTGTTTCCATCTACATTTGTCAGCAGTACAACATTGCTATCTTTTACTCCATTGTTAGTATTTAATTTCTGGTTTGATTGTCGACCAATAACTTGGTACAGTTTCCGCATATTATTTGCCCCAGCGGGATCTTCGGCCTCCTGTGCAATGGATTCAAAATATCTTCTTTTATCGCTTCGAGCGGCTAACCGATTTTGCAGTATTGGTGTACATTTCTCGGATGTTGGAATCATTAAGCATTTCTCGTTTTTGGTTGTTCCTTTGTTGGATCAAGTTCCACGTATTGTCTTATATCCATGCTTTCCTTTCGGGGTTATTTTGGGGCTGCCACTTTCAAGCCATCACCTGGCTTAGTTCGGTTATTTAATGGCGCCGAATACTCGCCATGTCAACATAGGGATATCTTTTGGAATACCTCAGATACACCCTATATCCGCTGAATTGTCCGCGACTGCTTACCTTATTCACAGCTGCCCAGTATATATACTGGGTGTTCCACAATCCGCAACCCGTGGTCGCGTCCGGTAGCACTCAGCTATGCTTCCCAATAGGGCGGAAGTGAAATCATTATATACATATATAAAATTCGATTCTTCTTTTGAAGACTCTGATTTAGACGGATTGAGCAAAAATCGGCGGTAACAGGTGGATTTTTGAGTAATTAGTTTATAGCATATTCCACAAGTAAAGATCCGTAATTAATATATTAATAATTTTAATTATTTTTTAGATTTAATTTAATGATTTTTTGTAATGATATCGTCAATGCTGTTCCCTGTCTCTAACTTTTGTTTTTCATCAAAACACTCTATTCTTTAATATTAAAAAACAATAAATACCGACAACTTTTCTCTGACAGTGTACCTATACCAGTTGCATGTAGTGAATTTAATTTCTGATCACATTCAAAATACAAAAGAAATGTTTGAATGTAAAGCATTTTAGTTTTCTTTTACAGCACATTTTGCCGCCACAGGAATGTTGTGAAAAACTCTCGTTAACTCTGTATTATACCCTTCCGTCATAGCATAGAAGGAGGATGTGGTACATTTTAACGTTTTCATAACGATTATTACACAATGTGGTCATATTCATTGGAGTTGGTGTACTCTGATTCATTGCATAATAGACAATAGCAAAAGTTATACTTTGTCAAGGCTAAGAGTGCTATATGGTAGACTTAAATCGACCATATTAGAGTGGCGCTTAACGCAAGGGAAATTTCTCATGCCATCTCCCATCACACATGCATTCACGTTCTGTGAAAATACTTGAATACACTGAAATAATATTTATGAATAATATTTATAAATTTAGTGATTTATGAAAAAATCAGAAATAAACGGAAAACATTATTTTTCTAGAACATTTCAGACTTCATAAAATAAAATTGATAAATTAGTGAAACTTAGTCGCATAAGATCAAAGAAAAATTTCATTGTATGAAATACTAATCTCTTAAAGATAATGAAATTTATTTGGGTAATGAAATGTGTTTATGTATCGAGGGCTTATATTCAAAAGTGGCTATGAACCATTTTCTCGAAAATGAGTATTTGTATTTGGCAGTCATCTGTCATATAAATTTGGAGAAGAATTTTTTTCTAAAGCCATTTCTTTTTTAAAATATTTCAGACGTTTGTTTGTGACTGCAAAAGTGGCTATTATTATTATTAAATAAAATTAAAATAATTCAAAAATTGAGCAGCATAAAACCGAAGGTTGTAATTCTCCACAACGATTTTGTTTAGAAAATTTTTCTAGATTAAGGGCATATCGTATTATCAAATTTGATCATTTCGGCGTTAATAGCTATTTTTCTTCCCAAGCTATCAGGCTAAAATAGGATAAATAGTGGCTGTAAAGTCAAAAATTGTGAAAAGTATCTTTAGAAAAATCCGCGTAGCTTCTTATCATATTGAGAATACTTAAATATTTTTTGGCATATGCTTGCTGACTTCATGGAAAATATTTGTGTCACAAAAGTTTCAGTAATCCAGATAGATAAACTTGAAATAAATGCAACGGCAATCGCGAATTTTGAATTTTTCAAGCAGCGACTGACTACACATATATATTACAAGCGACATTGGTTGTTAATACACAAACAAAAATTCAGTCGGATCCGTTTTCTATATCACTAGAAAATCAAAAAACAAAAATGTCATGCATGAAAATCATTTTAGCCATATTTCCCGCGAAAATGAAAATTTTCCAAAAATATCCAATTCGTATTCAATTCAATTTTAAGAAAATCGGTTCAGATTTAGATATAGCCCCCATACGAATTTCACACCCGATTTGACTCTTTTCACTATAGTACCATCTATTACAACAAATTTTCTTCAAAATTGCCAAAACATCTTATATTTAATATTATATTATATTCTAGGAACACCTAGGGTGAAAATAGGTCAGATTGGTTCAGATTTATATATAGCTCCCACACAAATTTCACTCCCGATTTCACTTTATAACCACATATTGTAACAGATCTTTTTCAAATCATGAAAATATCTTATATTTCAACTAGATACACCCGTGGTGAAAATGGGTCAGATCGGTTCAGATTTACATGTAGCTCCCATACAAATTTCGCTCCCGGATTGACTTTTTCCGCCACAGAAACCACCAAACCAAATTTCTTTAAAGTGAGCATAACACGTTATAAAGGGTGATTTTTAAAGCTATAAAAGCTATAGGAAAGTTTTTCTCAAAAAAAAACACATAAAATTCAGAAAAATGCATGAAATCTTTATTTGAATCGATAGTACGGTCCATATAATTTAATCATGTCGATTATGCATGCCGACGGATGACTGCGGATCGGATTTTTTCCGCAGTTGAGTATTTTGGTGATTTTTTAAGAGCTTGATAACTTTTTAAAAAAAAAAAAACGCATACAATTTGCAAAATCTCATCGGTTCTTTATTTGAAACGTTAGATTGGTCCATGACATTTACTTTTTGAAGATAATTTCATTTAAATGTTGACCGCGGCTGCGTCTTAGGTGGTCCATTCGGAAAGTCCAATTTTGGGCAACTTTTTCGAGCATTTCGGCCGGAATAGCCCGAATTTCTTCGGAAATGTTGTCTTCCAAAGCTGGAATAGTTGCTGGCTTATTTCTGTAGACTTTAGACTTGACGTAGCCCCACAAAAAATAGTCTAAAGGCGTCAAATCGCATGATCTTGGTGGCCAACTTACCGGTCCATTTCTTGAGATGAATTGTTCTCCGAAGTTTTCCCTCAAAATGGCCATAGAATCGCGAGCTGTGTGGCATGTAGCGCCATTTTGTTGAAACCACATGTCAACCAAGTTCAGTTCTTCCATTTTGGGCAAAAAAAAGTTGGATATCATCTCACGGTAGCGCTCACCATTCACAGTTACGTTACGATTCGCATCATCTTTGAAGAAGTACGGTCCAATGATGCCACCAGCCCATAAACCGCACCAAACTGTGACTTTTTCTGGATGCATTGGTAGCTCTTGCAATGCTTCTGGCTGATATTCACTCCAAAATCGACAATTCTGCCTATTTACGTACCCATTGAGCCAAAAATGAGCTTCGTCGCTGAACACAATTTCTTTCTTTCTGAACTTTCTTAACAGAGCACGCATTTTGATAATAAAATTCAATGATTTGCAAGCGTTGCTCGTTAGTAAGTCTATTCATGATGAAATGTCAAAGCATACTGAGCATCTTTCTCTTTGACACCATGTCTGAAATCCCACGTGATCTGTCAAATACTAATGCATGAAAATCCTAACCTCAAAAAAATCACTCTTTACATACATGTCACTTATACTAAATCTATAATATATCAAAAAATTTCCCCCAAAATACGAATTACTAAAAAGGGAATTACTCATCATTTTGGAAACAAAAGGATTTGCACAATGGACCCGAGTGTTCAGAATGCAGAAGCATTCTAGTCCTTTAAACCAAACCAAACGGCTGAAGGTGAAATCATGAAATTTGTGTAAACACAAAGGATCCTTTCTAAATTTGTAAATGTGGGGGTGGAGGGAATAAGCAACAGGAGATAAAAATTGTACCAAGCAAACGGTGGTACAATTGAAATTTCCTATTTATATGATGATTTTTCCAAATTTGTACATTAGGGTCTAAGTGAAAAAAAAAACAAAAAGAGATTAAAGTGTACCTAACGCCAAAGGCCTGTAGCTGGAATTATGTGTTTAGGAACTGCTAACTGTGTGAATGGTTAAATGATTTAAATTGATCGAGGGATAAAGTTTTTTCTAGCAATGACTGAAAATACCCCCAAAAAACCATAATATTTAAGCCTATTTTTTAAGATTGCCGTCTTATATCCACTTTTTGAATACACTTAAAGTATTATTTTATATGTATAGTCAAGGGATATCATGCAATATAAACATTTTGGGTACCTATCTCTAGAAGCGGGAGAGCTCTTTAAATTTATTTCAATTTGCATAAAAATGTCCTAATGTTCATAATATGATATTACAGCTCTATGAAAAGTCGACTGCCTCGTATCTGCCGATAATAACGCGAAATTCACTGCATGATGGCCAGTGTGTAAAACTTGCCGAACTTAACGCTTTTTATACCCTCCACCTCCAGGATGGGGGCATACTAACTTTGTCATTCCGTTTGTAACACCTTGAAATATCGACCTGAGACCCCATAAAGTATATATATTCTTGATCGTCATAAAATTCTAAGACGATCTATCCATGTCCGTCCGTCTATCCGTCTGTTGAAAGCACACTAGCATCTAAACGAAAGGAGCTACAACGTTCAAAATTTCCATAAATGCGTCGTCGGAATGAATAAATGCGTAGATCGGTTGGGATTGAAACGGGGCGAAATCGGCCCAAAGGGAAAAATTTTTCCCTCACAAGGACTAAAAATACCCATAATAATCCCTAATATTTTAGCGTATTTAATCATGTTTTTTGAATATGTCTGTTTATATTTGCTTGATATTTGGTATGCGCATTCCCCTTATAGCAAAAAGGTGACCATAAAGTGATTCTTATTTGTAGGGGGTGAAATGGGACAAAAAAGGGATAAAAATGGTACATATTAAACGACAACAGCTAGAAACACGAAATTCGGTGTGTACCATCCTCTAATTGAGTAGATACATAATATAAAAGTAAGGTAAAATTGGAATAGAGGGATAAAAATGGTACCAATCAAACTGCTGTACCTAGAATAATTAAATTAGGTGTATACATTCCTCTGATTGCATAGACAAGTAAAATACACAGATTTTTTAAAATTCGTACTTTTTGGGGTTAAAAAAGGGGTTAAAAATAGTACCAATCAAATTACCGCAGCTAGAATCATGAAATACGGAGTATAAATTCCTCTGACTGCGTAGACACTTAAAATAAACAGATTTATCGAAATTCGTACTTTTTGGGGTTAAAATGGAAAAAGGGGATAAAAATAGTACCAAACAAACGACCGCAGCTAGAGTCATGAAATTCGGAGTTTACATTCCGCTGACTGCGTAGACACGGAAAATAGACGAATTTTTCGAAATTCTTATTTTTTGGTGTCAAAATGAAGAAGGGGATACAAATAGTTCCAACCAAATGACCGCAGCTAGAGTCATGCAATTCGGAGTATACATTCCTCTGACTGCGTAGACACGGAAAATAAACGGATTTTTCGAAATTCGTACTTTCAAGGGATACAAGGAATACGGGAAAATAGTACGAACTAAACGACTACAGCTAGAATGGTGAAATTCTAATTACGTAAAAACGTCAAGAGGGTAAAAATGGTACCAACCAAATGGGCGCAGCTGGAATCATGTAATTCGGTGTATACATTCCTCTGACTTCATAGACACGCAAAATAAAAAGTTTTTTCCAAATTCGTACTTTTTCTTTTACAGTAAAATTGGTTGAATCATGATGTTAGGTGTAAATAAAAGTCTGAAAATTGATTTTCAAAAAAATGTACTTTTGGAATTAAAATAGAATGGAATTACAACCAACTGCAGCACCCACTATCTACCTATCTATTAAAAAATTTATATTTTCCTGTAGTATTACTGCACTTCTGCGAAAATCGACATCCTCTGTGGAATGCAATCCATGGTGGAGAGTATATATAATGTTCGGCCCGGCCGAACTTAACGCCGTTTTTACTTGTTATAGTGGGCCATTTAAAACTTTTAATTTGAACTACCGATTACTTCGACTTTGAAGGATAATACATATATCATTCATTTTTGTTTTTATTTTCAGGTTTCTGTTAGACATTTGCAAAATGGGACGCTATACGCTGGAACAAAATTGTGAAATATTAAAAACTTACTTCCAAAGTAGTGAGTCTTTAACACAAACTATAAGAAATTTACGTGTTTTCAGATGAAGCTCATTTTCATCTCGGTGGCTATGTCAATGTCAAAATTGCCGCATATGGGCATATTCCAAAAAATGTCTACCAAAAAATGAAATCAGGCCACACAAATAGCTTTTAACTTTATTTTATCCTTATTTCGACAACTTTTTTATTATGAAACTTGTTCTCTTTTATTTTTATTAAAAGTTGGAGTGTTATAACGAAAATTATTACTTTTTTATTTTATTTCTTCTGCAACTAATTAAAAAAATCCAAGAGATAATTCTCATATTTCATAAATCTACGAACAAAATATATCCTCTGACCTTCATTTACATGTATACTTATATATGGAAAAACAAAGTTCTCCAAAAATCACAGATCTTTGTATATTTCTATAAGACCTTCAAAAGTACTTCTGTTTTTTTTTTTTGTAGCGTCCGTTTCAATGCGAAATTGTTAATAATTTTGTACTAATTTGTACTAAATCCTGACGATATATTTTTAAAATGTAGTACTCTTTAAGCGCTTTAAAACACTAAAATGGCAGATCAACTTTTTCAGTTTCTTTCTTGTTTTTGGCGTAGTTTCAGGCTTGCGAATGTCGCGTCCGGGCCACTGGGCTGGCGGCATCATTGGACCATATACTGAAAAATTGGGTTAATCGGATGAGGTACTGCGAGGCAGTCGTGGTAGTCAAATGAATGATATTGTGTTCCATTATTAAATGACAAAGTTCAACCTTTCCAACAAAACCAGAAATTTGAAAAATTAATCAGTACTTTTTTATATTTTTAAAATTTAAATGGTTCACCCTATATTTATATATATGAAGTAAAATTTTTCTCAATTTGAGTAAAATTTTTAACCAACACATACAACATAACAGACCAACAATACATACAAACAACAACAATACACACGAGGTACAGTGAAGACGGGACATACCGTACAACAACAACCTTTGTATTGTTGCGAGCGATGCGAGCACATCCATAACATTGAATTGGCAAAGTGAGAATTTTAGTGTGTCGACTTAGTTCGGTGGAATATTTTGTTTATCAGCGCTTCTCATTTGTCGTATGTGACCGCTGGTACTAATATGAACCCTGATTTAATATAACCCTGATAGGTAGCGCCCATCGAAACTGCGCAGTCAACTTTTAGCTGCAACAATAAAGGTCTCACTTTGCTAATTTTGGGTTCTGCTGAAGACTTCAGCACAACCTTTGGTCTTAAACCAAAATAAATGACAACACATTTTTAACTAAGGTTAAAATTAAGATTGCTCTAGAAGAAGATAAAATTTCCTAAATTTTTGTTCATATTAATTCAATTTTGAGTTTAGTTAATACCATGAAATAAAATTTTGCATATATCTTTTTTTGTTGATTGAAACCAAGGAGGTGAGAGTCAAACTTTCCCAAATTTGAGAAATAAGGGCCACCCTATTACATACGTACGTATGTAATATGATTTATGTTCCCATGTAGTACCTAAATTTATGAAGGTTTGGTGTGTGGTTGGTCTAATTGCGGGTTCATATTATTTAACACTGCCATACAAATTTGCTGTTACATCACGGACTTTTGAACGAAGGTGCATGCATCCATCGCATCTTTGATGTACTTCAACAGACAGATAAAACAAAAAAGGTGCGAGTTGAGCATTTTGCAGCTTCTCTAGAAATATGCCGGAAATAATGCACCGTGTATGCTGTATGTACCAGCAGCAACAGCATGAGTATGAATTGTTGCAAATTGTTTATACAAATTTCCTTTTAAAGTAAATTGTCCATAATCATGATGGATTATGAAATAAATCATGTATGTACCCATGATAATAGTGCGATAATAGTGAATTTGTAATTATAGTTATTTTTAGACATTCGACAATTGTTGAGGGTGGAGAAATCTTTGTGTGTTTTGGACATTTGCTTATAAAATTGTAAATAAACTAATGAAAGGATTGATTCAAATATATTACTTCAATATTATTAAATTCTTCTATTTTTCGTAATGAAGAGATAATTTAGACGCGCTTAATGCCCCTCTCATATCATTTTGGCCAACAGACCACCCCAGTAGATCCCCTACAAAATACAAAAAAATGTTTGTTGAAACTCTCAAATCAGAAAGTATCGATTCCATCGTTAAAATTAGTAAGTATCTGAATTTTGAATTTCATAAACGGTTATGAAATAATGAACAGACTAAGTTGGCATCATTGATTTTAAATCATTTAAACATTAAAACACAAGCCCATGTATGACCTAATGTACACAGACATATCCCCTGAGAGAGCTGATAGATATGCACAATTTGTGATCATCATCAATAGCACGTGCGCTTACTGTGACACTAGTGCAAATACATGCATAGATACATATAAATTATTACAAACTTATTATGCAAATTGCTAACGTGCATATATCTGGCTGAAATCTAAACTGATGTAAGCAACATTTCCATTTTAACTGCAAAATTAATTATTTTATAAATACAGTTGC
This sequence comes from Polietes domitor, assembly GCA_947397865.1. NCBI lineage: Eukaryota > Metazoa > Arthropoda > Insecta > Diptera > Muscidae > Polietes > Polietes domitor. The sequence goes on from OX377620.1 coordinate 131,974,949, forward strand.
ACATAAATCACACCTGGCTTAAAATGAGATTTTTGGAAAAAATTAGGCGAAAATTAATTATGGGGTCTGATAGCATTATATACAAACTCTTAAAGAAGATTAAAAAATCATAGGAAAACAAGTAAGAAGGCATTAAGTTCGGCCGGGCCGAATCTTATATACCCTCCACCACGTAGTGCATTCCACAGTATTACCAGCAGATTAAAGGATGTCGACTTTACATAGAAGCACAGTACCATATTAAGAAAATTTTGATATTTTTATGCACATTACTATATTTGTTTACTATTTCAAACTATTATATATACTTATGCGCACTGTATAAATTGAATACTATATATAAATAAAATGCTGAAATTGTGAAAGTGATCATGCCTAAATATTAGGCGATTGTCAGTCGCCATTAGAAAGAAGCATTTTCAGATACAGACAAAGTGATAAGAAAAGTCTAAATTTTAAAGATATCCCCATTCGCACCATTCTCCGCCCAAATGTACAAATTTCGAAAAAAAAACTATTTTTGGAGTCTTCATAGTCAGAATGTATACACCGAATTTCATGATTTCAACTTCAGCGGTTTGGTAGGTCCATTTTTATCCCTCTTTTTTAATTATATCCCTTAAAAGTACGAATATCGAAAAATCCCTCTATTTGACGTGTCTATGCAATTAGAGAGATTTACACACCGAATTTCATGATTCTAGCTGTTGTCGTATCATTGGTACCATATTTTATCCGTTCTTGTCGCATTTCACCAGCTAAAACTTCTCTAATATAATAATATGTTCAAAAAACATGCTGAAATACTCTAAATATTAGGGGTATTTTCAGTCCTTGTGAGGGAAAATTTTTTCCCTCTGGGCCGACATCGCCCACTTTCAATCCCAACCGATCTACAACCATAAGACACATTTAGGCAAAATGTGCTTTCAACAGACAGACAGACGGCGATGGCTATATCGTCTTAGAATTTCACCACGACCCAGAATATATATACTTTATGGGGTCTCCGATGAATATTTCAAGGTGTTACAAACGGAATGACAAAGTGAATATACCCCCATCCTGGAGGTGGAGGGTATAAAAATAAAGATAGAAGATAGGTATGTATGTTCTTAGAAAATATTGGGTTTGAAAAAATATTAGTGGTAGTCATACATTTGACTCCACTAGGGGCCTTCTTGGGGCAGTTATACCGATGGGAGCAAATTTTATAAACATGTAGTTTTTGTATGGGAGCTCCCTTAAGGATTGAAGATAGGATATATACACTCAAAAGAATTTGTTAGTAAAAGAAAGCAAAAATATTGCTGAAAAAACAGATTTTCTGCTGAAAAGTGACAGCAGATTGTCCCTGCCAAAATAGCAAATAGTTTTTTGCTGTTTTTTGGCACAAAATTATATTCATATCTTGAAAAGAAAATTATATCATGAAAGAAAAAATATATAAAACATACAGTGGCCGTCAATTCGTCAATTCTCCTATAAAGTACTTTATAAAAAATGACGTAAAGCATGGGATGCTATGTCGTATGTAGACTTTTGTCAAGGTGTTTTTTGTTTATTTTGCCAATATCTTTTAAGTTTATATTGAAGTAAAGCATTTTGTTATTGTTATATGAATAAAAAACGATTTCAAACAAAACCTCATCATTACTTTTTTCAAATATGTTTTGGAACTCGCTAAATCGCAAAAATGTGGGTCGTATGTTGACTTTTGTCGGCCACTGTATATATAGAACAGTATGGCATATAAATATAATGAAACCAAGAGCAAATCCTCTTTTTAAAATTAATGTTTCTTTTTTAATTAAAAATTCCTATTCTTCCCTTTAACCATCATTATCATAGCAGTATTTAACAAAAATGCGCATTCAAATAACTCTTAAAAAAGATAACATTTTACGATTTATTGTACTTATAATATAAATTATCTCGAGCACTAAAAAATTCTAAATATTTTTATAAATATTAACGATTATAATATTTTTTTTCAGAAATATCCATAATATCTCGTGTTTTTTAACGTATCGTATCAATATGATTATCTTCGGGCTATTCTGCACACATTAACCACTGCAAGCCAATTGAATTTATTTAATATTTATCTAATTATATTAACAATATTTTTAGAAAGAATGTTATAACATGTAACTAATATTACTTGAAAGATATTTTTTATTATAGGCATATTGTCACGAGCTAATATAAATTGAAGTTCCATCAGTCTGAATGGCATGTAACTCCAGAACGCTCATTCTGTATCTTATTTTTATATTTTAATTAACAGCAGTAATTTTTAGCAGACTACAAACAATTCAGCAATTTGAATGCTGACGCAAAACTGCAGATAAACTGTTATTATGGCAGAAGACCTGCTTAAATAGCAGAAAAAGTGCTTGCTGATAGGTAGCAAACAATCTCTGCTGTTAATAGCAGACATTTTTTTCTTAGTGTTTGGAAAATTAATGAAGGTCGGTCATACATTTAACACCTATGGGGGAGACTCTGAGGAAGTTTTGGATCTTTCTTTCATAACAAATAAAAAAATCGTGCAGGGACCATTTTAAGGGTTGGTCTTACACTTGCCCCCCCCCCCCTCTGGGGGCAACCTCGAGCCAGTTTTGGAGCTTTTGGTGTATATTTACTCCTTTTCCCTTACCTTTGACCGCGATGAGCGAACACTTGCACCCAACCACCCCCATTTTTTTGATCATGTCTTTTTCCGAACCTCCTAATTCCTAAAAATCCCATACAACAGTATTCCACTCCTAATATACATTAGGCTAGGTCGCGGTCAATACAAATGGAAAAACAATTTCCAGTCACCCCACGAAAATAATGTTTGGATTGTTTAACGATGATAAGCAAAATATTTCGTTCCTAGATGAGCTCAACGCTCCAGAAAACACTTCTAAAAATTATGTTTTTCCCGTGTAATCTTTCTCGTGTTGGATTTTTGCCCACATTTTTTCTGAAATAATTTTTTTCCTGAATAATAATTAAAAACACTTTAAATATTAATTTTAATTTTTGGCTTATGTAACCAATAGGTCGAATTATTGTTAACAAAAATATGACCAATGACGTCATTTTTCGTCCGATATTCATTATTTAGGCATCATTCCATCTATTTTTCATAACATTTTTTACAAAATGTTTCCAAGAAATATGAAATTTTCAAGTTGGTGTGTAAATTCCTCTGACAACGCAGCACAAATCTAAATGGATTTATTGAAATTTGTATTTAAAAGTACTACAGTATTGCAGATAGGATCGGATAGGATAAATGATGTACAACCCTTTAATTATGTAAATGGACATTGCAAAATTTGTACTTATAAGGATGATGCGGAACGAAAAGGCATAAACGTGGTACCAAATAAAGTACATGCTTTTAGCGAGAAGCAAGAACAATTGTTACCTATAGTGATTTTTCGAAATGTGTACTTTTTGGGAAAGAGGTGCAAAAAGTTATAAGGTGTCCGGCTGCATCGAGGTCGAGGATATAAAGGCTCTGCGGTTGTAATTTTTTGTTCAAAACTGGGTACAAAATAATAAAAATTATACATACGAAGGGAGTTCAGCTAAAATAGTGCAAATCGACAAGCACATTCCTTTGGCTGTGTATGAGTGTTATCCAATAAGAGGTTTCCAAATTATTATTTTGGATTTATCTATATCCAGTAAAAGAAAATTATATATGTAAATACTATCCAAAAACAGAGACGGATAAAACTAATAAAAAATAACTGTCGTTTTCGCGTGCGAAGCAGCGGGCACTTCTGGTATTAAATATTTAAGTATATTTTTTGAAAACTTGATTATAACATCTACGCTTTATTTTATATCTTTTTTAGCCCCGTCCTATAAGTGGACGTGGTCTTTAAAGTTAATTATTTTTTACTTCAAAATTATAACGTTGAAACGTGCCAATTTTTTTACAAATATCGCAATTAACAAACAAATATCATAATTTTCATTCTCTAATTCAACGTCTAATCGGACGGTATTACTGTGGATCCATGTGGTGGGTATAAAAGATTCGACCAGGACGAACTTTTTTCATTTTTTTCAACTCCCTTACTGCCATACAGCCATGTTTTTTTTGCGATTCGAGTTTCTAAATTTCGCATTAGTCTTTAAAACAAAATTTTTCAGTTTCTTTTCTGACGAGCAAATGAGGAGGATGTTTGGTTAAACAAAGTCATTTTAAAAACAAATGGAAAATTTAGATATGTGAAATCGCCAAACAAATGCTATTTGAAAATCGTGGGTTTGTGAACACATGACCTATAACTTCTGCACGTATACATCGATTTTCTTTATATAGTACGTTTTTTTTATTTTGCAACAAAGTCTTTCTTTCTAAAATATTGTTTTTGGATAAGACCAACATTAGAATTCAATGCATACTTCTAGCCTATTTATTAGGATAGTCACACTAACTTAAAATACATTTTATTTTAAATAAAAGAAATGAGTTAAAATCAATTGACGGAAGTCAATTACTTTTTTATTTATTTATTTTATATTGATGAACGTCATCAATATTTATTTCCAACAAAAAAATGGTATGATGTATGAATTTGGAAGAATGTCTTTAGGAAACAAGACTAAGGCATTTATATTCCAAAGCTGCTCTACAAAGAGTTTTCTAGGGAGAACAAGACATCTGCATCTGCAATGGAATAAAAGAATTACATAATTTGTTTACACATTATTGAGTTAACAACACACCTTCATCTAGAATTTTTAATAAAGTTCTAATATTACTATGGCTTGTCTTCCTCCCCATCGGCTATGTCACACATCGCAGCATCTTCAGAGTCGTCATCTTCGAAGAAGTCTGAAGGATACTGGTCTTCCTCGGATTCGCCTCTTAAGAGATGCGACTCTTCATCACTAGAACTTGCAATTGGATTGCAAATGTATTTGTCCTTTGCATAAACGTTTATCGTTATTTGGCCAAAAGCATAGGCTATAATACCATTTGTTCTAGCCAGAGGTGGTAATGAGCCTATGCTAACCTGAAAATATATTTTTCTGCGGGCTCCATTTGCTTGATCCAATTTTAAAATACTCCATTTGTGGATAGGTAAGTCGGGATTAGAGTCTATTAAAATCTTTAGAATGGCATCTTTATCGCATGGCTCATGTGGTATCCAGGCCCAGGCTCTTGGTTGCACATACAGTTCATATTCGCTTACCAAGTGTAAATCGGCACGGTGCCAGAGTTCTCCGATTTTAAGAAGTGCGGCTTTATACATGGCTATGGAACGGTCGTTGCCAAAGGCTACCAACTTTGAGATGCCTCGAAACCAACCGGCATCTTGACAAATAGGAGGAGAGCCTGGCATCTCTCGCAACACTTGAAGGAAAACCGAAGATAAGGCAGATTCCAACAGAAGCCAATTTGTGTGACTGATTCGTCCGTCCACGGCAGTTCTGTCTATAACCGCCATAATGGTTCCCTTGATTTCAGAGAACGTCCTTCGATTATAAATCTTTGGTATTTTCGAGTACTTTTGCATTGCGGATGCATCGTCGCTAGATCGTTTTCTTCTCTTTTCCTCGTCTTTGTTTGTACTTTCCATATCCTGGTTGTCCGCTTCAACTATCATCTCTTTTGCCCAATTGTACAAAGATACCTCTGTATCGGTGGTTTTCGCCGGATCGAATCTGGTGATAATCCTTGAAGCCAGCCGTCTCGTATTGCGTTTCTTCCGCGATGACCATTTGGGTTCTTTTTGTTCGCTTGGAAGCAAGGTCTCGGAAATTGTATTTTTCTTTTGCTCTTCTACTGGTGGCAGTGAAGCAATTTCTTTTTCTCCGCTTTCGCTTTCATTAGCTATTTCTTGTTCACCCAGTTTAGCTATCATCTCTTTTGCCCAATTGTATGTAGATAACTGTCTATCGTTAACTTTCGCCTGGTCGGTAGCTTCGAATTTCTTTATAATTCTCAAAGCCATCCTTCGCGTATTGCGTCTCTTTCGTGTCGAACACTCGTGTTCTTGTTGATTTGTAAATGTTTCTCCGCCAAAATCTTCCTTGGTTGTGGATGTTTCTCCAATATGTAAAGGGAGTTCTTCGTTTGTATTTGTGTTGTGATTGTTTGTCTTCATTTTGATCCCACGAGTGTGGGGGAAATTTGTGTCGACCGCGTCATAGCCCCCGCTAACACGGCAAGGACTTGGTAACTAAACCTCTTACACACTGAGGCGCCCAGATATCAGTGCGGCTCCGTTCGAATACAGTCGGTCATCCCCTGACTGCAAACCTTCCGATAAGCACGGGTCGCATAACACTCCAGATTAGGGGTTTGTGTTGGTAACCTTTGGTCATGTAACTATTCGGTAGAAGTTTCAACAGATGTAAATAGAACAAAGTTTTATTTAAATGAAACTATGTTTTATTTACATCTAAAATTCATATCGAATAGATACACTTAAGCCTCCACATCGCGACAAGATCGTTACCAGGGGTGGAGGTGATATGGTCATAAATAAACACAAACTCAGACACTTTGTTAGGATTTTGTAATATTCATCTGCTGTGTTTTTTTTAATGCATTCTGTGTTGTCGGCCTTTGTCCTGTGAAACAAGGGACAATTTGTATCGAAAGTCACTCCTACTCCTGTGCAAAACATTTTTTCTTCAAAAATTTCTAACAGTTTGGTCTTTCAATGGTTAAATTGGGAGGGAAAATGCAAATAAGCTTTTACGACAATTATTTTTATCAAAATAAATGTTGTAGTTTTGAAGAAATAATTATTGTAGAAGCACAAATTTCCTCCAACTTAACCATGACATGCATGATACAAATCACATTAGTACGCGAATGGATTATTCTATAAACCATTATCAGATACTATCAGTATTATTAACAACCAAATTTGGAGGAAATATTATATTTTTTTTTTCAAAAATAATTTCGCATATAAGTTTTGATAATTTATTTTAATTAATGCTAAATATAATAATAGCATCTTTATTAAAGTTACAAGAATAAATGCAACATTAATTCAAGGTAAGCACTTTAAAATAATTAAATTTAGGTAAACAGGATATTGTTTCAGTCTAGATATTATATTTATGTATTTAGTTTAAAAGTTTGCAAAGAAGAAGGAAACCATACAAAAATTATTATAAATCCGCGAACTGAAGAAAAATAGGAGAGAGCGTGAATAGACCGGCCTTACTTATCATAGTTGACCGGCGGCATTCATCAAGCAATGAATTTAAAAATAAAGAATTTAAAAATATGAATGACAAATGAAGTTGAGTCTATGAGCGAACGCATATTGGAGCCACTGTATATGTAGTTGATAAGAAAATATATCGAGGGCTTATATTCATAAGTGGCTATGAACAAAAACATACATTTTCAGGAGAGCCAAAAAACTGATTTTCTACTTAATTTTAAGAGTATTTATTAATTATTCTTCTGCAGTTTAATCTAAATCTAATCTAATCCTTTTTGCTACGATTAAAAAGTTTTCGAAATTTCCTATTATTCGCGCTTTTATAGTTCATAGCCACTTTTGCATGTTTAAAATTGAGCACTATGAATGTAGAAATAAGCACATAGCCATTTATGCCCAAATAATAAATAAGATTTATTTATATTACTCGATAACGTTTTCCATGAAATCTGTGCAATGTTGTATAGAAAACACATTTTCTGTGATATACACAGCGAATTTAAAGATTCCAGCTTCATTTCAGATTGGTACCATTTTTATGCCTTTTTCCAAATTTTGAACAAAAAGTGGATATTGCGGTAGGGTACGGTAAACAAAAAAATATAAATTGGATATTTTTTTGGAAAATTTTCATTTTTGGAGGGAAATATGGCTAAAATGATTTTAATGTATGACATTTTTGTTTTTCTCGCGATCTAGCCAACGGATCCGGCTGAATTTTTGTTTGTTTATTAAGAACCGATATCGCTTATAACATATATGTAGTTAATCGAGAAAATCGTTGCAATTGTTGAAAAATCCAAAATTCGCGGTTGCAATTGCTTGTACTTTAAATTTCTTCATACAGTATTCTGACACAAATATTCCCCATGAAGTCAGCAATCACATGTCAAAGAAATATTTTTGTATTCTCAATATAATAAAAAGTTAAGTCTAAAGATACTTTTCACAATTTTTTACTTTACAGCCACCATTTATCCTATTTTAGCCTAATAACTTGGGAAGCAAAATGCTATTAACGGCGAAATGATGGAATCTGATATTGCGATATACCCTAAATATATAAAAATGCTGAAAAATGTTTTAAACAAAATCGTTGTAGCGAATTATAACCTTCGGTTATATGCTGCTCCATTCTTGAACTATTTTATTTATATTATTTTTATGTTCATGGCCATTTTTGCAGTCACAAATTAAAGTAGATAGATAGCCAAATCAGAAAAATTAAAAAAATGACTTTAGAAAAAAAAATTTTCTTCTCCAAATTTATATGACAGATGACATCCAAATCTGAGAATATTTCGAAAAAATGGTTCATAGCCACTTTTGAATATAAGCCCTCGATATATTTATTCCTGTAACTTTAAATAAGATATTATTATTATTTTTATTTATTGTTATAATAGAGGACTCTAGCATAATTAAAATAAATTAAGAGAACTTATATTACACTGTAGAACAAAATTAAACTATTTCGAAAATAAAAAGGTTCTGATAAGGAATTCTAATAGAGGGGGTAAAAAAGAATATACGTGTATCGGAGTTTTAAACATTTACGCTGCTAGTCATTTTATGTTAAAGGGAACTATTTTCCATTGCACATTCTTATGATGGTCCCTTTTTTGGAAAAAGGTTAAAACCACCCCTAAAACGGGTTTAACGGGTCAAAATGATCTAAAAAAATATTTGACGCAAAATTCTACTATATGTCATTGAATACACCAAAACTCAGAACTTAACTTAAATGCCAGAAATAAGTCAAAACTTAAAATTAATTTTAGGGTTAATTTTGAACTTTTTCCACAAATCTGAATCTGTTGTGAATGGAAAAAGTATTCTACGTCAAGTTTCACTATAATTCACCAAACAAAACATTATTATTTGTGTTCTACAATGCTATCTAAGGATTAATCTTTATGAATGTTTCTTTCCAAAATGTGCCTATGTGCGAATACTTTTATTGTAGTTGATAAGGAAATATTTATAAATATAAATGTATAATACTTACTTTGGCATGACTGTTTGATCAAATCTATTCACTTCTATATCCAATTTGTAATCAGCAGTTGTTTGTTTTCTTTAATATAAATAATCAAATGATCGTCTTCAGAATACATATGTGGGCGCAGTTCGCCTTGATCTGTGGATTCCCGTCGTCCCTTTGCCTATCCACATTGTTTGTATTTTGTCCCTTATTCTGATCATCGGGGTATATATGTAGGGGTAGCTCTTCTCGTTCTTTGATTCAATTCACTGTATTGAATAGTTTGTATTTTGTCCTTCGTTCTGATCATCGGAGTACATAAATGGCCCTAGTCCTGCTCGATCTGTGATTCTGGATTCCCTGTCCATTTGTCATCCCACATAGTTTGTATTTTGCCTCAGATTCTGATCATCGGAGCACATAGTGGGGAAGTAAGAGACAAAACCATTTGCCTCTGCCAGAAGTGGTAGTGACTACGTTTAAAATTATAATTATTCTTCGACATGGTCCTTCTGATTGGTGAACTGGCAGTCTTTCAACATTCTAAAAATAGTCTCTACATCGGCTGAGGCGTTTGGTATCCAGGCGAACTCCCTTGGCTTGAAGGGTATATTATCCTTGGTCACCAAAGAGCAATCGACCTTTCGTCGCCAAAGGCTAATAATTTTATCATGCCTGGAACTACCCGGGATCCCGACACTTTGGAGGTAAACCCAAATTGAAAGAAAACAGAACATAAGGCATCTTCCACCAAACTCCACTTGTTCCTGTCGATACTACCGTCCTGATGATGTCTATCGATCACCGTCATAACACCGAAGGCTTCATTATAATCCAGTCTTGCCCTATTATAACTTATAGGTACAAGTGCATTTTCATCACATGTGAAATTTCTTTCTTGTGAGCTTCGTATTTTCGTTTTCGTGAACTGAGCAATTTTCTTTGTTCTTGGCAATCTTATCAAGTATGTACACAGCCTTCTTTCTACGCCTGACCACCGGGGGTCACTATGCACCTTTTCCACAGTGTTAGATTTAGTCAGGTTAGTCCCGGTATCTGACCCATCTATCGCTTCTTCATTCGTGCCATCTTAGAACTTATAGATACAATGGCATTATCAGCAGGTACTCTTTATCTTGTGTCTGACTTCGTTCTGCCACGTTACTGGCGGAGATGGGATGCGGAGTTCTTATAATCGTGGTAGTCGTCTACAATAGCTTGGAATCTTATCTTGTCGTCTTTGTCGTTTTCATGAATTATACCATTTAATTCATTCTTGGCAATCTAGGAATATATATATTACGCAGACAACTCCGTCATTTGCATCTTCTGGCAATATTTTGACGAGTAACTCTTAGTTCTGAATTTTTTGTGTAGTAGGTAACCTTTGGTCATGTAACTATTCGGTAAATGTTTCAACAGATGTAAATAAAAACACATGATTGTTATAATATTTTCATCCGAAGATCCAAAGCGAATAGAAACACTTAAGCCTCCACATCGCGACAAGATCGTTACCTCGGGTGGAAGAAATTTGACTACATATTCAATATAGTCTTGATTTTTTTGTTCGGCAGATAACTGCCGTTCATACTTCAGCAAATGAATAAAATCTGTACACCCATTATCAACATGACTGTTAAAATTAAAGCATATAACTGTGCTAATCTGCAAATAATAACAAATAACTTTTAAAAACATATTCAAGTATTATTCTTGTTTTTATTAAATTATGATTTAAAACTTGAAACAAATAAATATATATGTATATGTTTGTAACATTGTTAAAATTAAATCTTACAAATACTTGAGTATAATTTTTCTTGATTTATTCTAGGGTTTCCGCAAATGACAATCGTTCGAAAGTGAAATTAAATTAATGGAGCAACAAACAAGAACTAAAACTAATTTGCCAAAAAAAAAAGAACTAAAATCCTCATTCGAAAGAGTGTGAATTTCGGAACAGTACCGTATGTGTCAGTTCGTGGATTTCAAGAATTCCACCTACAATTACATTACAAATAATATTAGAAAAAGAAAAACAAACCGACATTGAAGTAAAGTTGAAGTAGTTAGTACAAAAATATATATATAGAAACGTCGAATTGTTATTGTAATTGTATTTGTACAAAGGTATGTTAGTTGAATGAACACAGGTAATCTTACATAACATTCATATCAGTCAGCCTTAATCGCTGAATTCAGTTTCCTCACGTCTTGATGTTCTGGTTGTAGATCTTGAGACACTTGTTCGACTGCTTTCGTGCTGCGTTGTTGGTGTCATGCGTACTCTTTGCTTTGTCGCCGACGATGTGGATGCCTGACTACTGCGATATCGTGGTGTATTCAATGGTGTTCCTCCACTCCGTCCGCCGCCATCATTGAGCTCTTCATCTTCACTAATGTCATTCTGGTTGGGAAGGCGGGATCGGGAGCGATATCCATTATACGATTTACTATAATGCTGCGCATTATCTTCAACTTCGCTATCGTTTAAGCTGATATCCGAATCGTTGGAATCATCATCATCACCTTTAGAGGATTCAAAGCGTAAGATTTCCTCATCGCGCAAATGTGAGGCACCCTCTACAAATGCAGCAAATCGCAGAGGATCGCGCAGTTTACTCATAACCTGTACGTAAGAAAGAAGCAACAACAGAATTTCTTATTCGTTGTGGCTCATATATAATACATATTTGCATATTTTGACATACACATAAACGTTTTTTGTCTGCATATTAGATGTAATTAAATTTAACGAACTATGAAGCATAAAACTTTCAAAAATATTACGAAATAAATAATCTAAAAAACTATTTTTTAGAAGTGTCTGTTCCTTGCACTTTATTTTTACATCTTCTACGCCATTTTTAGTTGAAATTGAGAAATTGCAAGTTTAAATTCAGAAATATAAATTAATCGAGAAAATGCATATTAAAGTATAAATGAAAATTGAAATTGAAATTGTGAAAAAACAAATTGATGTTCAGAAATTTAAATTTAATTTAATTTGTATTTTCCAATTTTCATTTGTTTATTTCTCAATATCAAATTGTGTATTCTCAATTTCAATTTACATTTCTGAATATCAATTTGTTTTTTCTCAATTTCAATTGAAAATGGTGTAGAGCTGGTTTCGTTTATATGCTAGCACATGTTTCTTTGATGGACTGTAAATATTGATCCTTGTATACCGTGAAACGCATAGCATTTTTATTGTTATTTATTTGCCAACTGGATAGAATTCAAGTGAATTCAGAACATAAAAAATGTAAGACTCAATATTATAATTTCAATGACTTACAATTAGAATTTTCTACTATTGATGCTTTAACTTACCCTCCATTGATTGCATTTCGGACTACTGGCAAATTCTCGCAACTCCGATAATGCTTTCGTCGTCTCCCGCACCCCTTGTTCATAGTACTCCTCATTGGTGAGGAAACGGCGCTTAGGGGGGAATTTTCGCAACCACAACGCACGACCTCTATACCATATTGAACGTGGAAAATAGTGCAAAACTATGGTAATTATAATGATGGCAGCAGTGGCCTCTTCATAGTGGCTTGATAAATATATAAGAATCAAGGACATCAACTGAAGCAACCATTTGATGATGTTCTTCGAACGTTTGTTGGTCGGCGGACCCCAACGGTAACAGAAAAAGAACGACACAATACCGGTGATTAAAATATACCAAAAGACATATGTGCGATAGGTAACGATGATGACTTGTAAGTTTTCCCATAACATTTGTATGACATATAAACCAATGGTCCAGCCACCAATTAAAACACCATACATCATAGTACGTCTGAAAAGATAAACAGGAGAGGAATAGAGGTTAGTGTTTCATTATTTTTGTTTCCCCTACTACTCCCTAATTACTGATGTAACCAAAAACGATATCAATTTGTTAGAGGAACACAAAATCCGCGATAAAGTAAAATAGTACAAACAAATAAGCCCAAACCATACTGTGACACATTGATAAAATTCAAAAATCGTTCTTTATTTGCGATTTCGTTGTTGTTTTAGAATAAAAATGACCAGTGGCCTCAATATAAGAATTATAACTGGGATCTTACGTCTTTAAAATTAATCAACATCGAGGGCAAAATTCTGTAGAGATTCGTGAGCTTATAATAAACCACCATCCATGTGGAAAGAATCATAAGAGGATATTGTATACTGGTCAACAGAAGCCATTCCAGTCCGAACATCATTAAACACCACTAAGATTTTCAAAATATTGAGAATGGGCAAAGAAAGAGACACAACTAAAATATTTTCTGAAGAAGGTGGGCGATACTTATCAAAATTGGCCCCTTTTAAGTGTTTCAAAGTTGAAAGAAATAACGCAGACAGATTTGGGGGGAGATCCTGTGTTTCGTCGAAAACATCATTCATTAGTCAGACCAATAAGTGAAAATCTTTGCAGTTCGCTTAGATCACCGTCTACACGAATTTTCGTTCGGTAAAAGGGTTTTATCTACGGATAAATGCAAGTTTAATCTTTTCGGGGCAGATGGAGGACCCTACGTATGGAGAAAGTGTAGTTGCGTGGAATTTTTAAATATGAAACATGCTCAGTGATGGTTTGGGGTTCGTTTTCCACTACAGGGTCTCGCGTTTCCATTTTATTGATGGAATTGAATGCGTACCTAAATTTTAAAAGTAAGTTTACCAGATGGGCTTTAGAACTAAGCCTTGCGATGATTGGTATTTTTACCAATGCTACGACACCAAGCATAAAGCTTACTACGACGTATGGTCCTGGCTTTTATATAATGTCCACTTGTTATGCAAACGCCACCCCAGAGGACTGATATTAGACAGATTAGGAATTTATGCGACTATTTGGAATCACGACTACAAAACACGTCTTAAACGGACGTATCTTGAGGAAATCCCCCGGAATATCCGCCCCGAATCAGCCCCACATTAACATCCACAAAATTTGTGAATTTTTACTTTTTCTTTAAGACTGAATAACTAAGCTACGATAACAAAAACGTACATAAAAGCTTAAAATTTCACTCAATGAAAAAAATCTTCACGCTGTCTGCAGAAACAATATAAAGATGTGTATCAACAACATTTTTAAAATATTATTTTATATTACTTTTTTACTTGGATACTATCCAGTTTAAAATGAATTTATGGCTATTTTCTTATTATATTGAAGTTAACGACAAACAGAAAAAAGAATTTTATTTTGAATAAAAAATAGCTCGGCTTGTTATCCAAGCTTAAAGAAATTTTAATATGATTTTTGTATGTAAGGGTATTTTAATTTAAGTTTTCCTGAAAGAAATTAAAAAAAAAGTAGTCTAAACCCATAAAATGAAGAATACGGGACTGCATCAACAAACGGTAAGTTTCATATCATCAATTTGGCAATCCACAGGGACCGAGGTTGAATATTTCAAATTTTATTCATCGAAGACTTCTATTTATGTGTTGTCCATTAGCCTAGAGGTGTATTCTAAACCCACGCAGCCTAATTTTTTAATTTTCCATTCCTTTTTATCTTTGGTCGCGACATTCAACCAAATGGCTAAATAACCTCTGCTCACTCTCACTCTTCTAATACAAATTTAAACATTTAAATTCCATTTTCCGCAAAATTGGAAATAGTTCGATGAATTTTTCACAAAAGTCTTTAGTTTACCTAACATTCGTAATGTTACTTCACATGTTTTTAAGTGTTTTGGACGTGGTTTGTATACAAATCATTTCAGATTTTAATTTTATGGACACTGTAAATTCCTTTTCGGAAACGCACCACTCAAGTGCATCTTGATCCAATTCACATATTAAATTCGTTATGAATTTTCCCATCTGCAATTACAAACACGGAAAACTTTATAATAAATTTCATTCGTAAGTTGGATGATAATCTACTAAATCAGATGCGCTGCAGTGATGCGTTTCCCGAAAAGGCATAATAATACGCATTTCAGAGAATTGTAATATAAACGAAATTTTTTTCTACTTACCTTGGCACCAATTTACTGGACAACCATATTAGCAACATAAACGATGAACATATACCCAACGCCACACCAGTAATGTAATAGAATAAAGCATTCTGCGACAATTTCCCAGCATATTGAAATATCAGGCAACCGAGTATCAACTGTATGACCCGCCAAAAATCAACCCGTACCTTAATAATAGAGCAAATAATTTAAAATTAAATAGAAGTTTATGACCGTATAGATTATACCTTATGCAAGCGTATTCGATAAGGTTCGATGGTTTCAATACCCAAACAACTGGATGCAAATGGAGACAACGGCAAGCGTGTGCGTTTCTGGCTGAAGAGATTGAAACTGAACAATGAACGATGCTCGTCATAATGCTGTTGAACGTCCTCGGGTGTAGAACCATCATACTGTGTGTAATCATCACCTTCAATCTCCAGTATTAGTTCGACGGTCTCGAAAAGGCGACCCAGGGTTCTATCTTCGCCCTTATAACAATATGTGCGCAAATCTCTTTCGAAGAAACCACGATGTCTTCGGATGGGTTCATAATTGAAAATTTCACCGGCCTCCAGATATTTCACTAGAAGAAAACAGTACAGTAAGCAACAGATGACATTTGGATGATGGCCACTTCATGTACGCGCGCTACCCGTACCTTTGCTCCCAATACTATTATGTGGTGCTGGTTGAGTTTTAACAACATCAGCTGTTCTGGTTGACGCAAATACACAAAACACCACCATAAACATTAAGAACTTCATTTTTATGAAGGAACTTTTCTATTGCCCGGCAAAAAAACCATTTAAAATATTTCAAGAACTTGTGAAACTTGTTTACAAAGACAATTGCTAAAAAATATCAGATGCCGGCTGACTATCCATATTGAATGGCAGGCAGGACGCCAGAATACTTCTTCTTCTTTCGTCTGACAATCACATTAGACTGATACCTCTGTGTGTAGCTCTTGGTCTTTGTCACTATCTTTGTCTCGTTTTCCATTTCTAATTTTGTACGTCGCCGTTGGCAATTGACGGGTTGACTTTGTTCTCGTTTGTTTATGGTTTTGTTTCTTTGATTATTATCATTCGAGTTATTTATTGTATTATATTTTGGATTATATCTAGTTTACCACAAGAGCTCCAATTTGTGTAAAAATCATACCATGCGTACAACTTTATATTCTTATCAAAATAAAAAAAATTTTTGGCGGCGGCCCATACTTCCTGAGTTATGGGCCCTGAAAGTTCGTAGATATATTCCTGAATATCTTCCATGTTTATTTAATATTTACGATTTTTAAGTCGAACTTTCTACAAAAGATTTTTTACATCACACACATGCAGACAGGATCATGCGCAAAAATATGATCCTTATTAGGGTTAGCTAACCCTTTAAAAACCAGAGATATTAGAAAACAAAGTGGTGCAAATGAAAAAAAGTGAAAAATTAATTAAAAAAATCGCTACACAAGAAAACTTTAGTCTGCGTAGCCGGTTTTGGACATACGCCAGAGGAGAAAATCTTAAACCCCGGCCGAAGACCGGCTAACTAAAAAAATTTTAGTCCGCGTAGCCGGTTTTGGACATACCCCAGAGGAGAAAATCCTTAACCGCGGCCAAAGGCCGGCCACGCAAATAAAACTTCGTGTTTCTGTCACATAAACTACTTTTAGGAGGTAGAATACATCCTCACCCCTATAGAAAACACTTATTTGACTCGCAATGGGTTATCGGATCGAAAAAACATATATATATCGTTCCAAAGATATTGCGATAAGCTTTCTAATGATACCCATATTGACCCGATCCGATGAAAGATATCGAGGAATATATCTCCAAAATTTCGGGGCCCCGTAACTCGGAAGATATGGGTCGCCGCCAATTTTTTTATTTTATTTTTTTATCTAAAATATGCTCTCTACCACTTAAAAAAAATTTTACCTCTTTTGCTAAACTAGATATGTTCTCGGCCGTTTATTAGTCGGCATCTGAATAATATGTATTGTATAGTTTGGATTCCACCGCAGTCACAAAATATGGTCTCCGAAAGATTTATTCTGTGAAGATGTGTTTTTAGTTGGTTATGGCCAAAGCGTAATCGGTTAATTAGGGTAATGACATTTCTGCCCAGTGTAACGTCTTTGAACCAAGGATGGATGTTAACGGGCGGTTCCATCTGATATAATTGGCGGCCAAACGGGCTGGAATTCCATTTATTCTGTCATGTAGTAATTAATTTTTTGTCAATGCAGTTTATATATTTATGATAAAGTATTGAGGGCGGTGATTCCGGATTCCAATTAGCTATATTAGGCTTGTTCGATTGGGCTTACTAGCTTACAATTAAGATACTTGATAAGTTGGCAACATTGATTTTTCGTAAATGGATTAACAGGAAAAATCTGGCAACACAGCTAAGAGAGTAGTAAGCTACTTTCTTGTTAAGCGAGTAAATTCCATACAAAAATTAAGCTAGTAAGCCCAATCGAACAGGCCTATTATCTGAAATTTCGTTGCCATCTATGCCGCTATGACTTGTATTTAGGTTACCTTGTAGAATTTCTAGTGCCGTTCCTAAGTTACGGTGAGATGTGTAGATTACGACATCGTCCGCGTAGGCTAATGCTTTTACTGTTAAGTTATTGAAAATGTAAATATTAAATAAGAGTGGGCTCAAAATTGAGCCCTGAGGTGTACATGTATATGGAGTCCGAGTGTCTGTTCAGCTCTCAGATCGAGTTATGAGTTCTTTATATAGCAAGAGAATATGCAAAAAATATATTGGAGATGCCTCAATATACCGATGTTTTTAATTTTTTTCAGCAGGATGCTAAGGTTGACTTCTTGATGTTGTTGACTTGATAATGTGCAACGTTGCTACACATTGGTTTTTCTTAAATGGATTACTTACTTACTAGGCCTGTTCGATTGGGCTTACTAGCTTACGATTAAGAGACTTGATTAGGTGGCATCATTGGTTTATCTCAAATGGATCAACAAGAAAAATCTGGCAGCAACGCTAAGAGAGTAGTAAGCTACTTTCTTGTTAAGCGAGTAAATTCCATACAAAAATTAAGCTAGTAAGCCCAATCGAACAGGCCTATTATCTGCAATTTCTTTGCCATCTATGCCGCTATGACTTGTATTTAGGTTACCTTGTAGAATTTCTAGTGCCGTTCCTAAGTTACGGTGAGATGTATAGATTACGACATCGTCCGCGTAGGCTAATGCTTTTACTGTTAAGTTATTGAAAATATCGTTAATGTAAATATTAAATAAGAGTGGGCTCAAAATTGAGCCCTGAGGTGTACAATGTACATGTATATGAAGTCCGAGTGTGTGTTCAGTTCTCAGATCGAGTTATGAGTTCTTTATATAGCAAGAGATTATGTAAAATATATTGGAGATGCCTCAATATACCGATGTTCTTATTTTTTTCAGCAGGATGCTAAGGTTGACTTCTTGATGTTGTTGACTTGATAATGTGCAACGTTGCTACACATTGGTTTTTCTTAAATGGATTACTTACTTACTAGGCCTGTTCGATTGGGCTTACTAGCTTACGATTAAGAGACTTGATTAGGTGGCATCATTGGTTTATCTCAAATGGATCAACAAGAAAAATCTGGCAGCAACGCTAAGAGAGTAGTAAGCTACTTTCTTGTTAAGCGAGTAAATTCCATACAAAAATTAAGCTAGTAAGCCCAATCGAACAGGCCTATTATCTGCAATTTCTTTGCCATCTATGCCGCTATGACTTGTATTTAGGTTACCTTGTAGAATTTCTAGTGCCGTTCCTAAGTTACGGTGAGATGTATAGATTACGACATCGTCCGCGTAGGCTAATGCTTTTACTGTTAAGTTATTGAAAATATCGTTAATGTAAATATTAAATAAGAGTGGGCTCAAAATTGAGCCCTGAGGTGTACAATGTACATGTATATGAAGTCCGAGTGTGTGTTCAGTTCTCAGATCGAGTTATGAGTTCTTTATATAGCAAGAGATTATGTAAAATATATTGGAGATGCCTCAATATACCGATGTTCTTATTTTTTTCAGCAGGATGCTAAGGTTGACTTCTTGATGTTGTTGACTTGATAATGTGGCAACGTTGCTACACATTGGTTTTTCTTAAATGGATTAATTACTTACTAGGCCTGTTCGATTGGGCTTACTAGCTTACGATTAAGAGACTAGATTAGGTGGCATCATTGGTTTATCTCAAGTGGATCAACAAGAAAAATCTGGCAGCAACGCTAAGACAGTAGTAAGCTACTTTCTTTTTAAGCGAGTAAATTCCATACAAAAATTAAGCTAGTAAGCCCAATCGATTAGTCAAATTATTGATAGATAATTGAAATCTCTTATTGATTATAGCCTTTTCAGAACAAATCCGAAGATCAATAAAAATAAATTTGGAAATAGCGTACAAAATGTAAGATATTGAATTTCAAAATGTATTTTAGTAACTTTTCGTGAGAAATTGCACATTATGCTATTTCCACAAAGCCACCAAAAATGTATTAATACATTTAGAGAAAGAAGCCTATCAGCGACACTTTTATGCTCATTTAAGCAGTTTGCCGCCATAACAGCAATTTTTCTGCAATCTTACATTAGCATTCACACTGCTAAAGAGTTTGCAGTCTGCTAAAAATGACTGCTGTTAAACATAAAAATAAATAAAAAATAAGCGTTCATAATGTTGAAGCCGAAACGGCGAAAACGAGTTTAGCTCGATTTTTCCTAAAAAGTATAGTTTATATGTCTATTCAAATGGCCATACTTACATATGCTTAAAGTTTCAAGATAGCGTTTTTTCTCTATTGCTAAAAACAGCTCTTTGCTATTTCAGCAGATACAAATTTGCCTTTTCAACAGACTTTCTGATTTATTTTACGGACAAATTCCTTTGAGAGTACAAAGCATAATGTGCCACAAAGTTTACCAAACAAAGCAGCGGCAAGTGAAAACAATTCAAGGGGGTAGCACCAAATAATCAACATAAAAATACACTATCCAACAAATTAAGACTTATTGATTGGAACAGAATAGCGACCCTATAATTCTGAAAGGACATGTTGAGTAGATCATTTTTGTAGAATAAAATTATAGTCCAGCTGGTCAGAGTTTCTTTTTTACAGTGGGTCACAGTTTTCATTTTTTGGCCGAAGTGAAAAAATGTAAGAGTGAAATAGGATAAATGTTGGATGTAAAGTCAAAAATTGTGGAAAGTGCCTTTAGAAAACCCTGCGTAACTACATATCTATCATATAAAGAATAACAAATTATTTGTTTGCCACATGATTACTGGGTAAATAGGGAATATTTGGGAACAAATCTAGTTTAATGGCGATGGTAAAAAAATATAGCCTTGTAGAGTGTTAAAAATTACAAAAAAGAAAAAAAACAATAGCGCTATGGTCGACTTTCCGAGATCGGGACCTTGAAAGCTCGGATATATAATTTGAGCTGTAGTCGTCATTCCTTATCCGATCGGTTCGATATATATATCGTTGGAAAGCTTATTGAATTTACTATATGATAGCGGAGCAATTTAAAATCATTAACCCATCTGGAGCCAGCGTTAAAAAAGTGAATTTTGAACCCGCTTTTTTGTAAAATCGACATTATCTGGAAATGTGATCGATATTGAGGCAAGAGATGATTAATATCAGTTTATAACCTACACTTTAAGCTTTCTTTCCTGGGAACCTGGAACCGGAGATATTCAACTTCAAAATAATGTTCTTGGGGAAAGTCTGCAATAATTGTAAAAATTTTGTTTTCTGTAGGCGTGTTTACACATTAGGATGTATAGGGTGATTTTTAAAGAGCTTGATAACTTTAAAAAAAAAACGCATAAAATTTGCAAAATCTCATCGGTTCTTTATTTGAAACGTTAGATTGGTCCATGACATTTACTTTTTGAAGATAATTTCATTTAAATGTTGACCGCGGCTGCGTCTTAGGTGGTCCATCCGCTTAGTCCAATTTTGGCATTTCCACGTTTTTGAGTAACAGAGACCCAATTGGTGCGAACGGCGACGAATCGAAAATTGGTGGTCATCATTAACACTGGCCGATACAGCTGCGATATTTTCTTCAGTTCGCACTCTACGTAAGCGTGTTGGTGGTTTAATGTCCAACAATGTAAATTTGGTGCGAAATTTAGTCACAATAGCCCGAATAGCCGCTTCAGTGGGTCGATTAAACTGACCATAAAATGGAAGCGCGCAATGAACTTTCTTAACAGAGCACGCATTTTGATAATAAAATTCAATAATTTGCAAGCGTTGTTCGTTTGTAAGACGATTCATGATGAAATGTCAAAGCATACTGAGCATCTTTCTCTTTGACACCATGTCTGAAATCCCACGTGATCTGTCAAATACTAATGCATGAAAATCCTAACCTCAAAAAAATCACTCTTTATTATACATCCTAAAAGTAGTTTATATGTAAACACGCAGACAGAAGCATGAAGTTTTTTTGAGTAGCCGGCCTTCGACCGGGGTTAAAGATTTTGTCCTGTGGGGTATATCCAAAACCTACGGCTACGCAGACTAAAGTTTTTTTGCGTAGTCGGCCTTCGGCCGGGGTTTAAGATTTTCTCCTCTGGGGTATGTCCAAAAACGGCTACGCAGACTAAAGTTTCTATACGTAGACGGTTTTCGGCCGGGGTTAAAGATTTTTTCCTCTGGGGTATGTCCAAAACAGGCTACGCAGACCAAAGTTTTTTAGGGTAGAAGGCCTTCGGCCGGGGTTACCGATTTTCTCCTCTGGGGTATGTCCAAAACCGGCTATGCAGACTAAAGTTTTTTCGCGTAGCCGGCCTTCTGCCGGGGTATAAGATTTTCTCCTCTGGGGTATGTCCAAAACCCGCTTGCGTAGCAGGCCTTCGGCCGGGGTTATAGATTTTCTCCTCTGGGGTATATCCAAAACCGGCTACGCAGACTAAAGTTTTTCTGCGTAGCCGGCCGCGGTTAAAGATTTTCTCCTCTGGGGTATGTCCAAAACCGGCTACGCAGACTAAATTTATATTTAAAATTTATATTTTGTAAAAATTAAAAAACACTCGGAAGTTTTGTAAAACAAAGCCAGAATGTGGTTGGCTTGTAATTGATTAAGAAATCGATAACTAAATCATAGGACAACTTTGAAGTTGAATATCTTCGGTTCCAAGAGGGTTAAAGAGCTGCAAACTACCTTAAAAGAAAGCTGGAAGTCTTGATTATATTACTGGCTCTCGATGGGCTAATGATTTTTCCGCTATCTTATAGTAAATTCAATAAGCTTTCCAACGATATATATATCGACCCGATCGGATAAGGAATGATCCGCAAATTATATATCCGAACTTTCAAGGCCCCAATCTCGGAAAGTGGACCGTAGCGCCAGCCAGTGTTCAGATCAAAAAGTTCAATCTGTAGTGAAAATTTGAAACAATTCTGAGAATCGCACTTAAACTAGATTTGTGCCAATATTTGTGATAGAATTGTTTCAGAAACCCATATAGAGCAAGTTTAAAAAAAAGCAAAACGCGAATTTTGGAGTTTTGTAACAATAGTACTTTTTCGCGACTGATCATTCGTACAAATCATTTTAGCCATATCTTTAACGAAAATGAAAATTTTGCAAAAATATCCAATTTGTATTTTTTGTTTGCCGTGCTCTCCCAAAATACCCACCTTTTTTGACGAAAAAGATCCATCTTCCAAAAATTTTGCAAAAATATCCAATTTGCATTTTTTGTTCGCCGTGCTCTACCAAAATACCCACCTTTTTTGACGAAAAAGGTCCATCTTCCAAAAAACATGGGTGCATTTTAGCCCTAGTAATGTTTTGTATAAATTGTCGTTAATTTTGCTATACTTACATCATTGGTGACCCCCACTGAAATTTTTTTCGTAGAAAATGTAATCCTTTAATGTCCTTTTTGAAAGGACTTTTTTGATTTTCTCTAAAAAAAGATCCAAATTGACCAATAAAGAGAGGAGCTATTAATTATTTATGAAAACAATAATTAAATGTTGGTTTACATTTGGTTTGTCTACACCATTATTTTCCGTGTCAAGTATATAAAATCTGCTAACGAAATTTTCGTGAGAGTACGTAGCAGCCTTAAAAATGTAATAGGAACGTGGAACGAAATGTGGAATAAATGAAATTGTAACTTTTTGCATACTCACTTAATACCTTTTCAAGCTGACGGCGCACAGTGGTTCAGAATCAAAATCCATCGGCCAAAATTCAATAACTTTTTTAGTAAACATTTAAATTGTAAAAAATTGAAATTAGATAATTCTGAATTACTGTGCGGCAGCGATCTGACATTTGCAAACGAGTTATGATCGATTTCGCTTCTGACTGACAGTTAAAAATACAATTTTCGTCCGAGGACCATATTGGCGCTTTCAAGAAATAAAACAATTTATGATTTTTAGGGAAGAAAATTGTCGTAGATTATAAACGTGCATTGTTTTATTATTTTTTTATTTATTTTGTTGTTGTTGTCTTTGTTTTTGTTTAATTTAAGGATAGGTACTTGTATAATGTTAAACTTAAATTGTAATTAAACAACTTTTATTTTGTCATTTTTGTTCTTTTTCTTTTGCATGTTTCATTTGTGTCATCATTTTCAGTTTTATATGCTTAATTTGTTCTTGTTGTTTGTTTGTTTGTTTTCATTATTAATATAGTTATTATTATTATTATTATGTTAAATTAGCAAATAGAGACTTAATTAGATAATAAAAAGTTTATATCATCTTTACGCAAATGTTTACTTCACTTCTTTTTTATTTAGTTTTAGTTTTGGGTTTTGTTTTGCATTTAAGAAAAGATTGCATTAAAGTTTTACACCATTGAAAGGTATTTTGCTTATGATTAAAAATATTTATTTTAAAGTTTTAAATATTTTCTTTGTTTTTGTTTTTGTTTTTCTCTTTTTGTTTTGGTTTTGGTTTGGTTTATAGAAAAAATGTATTTTTTTATTAAAATTTTTTGTTTGTTTTTAACTAGAGAAGAGAATGCTTTAGTTATGTTTATAATTGTTTAATGTTAGTTAAGGTGACTTGTTGTTGTTGTTGTTGATTATTAATTGTATTTATTTAAATAATTAAGTTTACAAAAAAGAAATTATAGTTTGATTAAGATACATGAGGAGGGAGTAGGCATTTCAATTTTCGCAGAAATAATATTGAAAATGCTTTCAGTTTTTTCCGGGTGAAATATAAATGTATGTATGTATTTGTTGGTTATTTGTATGGTCATCTTGTTTGTTTATAATGAAAAAGAAAACATAAATATAAAATGCGAAATTATTTTTACTCGTTTTTACAAAGTTTTATTAGTCTCTTGTACAGACTTCGCAGACTGCAGAGGATTGCAAATTGAAAGCGCCAAAGACAAACTGCAAAAAAAAACAAATTCATTTGGCGATAAACTGAATCATCATTCACCATTTTAGCCATAGATGTATATATGTACATACATATGTATGTATGTATATAAAGATCTAATACACAAAAGTGTGACCATCTTTTTATGAATTTTATACTCCATCACTTTGATATCGGATCAAATTTCTTAAAATTTCTCTTATCCTGACATTTGAGACGTTTTGAATCTAAACTTATTATAAACGTATTTAACCAATCCGATCCAATTAATCCAATTAACATTTCAGTAATTAAAGGGTACAAATATAAAAATGTGCCAGAAAATCTATGGCTAATTGCCGAAATTATCAAATAATTACAGCTTTCACTATTAAATCCTCTCAAATTTCCATATATAATTTGAATTTGTGTAGCAGAAGGATATTGTCTTTAGAAAACCACTACCAACCTTCAATCGAATCAGTTCAAACCAACAATAAACAAGTTGATATTAGGGATTTTTTTCTTTAAGACCAAACTCCTAAATAAAAACTAAAAATTTCACTCAAAATAAAAAAAAATATTTTTTAATATTAATTTTCAATGTGTGTATGAAAACCAATTTTGAAAACATAATTTGGTGTTAAAAATGTTGGTCTTAACCTGGATAATTATAGTGTAAGTAAAAGTTATGGTTATCGAGGCTAAGTTCAAAAAAGTCAACCCAAAATATATTTTTGAAAATTAGTTTTGATACAAATATATACAGTACAAATGTAGTTGTGAAAATGTAATGTGAAAAAAAAACTATTTTTTTTATTTTGAGTAAAAAATTAACTTCTAGTAACGATTTCGTTATACAAGCTAAGTCCAATATTGCAGACCAAAATAAAACAAAAGAAAAAAATATAAGTTTTATATACGTATTCAAATTCCACTCGATTCGAGGTTTTTCAGACTCGAGTAACGTTGAAAGTGAAATCCAATTTCACTTTGTAGCACAGGTCTCACATTAAAAATATTCCCTTCATTGTATGGACTTTAGTAATTAACTTTACTTCTCATCAAATTTAGGACAACTTTGTCGACATCCAAAACTATCACTCAAAACTTGCCTAACAGTTAAAATTGTCTAATTCGAACTGCCACGGCCATACAGTTCTTTACCAACACTATTATTTCGGTTCATTATTCAATTAGTAATAATGACTTAAATACTTCCAATGATCACGTCCACCAACATATGTCTGGTTCGCGGTACATGCAAATAAAAAATAATGCCAGTCACCCCTCGGGAATAAAGTTTGGATTGTTAATGATGTTTTGCAAAATATTTTGATTGAGAAAAAAGTCTGTTTTTACCAGCAGCTATTTTCTGCTGTCTATCAGTAAGTACTTTTCTGTTATTATAGCAGTTTTTCTACAATCTTGCGTCAGCAATCACACTGCTACAGAGTTTGCAGTCTGTTAAAAATGGCTGCCGCTAATTAAAATATTAAAAATTTAAAAAATAAACTTCACAATTAAAAAGCCTTTGAGATTGGCGGCGAAAACGAGTTTAGCTCGAATTTTCTTTCATATTAGCTTGGGACAATATGCGTATCATTAAAAAAGACAATCGCAATATCTTTCAGTGGTAATAAATTGCCTTATAATAACATTTATTCTAAAAAGTTTCGTTAATATGTATATTTAATTGGTCACCATGTTCTGTAAATATGCTTAAAGTTTCAGGAAAGCGTTTTTTCTTTTTCAAACAGCTGTTTTCAAACAGCTGTTTGCTATTTTAGCAAAAGCAATCTGCTCTTTTCAGCAGAAAATCTGCTCTTTCAGCAGACTTTCTGCTTTCGTTTACTGACCAATTCTTTTGAGAGTACATAAAAATGTATGTGAGGGAAATTGGTCTGATCCGATTTTGTTCATTTGCAATCCCAACCGATCTACTCTCCAGCTCATTTCGTTCGGGTTCGCTAGGGTTCTTTCAACAGACAGACATACAGACGGTTAGAGAATATAATCTTAAGATTTTGCCATGACCCTGATTTATTCAAACCTATCGGAAATCAAATTTCCCCAGCAAATACATTGTTCCCTTAAAATTTCAATCGATTTTTTTCACGTTTCATCTTTCATTTACTACCAAAAGAAGTCGATTCTATTACCGGGTTATATTCATATTACAATAATGCCTGCTGGCGAATACAAAATCCCATTCCAAAGTTTTATTTTATAGGAAGGAATGAATAGTTTTAATTTCTACACAGTGTCTAAAAATATCAGCATCAAATATTATTAAAATTGAAAACAACTGCGGTTAACATATCAGACATATGTTCTTTATTGTTTAATCGAATCAGTTAGTAATTCTGATCGAAATAAGTATGCCCGAATATTGGAAATATTTTTAAAACTTTTCCATTTCTCTGACAAATGTTTTATAATCCCACCATAAAATTACAATCCAGACTTCGCAGATTTTTTTAAGCTGCTGAAATTAATAAAGAGACTAACCGCTCCGCATTAGATGACCATAAACACGAGTTGGGTGAAGATATTTGGGCAAATATAAAATGGATAAATAAAAATAATATTTTTACCAAGTTATAGAAAACGGAGAAATTAATAAATTAATTAATAAAATTAAACAACTACTCCATTTTCAATTGAAATTGAGAAAACACAACATCATATTGAGAAAATACAAATTGGAATTGAGAAATGGAATGAGAAGAAAGAAATGTAAATTGAAATAGAGAATATACAATTTGATATTGAGAAATGAACAATTGAAAATGAGAAAATAGAAATTAAATTCAATTTAAATTTCTGAATATCAATTTCTTTATTCTAAATTTCAATTTTCATTTCTGAATTTGAATTTGCATTTTCTCGATTAAAATTTAATTTCTCAATTTCAAATTGTATTTTCTGAATTTCAATTTACATTTCTCATTTTCAATTTCCATTTTCTCAATTTTAATTTTCATTTATGAATTCCAAATTGATTTTTCTCAATTTAAAATTGCATTTCTCAATCTTAATTTGTATTTCTCAATTTCAATTTAAATTTCTCTTTTTCAATTTGTATTCAATCATTCATTTCTCAATTTCAACTGAAAATAGTGCAGAAGTTTATGTTGTAGAGTTTGTTGCGGAATACTGTGCAATTAAATAAAAACACAAATTGATTGATTTTAAAATTAAAACAACTTTATTAATAAAAAATATTCTTAAAATAAAATAAACTAAGAAAAATATATAAGCACAAAAACAAAATAAATTCAACAATAACATCCAATAATAATTTATTTAAAAAAAAAAGAAAACAAATTATGTTACAATTTGTAAACTCGGAAAGGATTATATGTAAATTTTAATATAGAAACCAAATCCAGAGCGGAAACAAACAATAATTAAGAGAAAACAAATCCAACAGAGATTCCTTAGGAGGCCAATTATTTTTTTAGTTTTTGGTTTGTTTGTTTGTTTTAAATTTATGTATGTTAATCTTATCTTAATATAGCATTGTTGTTGTTGTTTTTTTTGTATTTCCTTTCTTCTCAGAGTCTTAACAAGTTTTAGATTCCTTTACTGTTCTTAGAAAAAATATGACTAACAATTGATTAAAGTTTTTAAAAAAGATGGCACGTATAAGACCACATACTCCATGATCATTAGTTGTAGTAGTAGTAGTAGGTTGGTAGGTGGTAGGTATGGACAGAGGATGGGAGTGGGGCTCGAGGGAGATAGTTGTTATAATGAGATTTCTTTGAAACAATTTTTTTGAAATTCTAAACAAAAGACAACATTTGGAATGAGTTTTAAATTTTGTTTGTCGAAGTAACATACGAAAGGAAATTTTCATAAATCATAGAAATTATTTGTTTAAGTTTAAAGTAGTTTAGTTTAGGTTAAAGATTAGTTAGAGCTATCTAAAATGTTTGGAAATACTCTTAAGAGTTAGACAGACAGATAGAAATTGAGTGTGAGAGAGAGACAGAGAGAGAGAGAGAGCAGCGAGCGATAGACAATTTAGAATTATGTATTCTTTTATTTTTAATAAATAGTTTTTTTGTGGTTTCATTTGGTTTTTCCTTAATTTTCTTTTTGTTTGTTTGGTTGACTTTAACTTTTATAACTTCATAAATGTGGTTTATTTCTTCAATATGATTTTTAAAAAATTTCGAAAAAATGTGAAATTAATTTAAATGTTGCTTAATTTTTGATATATGCTAAAATTAAGTTTCTTTTTTGCATTACAGTTGTTTGTTTTGGTTTTGGTTTTTTTCTTTTTTCTTTTCAATTACTTACTCCTAAAAAGAAGAGAAAAAGAAAATAGGACTTAGAAAACCGGTTAATTGTAGTCTAAAGATGTAAATTTCTTAAAGGTACCGATGCCGAGTGACAAGCGGGAATAATCTAAACCGTAAATTCTTTGATATTACTATAGATAGACTTAGCTCGAAGGACCACATTCTATGAATATGTATTTTAAGTACTTTACTAAAACTAGGATCTCGTCTCTAAATCACTTAGCCTGCACCACACATGGTTTGAATAGATATGTATGTATGTATGAGAAATTTGAATCGAAGAACCCCCTTCAGAATTTGTATTTTAAGTACATTAATAAAATTTAATTTATTGCGATCACACTTTAGCAATTCACGTTGTGTAATATCAGTATATTACATAAAAAAACTATACTCGAAGGACCATATTCGGGACAATATCTTGTTTTCCTTTTTACTACCAAAACTCGTGATCAATATGTGATTCATCAAAAAAACGTTCCCCTTCAATTTCACTTCAAAGACCAATCCATTCTATTATCCCTTTTCACCCGGAACTTTTACTTTAAGTATCTTAGCAAACCAAAGTTAATTGAGATGAAACAATTAACCAATCTATTTGTTATATATGTATGCCTGGCACATTTATAGTTATCAAATGCCGAATTTCAATTCCAGTATTTCAATAAAATCATAACACCGTGTGACAAATTTACATTATTTTCATTGGAACTGAAGACCATATACACATGAAACTATGATCCTATCCCTCTGGTGATTTTTGACAGGACTTTTAATTTCAAAAGTATATAACTTATATTTATATGGAAAACAGTTCTCCTATATAAGAAGCCTATATTTACATGTATACGGTCTTGTTCAGCTCCAAAAAGTACTTTCGCGCGGTGTAATTTTTAACAAGAACTTCACTCAGATCATTGTTTTTTGCAGGCAAAATAGTCGCTCTCCAGATCATGTAAATTTAAGTACATATTGCTTTTCTATATCACTATTCCAACAAATAATTTGTATAGTCTACACCATTTTCAGTTGAAATTGAGAAAATACAAATTGAAATTCAGAAAAGCAAATTGAAATTGAGAAAAAACAAATTGAAATTCAGGAATTAATTCATAATTCAGAAAATACAACTTGAAATTGGGAAATGAAATGAAAAAATCGAGAAAATGAAAATTGAAATTGAGAATAATTAAATTGATATTCAGATTTTCAATTGTTTATTTCTAAAAGCAAATTGTATATTCTCAATTTCAATTTACATTACTCAACTTCAATTTGCATTTCCGAATTTCAATTTGAAAATGAGAAACAAAAAATTGAAAATAAGAAATTAAATTTAAAATTCAGAAAATACATTTTGAAATTGAGAAATGATACTTGTAATCGAGAAAATGGAAATTGAATTGAATGAAAATTGAAATTGAGAATATACAAATTGATATTTAGAAATTTAAATTGAAATTAATTTGTATTGAGAAATTGAGATTCAGAAATGAAAATTCAAATTGAGAATAAACAAATTGATATACAGAAATTTTAATTGAAATTAATATGTATTTTCTCATTTTCAATTGTTTATTTCTCAGTATCAATTTTTCTATTCTCAATTTCAATTTATATTTCTGAATTTATTTTTATTTATGTTATTTTCTCAATATAAATTTACATTTCTGATTTTCAATTTTTATTTTCTCAAATTCAATTTGCATTTCTCAATTTCAATTTGTATTTTCTGAATTTCAATTGGAAATGGTGTAGACATGGCATTTTTAATTGTAAACAAGGACAACCAGTACATTAGCAAACAAGGGAACCATTTGGTAGATTAACCCATTACCGTCCTCTGTCCCCACATGGGGACACCTCTTTAATGACAAACGAAATTTCTCTTTGGGCGTCTTAAATTGGATGAAAATGTTTGCTCTCTTTTTTCAAAAGTTGCTAAGGCTTCATATATTATTTTAGGTTGTCTCGCAAACTAACTATAAACCATTTAGGGTTTCCTGTGAACGTGAAATTCTTGCTTCTGGGTCACCAATTTACATACATACGTTCAGGTGTGAACCTACCTATACAAGCTATTGTTGATATCTTGCAGATTATTGCTACTAACTTCCCTCGAATATGCTGAATGGTGGTTTAGATTACTCCTCTGCTCCTCGCACAGGACGAACAGTGATAGTTTTTTGCAGATTTTTTTTTAGAAATACAATCGTGTCAAGGCTAACGAGGGAGCAGCATGCTCATGTGTACACAAACAAACATCCATCCCAGCGTTTTCATTTTTCATTTAAAGGTCACATCTACTGTGATGACAATATCTGGGACACAGGTTGGGGTATTAAGTATACAGACTAGTAGAAATGGGAAAACCCGAAAGGAGTATGTTTGGCTGCGCTCCTCTTACACAGCTATGACACTGGACTGTAGTTGGAAGTAAAGATTATTTTCGAGTTTACCTTCTGTGTGGGGCATTAAACCAAGGAAAAGAAGATGAGATGATGTGGGGTAGAGAGGGCGAGAGAGAGATGGATGTAGAAAAAAAGATAAAAGATAAGCCTTAAACTTCTTCTTTTTTGTTTGTTTGTTTTTGTTGTTTCGTGTGACTTAGAATTATCCATTGATTGAATTCGCATTGGAACTGGCTAAAGCATTTGCTGCTTCGGCTGCTTGTTGAGACAATGTCTTTTGACCCTCTTCAGCAGGTGAAGGCGAGGCATCGCGTCTTGGCGGCATGCGTTCATTGACGGCATCCAAGCCCTTGGCTTCCGCAAACGAGGCGATTTTGTGATTGGGCGAAAAGCCTTGCATGGCATTCGTCAAGGATTTCTTGCCGCCGGACAAAGCTCCCAACGGCAGGGCACCGGTGGGCGTTAGGCCCTTCAGCTGCAGCACAGACTCCGACTCTTCGCGCAGCACTGAGAAGACGCGTGCCATCTTGCCGATGGCACGAATCTTGTTGCGTATAACCTCTTTGCGGGCGGCTGCTTCGTCGTCCGAACACGGCTCCTCCTGCTCGGTCATGAGTTCATCGTCAGAGCAAATATTTAAGACGTTCATCAACATCTCGGTGACTTTCTCGCCCACGAATGGCAGAGACCAGGTGAAAACGTCCATGAAATTTGGAAGCCAATAGGGATGAGGTGAACAGTTGAATTGGCGGATGTTCATAACGTTGTTTTCATATTTCAAAACAGCCGCTTTGTTGTTGTACACATCCAAATAATTGGGGGCCGAGAATATGGTTATGAGCGATGGAAAGCCGGTAGTCTGTGATTTGCGATACATACGATAACCGGCGTCCTGCGCCTCGTGGGCTCGTATAATCGACAGCAGATTGTTGTTCTGGAGAAAGTCGCAACATGCTGCATAACTATAGAAATATGAACAGCCCCGTACCGAGTTGTGCGTATAGAAGTCGGAGTTCTTCTCGTTGCCGAAGTCTTCCAAGGGATCGGACCACAGTAGATCGCACATGGGCCCAAAGGCTGGCGGCTCCTTGAAGCGATCCAGTCGGCGTATATCCTCCAGTTCGTGGATTTCTGGCGACAAACCCCCATGGACACAAAGGAACTGTTGATTCATTAGAGCCGCCAGCGGCAAACAATCAAATGCCTCCATACATGCATCGTACACTCGTTCCGAGTACTTCATCTTGCACTCCTGCTTAAATGTGAAGTATTCGGTTAAATGACGACACTCATGATTGCCACGCAGTAAAAACAGTGTTGTGGGATAGGTGATCTTCAGGGACCACAGGTATAGAACACACTCAATACTAAAGTAACCCCGATCGACGTAATCGCCCAAAAATAAATACTTTGTGGTGGCCGGAGAGCCGCCTATCTCAAATAGCTTCATTAAGTCGTAGAACTGTCCATGGATATCGCCGCACACTGTCACCGGCGCCTCAATATCAATCATGGTCTTCTCCTGCCGCAGTAGTGTCGCACCATCTCGGATAATCCGCAGAGCGGCATCTTCCTCAATTCGGCCCTCCAAAATGAAATGTTGCTTCAGGACATCGTGCTGTGGCTTGCCCGTGCGTGGATCGAATATATCGCCTGCTGTCAGCTTGCGACTGGGTGGAAAAGGAACACTGTCGACCACCCGATCTTTAGTATTTAATGGTGGCTTCTTTGTGGGACTATCGTGGACATTGTTGCCGGTGGTAGTGCCACCGCCACCGCCGCCACCACCTGTCGCGCCCGTTGCTGCTGTTGATCCTTTATTTGTATTTACAGCTGTTGTCTTCTCATGTATGTTGTTGTTGGTAGAGGATGCCGATGTTGTTTTTTGCTGCTGCTGCGTTGGTGGATGTTGTGTAGCTGGCGAAGACATGTCTTTCTTATTTGGTGATGTATTTTGGTGTGGGAGGGAGGAGCGAGCGAGCGAGCAAGAGTGACTGGGTGTTCTTCGGTTGGTTTCCGTTCAAAGTTTTGTTGCCTCTACGCGCTTTAATTCGTTTTAACTTTAACTTTAAAATATTTCTGTTAGATACGTTTTGACTTTCTCGGCCTCAAGGCTTTTCCTTTTTCTCCTTCCTTTATTTTTGTTTTTGCCTTGCAACTGATGGTGATGTTTCGGCAAAGCAAAGTAGCAAAGTTCGGGGGGAAGCAATATTTTTGTGTTTTGCTAAGCTATGCAAACGTCACAGTGACCTGGAAGCATAGAAGAAGGGAAAGTTTAAATCAAAATGAAATTAATGCAATAAAGAAAATGAAGTGAAAAGTACAAATATTCAAATGCGTATTTAAATCTACTTCTGTTTCTTGCTCTTCGGCGTCGTCCTCGTCCTCATCTTCTGCGTTGTTCTACATGTATCTATGCTGATTAAATTTTATGCAAATTTAGCCGCGTCCTTACCTTGTTAAATATTCTCTCAGCCACTGTCTCCCCCCTCCCCCATCCCCCCTCAAACAAAATTATTAGGTGGATGATTTCTGAGAAGTCAGACTCATTTACATACATGAAATTAGTACATACATTCATATATACTTTGTACGTGTCCACCCCTCCAACCGCATACAAAAGCATGCATAGCAGACAATCAGACGGACAGATAGGCTGTATAATTGGCTTTGCTAAGTCATTATCTTTAATTAATTGGTAATGCCGCGGAAGCAAGTCATTATTGTTTAACTTTTATTTGACCACATTTGGCCACTAAAAAGCAATATTTTGGTTAGATTTCCTACTCTCAGAAAAAAGTGAACCCTATAACAACTTAAAATGAACTAAAATTTAGGAAAATTGAACATCGTATAGCACTAAAGCAATATTTCTTCATATCAAGTTCAAACTAATCTTGAAAGTAGTACATGCTATGAACTTGATTCTAGTTCAATTGTCCTCAAACCAAGTAAATATTTACTCAAAGTAAGGAAAATTCCAGTAAGTTTTTCCTCAAACAAAGTACATTTTTACTAAATCTAAGTAAAATTTTGCTGAAATCTTCCTAAATCTAAGTATTTTTTTCCTAAAACCAAGTAAATTTTTACTAAATTCTAGTAAAATTGTCCTAAAACTAAGTACTAAATCTTAGTAAAATTTTGCTGAAATTTTACTAAATTTAAGTACATTTTTACTCAAATCAATTAAATATCTAAAGGGTGATTTTTTAAGAGCTTGATAACTTTTTTTAAAAAAAAAACGCATAAAATTTGCAAAATCTCATCGGTTCTTTATTTGAAACGTTAGATTGGTCCATGACATTTACTTTTTGAAGATAATTTCATTTAAATGTTGACCGCGGCTGCGTCTTAGGTGGTCCATCCGCTTAGTCCAATTTTGGCATTTCCACGTTTTTGAGTAACAGAGACCCAATTGGTGCGAACGGCGACGAATCGAAAATTGGTGGTCATCATTAACACTGGCCGATACAGCTGCGATATTTTCTTCAGTTCGCACTCTACGTAAGCGTGTTGGTGGTTTAATGTCCAACAATGTAAATTTGGTGCGAAATTTAGTCACAATAGCCCGAATAGCCGCTTCAGTGGGTCGATTAAACTGACCATAAAATGGAAGCGCGCAATGAACTTTCTTAACAGAGCACGCATTTTGATAATAAAATTCAATAATTTTCAAGCGTTGTTCGTTTGTAAGACGATTCATGATGAAATGTCAAAGCATACTGAGCATCTCTCTCTTTGACACCATGTCTGAAATCCCACGTGATTTGTCAAATACTAATGCATGAAAATCCTAACCTCAAAAAAATCACTCTTTACTAAAAAAGTGAGGACAATTTTGCTGATTTTTTCCTCAAAAAGAGTAAATTTTTACTTAAACAAGGGAAACAAGTAAGAAGGCGTTAAGTTCGACCGGGCCGAATCTTATATACCCTCCACCATGGAGTGCATTCCACAGTATTACCAGCAGATTAAACGATGTCGACATAGAAGTACAGAACCATATTACGAAAATTGTGATATTTTTATGCACATTACTATATTTGATAACTATTTCAAACTATAATGTATACTTATGCGCACTGTTTAATATCTACTACTATAAATAAATACAATGCTGTAATTGTGAAAGTGAACATGCCGAAAATATTAGGCGATTGTCAGTCGCCATTAGGGAGAAGCATTTTCAGATATAGACAAAGTGACTGCATTATTTTGATAAGAAAAGTACAAATTTTAAAGATATCCCCATTCGCCCTATTCTCCGCCCAAATGTACAAATTTGCAAAAAAAAACTTTTTGTTTCGAGTCTTCATAGTCAGACCACCGAATACACACCGAATATATACACCGAATTTCATGATATCAACTTCAGCGGTTTGGAAGGTCCCATTTTTATCCCCCTTTTTGAATTATATCCCTTAAAAGTACGAATTTCGAAAAATCCCTCTATTTTACGTGTTTATGCAATTAGAGGGATGTACACACCGAATTTCATGATTCTAGCTGTTGTCGTATCATTTTGCCGTAAAAGCAACAAAATAAAGTACTAATTTGGAAAAAAAAATATTTTACGTGGCTATGCACTCAGAGGAATGTATATATCCAATTCCATGATACTATCTGCGGCCATTTTGTTGGTACCATTTTTATCCCCTTTTTCGCATTTTACTCCTTAAAAGTACGACTTTCGAAAATTTCATCGTTCTAGCTGTAGCCTTTTAGTTGGTACCATTTTTATCCCTCTGTTCCCATTGAATTCCTTGAAAGTACGAATTTTTCGTGTCACTCAGTCAGAGGAATGTATACCGCGAATTTCATTGTTCTAGCTGCATCCATTTGTTTGGTACAATTTTTATCCCCTTTTTCCATTTTACACCCTAAAAGTACGATTTTCGAAAATTTCCTTTATTTTATGTGTGTACGCAATCAGAGGAATATATACACCGAATTTCATTGTTCTAGGTGCAGACGTTTGGTTGGTTCTATTTTTATCCCTCTATCCCCATTTAACCCCTTAAAAGTAGAAATTTAGAAAAAATACTTGTATATTATGTATCTACTCTATTAGAGGTATGAACACGCCAAATTTCGTGTTTCTATCTGTTGTCGTTTGATAGGTAGTATTTTTATCACTTTTCGTCCCATTTCGCCCCCTACAAATAAAAATCACTCTACGGTGCCCTTTTATGCTATAAAGGAAATGCGAATTGCAAATATCAAGTAAACACAAGCTAATATGTTCAACACCCTGGAATACTCTAAATATTAGGGGTATTTTCAGTCCCTGTGAGGGAAAATTTTTTTTCCCTCTGAGCCGATTTCGCCCACTTTCAATCCCAACCGATCTGCAACCATAAGATACATTTAGGAAAATTTTGAACTTCCTAGCTCATTTCGTTCGGCCGATATCGTGCTTTCAACAGACGGACATGGCTATATCGTCTTAGAATTTTACCACGACCCAGAATATATATACTTTATGGGGTCTCCGATGAATATTTTAAGGTGTTACAAACGGAATGACAAAGTGAATAATACCCCCATCCTGGATGTGGAGGGTATAAAAATGAACTTAAAAACTTATCTAAAAATAATTCAAACTAATGATGAATGGTAACATGAAATATTTCTCAAAAAATGCATTATACCTCTGTCATAAATAGTTGAGCTATTATTGCACGATTGCTGCGAAGGCAAGATAGGCGCCTTTGCAGTGGTTGTTTAGAAAAATACTTGAAGTATTTAAGAAATAAGTCTCTGTAAACGAACGAGAATTGCTTCTTAGGTTAATATTCAAGAATTTTGTAAAGAAATTGAAGTGATTTTTTATAAGTTCAGTAATACTTAAGTGTACGAAGAACTCGGCATAAATTTCAGTAAACACATTGACTTAATTTTAAGAAAAAACTCATTTTTTTTAGTTTTTTTCGTTTGTATTTTTTGGTCTATAATCAATATTTGATTTGAACTGGGATATCGTCCTGGCTCAAGACCATTTTGCATCTATATTTAATAGAGAAGTATTGCTGGGTAAATATACCTGAATATACACATACTTACATATGCAACTCAATGAGATGCTTGTAAGATGGCATGTGTACTTTATTACTTGGTGCGATTATTTAAACGCAAATTCGGCAAGTGAATTGTGCTTCTCGTTCGTTTGTGAGAATCATCTCCTTATAGAGGCCGGGTTTGATGTTGAAAAGTCGCTGCGAAGCCACTTAAAAAGACTTTTGACATGGTCGAAATCATGATCGTGGTAGTCTGTAGCCAAGTAATAAATGTCACCATGCCATTTGTAAATAAATTTCCACTCTATTAAATATAGATGCAAAATGATATTGAGCCAAATCTTCCAGTTCAAATCAAAACTCATTTTTTAGTTAAAATTTCCTAAATTAATTTTTTCCACACAAAAAAAAAATCTTAATATTTTTCTTACTTAAAACGTTGGAAATTTTCTTCCACACAAGTATGAATTTACTCAATTGTACGATTTTTTATTAGACTCAATGAAATGTTTTTAAGTAAATTTACAATCCTATTTCTAGTAAATGAACTATTTACTATGTCTTTGAAATAAGGAAGCTTTACTCATACTTAGTTAATTTTCCTATTTTAAAGTAAATTGTTACTAAACTGGAGTAAATTTGTATGGATTTTACTCAAATTTAGGAATGCTTTTTTTCGGAATGTAGTGAAATGCCATCATTATATAAATACTTCAATAGGAGGAATGATTTGATTCTTTGCCTACATTTAATATTTTTTCATATATAATTAATATTCAAAATTTTGGATTTTTTTTATTTCCTAAATTGGTAATTTTTATCATCATCATTATGATTGAGTTTATAAAGCGTGATTTTTTAGCTATTATCTTTTTGGCAACACTGGTTTAAACAGCTGACGCACGTTTCGTGTTTTGTTTCACTGTCAAACATCTTCAGTTTGGTCTATAATTTAACCATGAATCGTCTTACAAACGAACAACGTTTGCAAATTATTGAATTTTATTATCAAAATGCGTGCTCTGTTAAGAAAGTTCATCGCGCGCTTCCATTTTATGGTCAGTTTAATCGACCCACTGAAGCGGCTATTCGGGCTATTGTGACTAAATTTCGCACCAAATTTACATTGTTGGACATTAAACCACCAACACGCTTACGTAGAGTGCGAACTGAAGAAAATATCGGCCAGTGTTAATGATGACCATCAATTATCGATTCGTCGTCGTTCGCAGCAATTGGGCCTCTGTTACTCAAAAACGTGGAAATGCCAAAATTGGACTAAGCGGATGGACCATTTGAGGCGCAGTCAAGGTCAACATTTGCATGAAATATTCTTCAAACATTAAATTATATGGATCGTACTATCGATTCAAATAAAGATTTCATGCATTTTTCTGAATTTTATGTGTTTTTTTTGAAAACTTTCCTATAGCTTTTAAAAAATTGCCCTTTATTTAGCAACAATGTCCATAAACTGAATATGTTACTGAAATCCTTCATGTTTCCGAATTTTGACTACATAAATTTGTATATAGACGTGCGACAAGCAATGAAGGCCATTTAGACTACCCGTTTCTGATTTTTTCAAGAAATTGTAGAAGATTTTTTCACAAAATCCCGAATAAGTGGATTTTGCTAATATATCCGATCGTAGCATTGCTCAGAAAGCATTACTATCTGTGTTCTTTTCGTACCATATATACGCTATGTTCAAGTTAACTTTCAAATGTATGTATTTTAGTTTACATTATAAATCAAACCTCGCATTGAATCACCCGTTACATGTATGCGAAGAATTAATCATATACACATGATACGTTCTTCTGCATGTTATAGCCTTGTCACACTGCATGCGAAATCTTGCTGAAATGACATAAGGTCGATTTAAAAATATCAGATCCCGTACAAAATTGACATATCATTTCAGCTAGATTTCGCATGCAGTGTGACAAGGCTATTATAACATGCTTTCAACGAAAATGTCACTGGATTTCACTATTATCTTGAAAACATAAACTCTTTCAATTAAGAAGGGTGCACAATTTTATATTTTATGTAAGTGTTGCCGAATAGTGTTCCTAAATATGCGTAAACCAAAAAAGCGCTTTCCACACATAAAGATTTATTGTACAACTTCGTAGATGATTCTAGTTTTGTGAAGAATTTTCAGATAAAAATATTGCATAATTTTGTTGATCTTAGCCTTAAGTTATAGATAAAACTTATTTTCCATCGAAAAATGCTAAATTTGTTGCACAATAAATATTAAAGTGTAAACAGTGCTATACTCAATTTAGCTCAAAACATTTGTTCTGGTTTAGCTGAAATTTCCTTAAAAATAGCTAAATTACTAGTGGTCCGTATTTGAGTGCCTCATTTAGTTAAATGACGGTTTCGAGAGCTGTATATAAATCTTAACCGATCTGACCCACTTTCACTACAGATTTCTCTAGTTGAAACAGAAAGAGTTCTGCCAAATTAGAAGCAAATCGTTTAAGATATGTGATTTCTAGAGCAGAAAAAGAATAATCGGCAACGGAATTTGTATGGGGGCTATATCTAATTCTGAACCGATCTCACTCATTTACACCATAGGCGATTCTAGTTGAAATATAAGATGTTCTGCCAAATTTGAAGAAATTCGGTAAAAGTATGTGGTCTACAGATCGAGAAAATTCAAACCGGGTCCGCCCATGGGCCGCAAAACTCTGCTGTGCCAATTTTTGTTAAGACCAGACGATACTTGCGACCTGTAGTTTGAGTGCAAGAATAGATGGACAGACGGGCGGGCATATAGGCTGTCAATCGGTGTAATAAATGATGGAATTATCTCTATTCCTTTTGGGTGTTACAGACAAATGCACAAGGACATAATGGAGGGTATAAAAATAAGTAGTTATATTTTTTAAATAAATTCGCAGTATAAACTCGATTTCAAATGACAGTTCTCGATTTTAAAGTCAGTGGTAAAAAGTTATTTGAATAATTGTTCTAAACATTTTCAAATAATAAAATTAATGAAAATTAAGTATCTACAAAATTACAGTCAATCAGAAAAAATCGTTTGTGGTAAATAAACACTCGTAATATGACAATATCTGAAAAGTTGCAATAACAACGGCTACTTATATAAATCGTTACTAGTAAGTAATTATTTATTTGTTGGAAGTAATCGTGAGGAAAATGAGATGTCATTACCTGGAAATGCAAATGACAATGGCATGTGCTAACCAAGTTTTTACAGACTAGCCCAACCCTTTGAAAATATTTGAAGGAAAATCATCAAGTTTAAATTATTGGGAAAATTTTCCACATTTTTAGTTATATTGAACTTATTTTATGTTTAAGTTTTCCCTATATCAAGTTAAATTTTACTCAGTTTAAGTACAAATTTAAAATTTAAATTCAGAAAAAAGTTTTCTGTTTGTTTACAATTTTATTTTTCTAGGTTCCCTATATTTCGTACGACTTCGTCGATCATCTTCAGGGGCGTTACATTTAAAAAAAAAAAGAAAAACGATCCGTACACGTTCCCAAGTTTTTATCAATTCCAGTGAACTCTATACACATGGTGTAATTTATTTTTGATCGCGAACAAAATCACGAGAATTTCAAAATTTTTGACGAACATTTCTCATGTATATGGCTAGCTTAAATATTTACTCAAACTGACATTTTTTCCTTAATGCAATTATTTTTTACTTAATTTTTTGGAAAAACATGTATTCATTCAGTATTCGCTTCAATTAGGACATACTGTAATAGGTATGTAGCGCCCAACGATAATGGATACGTTCTCGCGATCTCAGTTGTTAAAGAAGTGAGGACCAATAGACTGAGTTTTTGTGGATGAACACAATATTGCGGTAAAGTAGTGGGTTGGCACATAACCATAATTTTCGAGATATTTATATTTATTTTCTATCATGCAATTGTACTCCTCCTCTGAACCATATTTCCATCATTTCTTTTTGGATCATTTTCCATTTACTTTCAGTTTTTTCACTTCGGCACTAACAACAAAAAATTGAACAGCTGAGTTTGCACAGCATTGCCATTTGATTGTCATTTCAGTTGACATTTATCAGTGGTGTTGCCATACTCACACATCGATCTGAGTACAATTTAACCGGATGTGAAAACCAAAATGTTTAAACGGGACTTTATCGCTTCGCCAAAACTTATGTCCCGGTTAGTTAATTAGCACTTTAATCGGACTATGAGAAAAGTTTATGTTTGGACTAAATCCGACTTCACTTATTTTTGCAAAACAAAAAAATAAATAACACACTTGGTGAATTACAACTGAAGACTAGCTACATAATGAAAATATTATTATTTTTTTGTCTGATTTTGTTGGTGCTGGGCTACTAAAAATAATTAAAAACAATTAATATACATACTATCGAAAAAAGCAACAACAACACTACACACTGTCTACACTACGACGAATGCTCGTTCGCATGAGAAGAATAATTTCATTATAATGAATAATTGCTCGAGAATTTTAAGTAATTATAATCCGGACCAATTACACAGACAACAACAAACACCTCAAAAACAATACTCTCCCATTCGGGATTGTCTGCTGCTTTTGCAGAAGAAACAAATTATATAAATATAATACTAAAAAAATAATATATACAGACACAGTGGTTGCAAACAATTTATTTGTTTGTGATATATGAATATCACACCAAATGTAATAGGCCATTCACATGCACGTGCTTTGAAAAATTAACGAGGTAATTGACAAATCACACTATTATCACGTTATTTCACACCTAATATCGAGATAATTTATCATGATCATATCGTATAAATTAATAATCAATTCACAAATCATTTCAAATACAGTGGTGTATTTGATTTTCCAACATAGAACTTGTTTAACAAACCATAAAATCCTGGAATGCTTACTTAACTGAACACGTATAAAACGACAATTCAGAAGGGGAGTTCATATTCATTGATTTACTGTATAACTTAGATTGTGTTGAAAACTTAACAAATTTAGCATTTTTCGATGGAAAATGAGTTTTATTGGTAACATAAGCCATTGATTTACTAAATGATGTAATATTCTTATCTGAAAGTCTTCACAGAAGCAGAATCGGATTCATAGTTTTACATTAAATCTTCCTGTGTGAACAGCCCTTTACGAGCAAAATTAATCAAAAGTCATGTGAACACCTTTTTATTAATATGGTGCATGTGAATGTCATATAATTTACACAAGGGTTTTATGACATTTGAAAAACGTTAAACCTATTTGTATGTATTGTTAATTTTAGGTTCCACTGATTACAGTCACCCTTTATTCGTGTTAATTTTTTTCTTTCTCGGTTGGTAGTATGTTGCAATCGAAATAAGGCGATCAAACCGAAGCAATAAAGCAAAGAAAATTCAAAAATACCATATATAACGATTGAAAAGTTCACAATAGGGATAGGCTTGTTCGATTGGGCTTACTAGCTTAATTTTTGTATTTAATTTATTCCCTTAAAAGCCTTGTCATACTGTATGTGAAAATCTAACAGAAATGACATAATATCCTTGACACACTGCATGCGAACTCTAGTTTATATGACATAAGGTCGATTTTCAAATTTTGTATGGCATCTGACATTTGAAAATCGACCTTATGTCATTTAGACTAGATTTCGCATGCAGTGTGAATATGCTATTAGGTCGATTTTCAAATGTCAAATTTCTAAATCGACCTTTTGTCATTGCTGCTAGATTTCGCATACAGTGTGGCAAGGCTATAAGAAGAAAGTACCTTGCTACTCTTAATTGTGCTGGCACATTTTTCTTCTTGATCCATTTAAGAAAAATGGATAACATTGGTGCCA
The DNA here is from genome assembly GCA_947397865.1 of Polietes domitor. Taxonomy (NCBI): domain Eukaryota; kingdom Metazoa; phylum Arthropoda; class Insecta; order Diptera; family Muscidae; genus Polietes; species Polietes domitor. The sequence continues at coordinate 132,018,109 of OX377620.1, forward strand.
CCTCATCAAGTCTCTTAATTGTAGGCTAGTAAGTCGAGCAGGCCTAATAATGGTAAATGTAAATGATTTTAAAGAAGATTCTGCATAAATACAAGATAAATACAAGACTTTCTTTCTTTTTTTATATTTTTGTTTTTTTTTTCTTTGAAACCACTGTGTGGTAGCTTTGGTTTCTGAAAAGTGAAAAAAAGAAACAACTGGTAGGCTAACTTAGAAACACACTTATATGCTAACAACATATGTATGTCTGGCTGTATATTATACATTTGTCTGAATCCACACATGCGAGTACAAACATACATCACACCTCCACCACCACCACTTTGTGGCCAAAATCTCCCCAACATAATGCCATGCATATCTAAAATAAAATAACAAAAAGAAAAAGAAAAGGCCAAACAAAAACACAACTCAACAATAACATCAAGAAGAAGAGTATGAGCGACAATTGTTTAGACAGTATTACAGGTGGTATTTGCTTGCTGCCTTTATTGGCATTTGTCGAAAAAGCCAATTGGCTCACACTCAACAATATACTGAGAGCCAACCGAAAGAAATTAGAAGAAAAAAACACAAGAATACTTAGAGACACATTAATGAAATGGACGGATTATACGATACCCTACAGTGGGCTGAGCAAATACTTTGTAGTTAATTTTGTAAACACAAAGGTAAGGCCACGTGTGCCGATTTATCACAAGTTCCATATAAGTGATTTTTCAATAATGGAAAATATTAATGTTTTGTATAGGGTTGTATCGTCGTAAAGCGTCAGCAATGCGTTCTGGTGGTCGCGGGTTCAAATCCGTTCTCCGACAAAATATTTTTTATATCAGCTGTTTTGTACGCAGCCTATATCGTATATATCATCCTATAAAAATGCTACCGTATATACATATATTGGTATTTCCACAGAAAGGCCAATCCCAAGGCGAAAAATTTCGATTTTTACTCTAAAATATATGTAAATTATCGGTCATTCACATGCACGTGATTTGAAAAATTAGCACGGTAATTGAGAAATCACACTTTATATACATTAATAATCCCTTCACAAATCATTTCAAACGCAGAACATCACGATCAATCCAGAAAACCCTGAAAATGTACTTCACTGAACACGTACAAAATGACAATTCATAAGGGTAGTTCACATTTAAAGATTTATTGTACAATTTGATGAAAACTCAACAAATTTAGAATTTTTCAATGGAAAATAAGCTTTATCGGCAATAAATATGAGTTTGTAGTTGTCACTTAAAAAAAAAAAAAAAACAAAAAATGTCTCTAAACGTCCAATAATACGACCAATGTGTTATTCTAAGGCAAGAATATTTTTTTTTGATTTGAAGTGATTGCAAGAGTCTATTAATCCAGCAAAAATTAACGTAAATGATATATAAAAAGTCAATTTAAGTTAACATACAGCATTTTTTCGTGACCCAGCTTAATATACACACAGAAAGGGCATTGTGTCCGTCAAATTCAATAAGCTCACTAACATTTCTAGGCCTTTTGAAGTAGCCTTTTAAACGATGTGTCACATATTATTGGCAATGAAAGTGAAACATAATACATATAATTTTCGGGCATCTATTAGCTTTAGATGGTGGATGGAAGAACCCATTTGAACATTTGTTGGGGCCTTGTTGTCTCCAAGTTGGCATTCGATCGAAACATTTGCGACATTTTTTTAAAAATAGATAGATTGCTTCATTTAAAATGCCAAAGGTGGGATTAGCCCTTGACAGCATATGGGTGTACATTAGGGTGCACTGAAAAACCCCGCCAAAGAATTTCATGTTGGAAAATAACAGGGGTTTGTTTCTGTAAAATATGTTCATCTAGACGTCGAAATTGTCTAAATGAAAGACGTCATAATAAGTGAATTCTAAGTTCCACGAGTTCTTTGTTTTAGATAAATGCTGCTTAAATAGTTAGAATAGTCTCTAGACGAACGAATTAAGTCTAGGGACGAAAACATTTTGGAGTTTTCCATAAGAAACAGTATGGACAACGCAACTTGTTTTGTGACCCGCTTTAATGTATACATTAATATCATATTATATACATATGTAAATTTACCCACCGCCAGAAATGTAGGGTGTACAAAATAATATCTTTTTCGCAAAAAATTGAAATAAAATTAAAATTCAGTTTATGTACACACACGATTATAGGAAATCAACAAAATTTAGAAAAAAATTGCAAGTTAAACCGTTCATATCTATATGCGGATATGTGTATAAGATAAGGTCGAATTTTAAAATTATTAAATTTGCATTGTATAGCCATTTCTGTAACATTTCACATTCCACCGAATTTCTAGCTACTGTCATTTGCTTGGTACCATGTTAAACCCAGTTGTCCCGTTTTCTCCTAAAAGTAAAAATTACTTTATTTTGCGCTACTACACGTGCGTTGAATGTACACACCGAAGTTAATGATTCTAGCTGCAGCAATTCATGAACTATACGCGTCTACGTCAAAGACTCGCCTCGACGAACAGTCTTTTATTTTACCTTAAATACGATGGCTATAACATGCGAAATGACGTAAGGTCGATTTACAAATGTCAGATCCCATACAAATTTGACAGTTGTAAAACGACTTTGTGCTGAAATCGATTGATTTCGCATGTAGTGTGAAAAGGCTATTAGATTTGACGAAGTGTAAGAAAGGTAGTTCAAAAGAGATGTTTGCATTACACAGATATTTTAGGGTATGAGTATATGTAAACACAACGGCAACTCTGGACACAATCGTAAACAATGGAATCTAGTTGGTCAATTTTATTAAATTCATTCGAGGTCCAAAAACTATCAATGAATTTTTGATATTACATATTTCAGTGTGAATGAAAAATAACAGCGAAATACCAAAGTAACAATTTTGTGATGAAACATTTCTTCGGTTCGGTTCCTATACGCTTAATTTTTTTAATGTACGTTGTCTTAGTGCCAGGCTTTAATAAAAAGAACACCTAAAATTTTGGTAGTAAATGGTAAAATTCGACCTTATCTAATGTGTACATACTGCCCACCGCGGTTGTTGTCGTCGTCGTTCAGTTTTTACTATTAAAATTTATAAATGAATATGAATTGCGGTACATAAAATAAAAATAAATACTGCGGCAGACAGGGTACGTACGTATGTGTGTATAAATAAATATATTTATGTACATACATATACACAATTTACATACTAATGCTGAAATATACATGTGTATGTATATATCCATGCACGTTCATAGCATGGATATTTGTAGGAATATAAATAAAAAAGAAAAAAAAACATAACAATAGCAACCACACTAAATAATTAAAAATAATTTCTTATCGTTTTCCATTCTTGTTTCTTTCGTTGCCAACTGAACCGGCCGAGTAATAGCCCGACTTCAAAAACTATATAGGTAATATGCAAACATGGCTCACACACACACACACTTTTGTACATACATACAAGTGTATATACGTAGCTAGGAATTATACCATTCCAAAATTATAGATTTGTATCCATCGGAAATAATCAATCAATTTCTCTTTGGTGTGACATTACAAGGTCGTGTTGGAGGAAATTGTCCCAATTCAACGTGTTCATAATAATAAGACCAACCGACACTAGTTCACCCACTATTAAATGATAATAAATAAATACAGGTCCACCTTAGGACGGTGGGTGAGGTGCTATAAGTTCGTCATTACGTTTGCAACACCCCGAAATGTTTGGTGTGTTTTATTTACAAAGTAGCGGATTTCCCGCATGCGAAATCGAACTGAAATGACATAAGGTTGATTTACAAATGTCATATTCCATACAAATTTGACATTTGGAAATGGACCTTGAGATAAAATAGTTTGATTTCGCATGTAGTCCGAAAAGGCTATTAGCAGTAATTGTTGGATAATTTGTCATGTTTTTAGAATTTTCAAAAAAGGTTTTTGATTGATTGTTAATAAGTGCTAACTTAAAAACATTTTTTTTAATTCTGAGATCCTGACAATTTATCGAACAAATACTGCAAATAGCCTTGTACTACAGCGAAATCTAGGTCGATTTTCAAATGTCAAATTTGTATGGGATCTGACTTTTGTAAATCGACCTTATGTCATTTCAGCACGATTTCGCATGCAGTCTGAAAAGAATATTATTATGATTTGACATTTGTTAATCGACCTTGAGCTGAAATCGCTTCATTTTGCATGCAGTGTGAAAAGGCTTTAAGTCAATTGTTTATGTACCAACTAGATTTCGCATGCAGTGTACAAGGCTATAAGTCAGTTGTTTATGTCCCACGCACAATGAACCCTTTCATTGACGACGCTGCGCTGTATCATGCTACAACCAAGGGGTATGGTTCGAATATGTTAAAATTATGTGGATTTGCAACCAAATCCGTTGGGAGTTTTTTAGTGTTCGGATATGTGCTTGGGTTTCAAATTTTTAATTTGATAGAGCGATGTCTCAAACGGAAAATTAGAACGCTGCACGAAATTTGACGCTAACTTTGGTGTGAGCCCGCGTTTGCACAATTTTTTGACGTCGACTTTAAGCGTAAAAGACGCCTCCGCGTCTCCAATGGTTTAATTAGTCACATCCTATGCTGCGTAGAATACCTGAATTTGTAAACTTTTACTATCGAACATTAATTAATTACAGCAATTGTTATTATTACAAATGTTCCGAATGAACATTTATCACATTTATTCGTATTGTTGGAAAAAAGCGAACAATCAATATTACAATAATTCACCTCCTCATTATTACACAAAAACAAAAACATTTGGTTTTTTCCTAGATACACATTATTTCAAAAAGCAAACTCATGAGTTACAATTAAAGAGAGCTTTGTTAGATGACGGAACATTGAATTAGTACAAACTAAATACTCGTTCAGCTAACACACACACATATATATATTTATTTATTGGTTGGTGGTCATTGAATTTGTCTTACTTCGAATATATAATAAATCAAAAGTATTGTAATTAACGAAGAAAACAAACAAACAACCATCTAGCTCAACGACTTAGAAATATTGATTGGAATGAGAAAGGAGTCGAGTGTGTGTGTTGTCGTAAATAGCTGGTCTCTGACCCCATTCTGTATTTAAATGTGTAGTTAGAACGGACGGTGCCTTAAGGCACTACTTGACGCTCCCGTAAGAGCGGCCACATAAATCTAGAACGGACTGAATAGAATTAGCCCGCAAAATAGTGTTTACAAGGGCCCATGTTTTTATATATGCGGCGTCCTATATTGAACTTGCATTATTTTCATTATTTTTCTTATTTCAAGTAAATGTATGTGGTTTAACTTAACTGGTTTAACTTCTATTCACTTGCAGTTCAGTTTAACTTATTTTAGGTTCACTTATTCTTTATATCAAGTACAACTTTTACAGCATTATTTCATTTTGAGTAACGTTTAACTACTTATGATTTATTGCTTATACATTTTTGCAAATTTGCTAGTTTTGGTGTAGGTTTCCTATCACAAAAGTGGTATTTACACATGTAAAATACGATTCGAACGAAATTTTTAAAATTTAAAACAAAATGTTCGTTTACTAAATATGTATAGATATATACTAAATGAAGTCATATGCCTGTTCGATTGGGCTTACTAGCTTACAATTAAGATATTTGTAAAGGTGATTGCGTTGCTACCGCTTGGGTTTTCTTAAACGAATCAACGAGAAAAATCTGGCAACATCACAAAGAGAGTATCAAGCTACTTTCATGTTAAATTAGTAAATTTTATACAAAAATTAAGCTAGTAATCCCAATCGAACAGGCCTAATAGTTTTCTCTGAAATGTTTTCACAGAATCACATTCCCAAGTGTGCAATAAATCTTCATTTATAAACACCCCTGCTTTTATTTAAGCTAGAATGACAAGCGGCGCTAACAAAAACATTTATGCTCTAATCCAAGTTCATTTCGATTTCAAAAACAATTCCAAATCGTCTCCTATCAGAGTTTTGGCAAATTAGGTATCCCTGCTCGCGTGTTTTGTGTTCTTCGAGAGATGAATGAATGAAAGAGAAAATTCGAGATAAACGTCAAATATTCAAAACATATGTTTCTGGTTTAAAATGTATTCTTCTTTCAAAAGTCTATTGCTAGTTTTTGGGCTTTTTAACTAGTTTAAATAAATTGGCCAGATAGATTCCAATGTTTACATTTGTACCCAGAGTTGCCGTTGTGCGTACATATACTCATAACCTAGAGGGTTTGTCTATACACCTGAAAAACACACACACGCTCAAAGTTTTGAATGGAAATAAAGTACGTCTTGATTACAAAAAAAAGGAAAGATAGATTCCAATGTTTACATTTGTACCCAGAGTTGCCGTTGTGCGTACATATACTCATAACCTAGAGGGTTTGTCTATACACCTGAAAAACACACACACGCTCAAAGTTTTGAATGGAAATAAAGTACGTCTTGATTACAAAAAAAGAAATTAACTATTTTAATAAAAATAATAGTGGAGAATGTATAAAATACACTTTATATTTTGTATATACAGTGTTTGTTTACACTTTTATTGTCTATTATTGCCTTTTCGCACTGCATGCGAAATCTAGCTGAAATGTCTTAAGGTCGATTTACAAATGTCAGATAGAAATTTGACATTTGAAAATCGACCTTAGGTCATTTCAAGCTGAAATCGATTGATTTCACATGTAGTGTGAAAATACTATTACATAGAAAAAGGTACAATTCTAATAGCTTTATGTTCAGTTTTTGGGTGGTTGTTCGATTTAAATGACTGACAATAGATGTAAAATCTATGAAACAACATATGTTTTCAGTCATTTAACTAGACGAGACATGTATATGGCCTCTCAAGTACAGGCCATTAGTGTAAGCATTTACAAATCAAAGTTTTTCGACAAATTTCGTGACCAATTGGATTCAAGAAGAACTCCCTGTCGAATTCGACTGTAATAGCCTTTTCAGACTGCATGCAAAATCAATCGATCGCATTTGTAAATCGGACATATGTCATTTCAGCTCGATTTCACAGACAGTCTGAAAATGCTATAATAATAAACACATTGATATTGTTGTAGAGGGTAATGCAAACAAATATTTATTGTGAGAAAATTTAACTTTTTATATAAGGTTTTTGTGATTTGTGAATCAATTTTTTTCACAATAAATTAAAATTTAACAGATTGATTTAGATTTTTCTGTTTTTTATTTACTGAAAATGTAAAAACTGTTTGTTTACATATTATATATTTGTTCGCATCGAATGTGAATTTTAATTATACGTTACAAGAGAAAGAAAGTCGCAGTAGCCAGTGTCATATGGACTATAGGTGTGTTTTTCGTAATGTGTACATGTTAAAATATATAAATGGACTCGAGCTAATCATAATTTCGATTGTATGAAATTCTTCTAGATGACCCGAAATACTACAATGAGCCGATAACTAACAAACTAGGGGATAAATGTTGAACACAAAACTGGACATAAGATATAGTACATATCGTTACCAACATATAAAAAAGACGCAACTAACATTTTTTTGCAAAACGATATTTTTTTTATTATGACCGAAGTTGATGTGTTTTGTTAAAATAACCAAAAATCTCGATTTGCAAAAAAATGTTAGTTGAGTCTTTTTTATATTTTGGAAACGATATATACATACATCTGTTTGCCTTTGCTATAAACTAAATGTATTTAATGTTATTTACGACGATTTGTATATCAGACAACGATATGTATAATGCACGGGTGCACATTTGTGTATTTAGTCATAGGAAATGTTTTTTGTTCTATTATCAACAACATGTTGATCGATCAATAATATTCCTATAATTACGAATATATCGATGTTTTTTAATAGTTTTTCTCAAAACATTGAATTATCATTTAATTATAAACAAATGCACATGCAAAGATCGGACTTGTAATACATAGTGTAAAATTAGAATGGGACTGTCTATTAGATGAAAACTGTAATTAGTTTATAGAAACTATCCAAGGTACGAGATTAACTAAATGTGTCAGACATACATTTGTGTTTTGTTTGCTGAATGACCATTTTCGAAATTCTGTACCAATTGGTATGGAATTTGTCAGAAATAAAGGATTATTTGATCTATTTTAATTTTCGTGCTTAAAGTTAGGAATGGAATCTGCCTTCGGTCGAGTTTTATGCCTACGCACACAGTAAAGTAGTGTGTATGTAGTTGGCTCACGGCCTTGCGTCTTTCATAATCTATCCTCTGACGTATGTTCATAGCCTGTTCACACATAAAGATTTATTGTACAATTTGGAATCCGAATATTGTTCTTTGAAGACGTTGTAAACAAAAATATTGTGTCATTTAGTGGATCTATTAGCCTTTTCAGGCTGCATGCAAAATCAAGCAATCAAGGATCTGACATTTGTAAATCGACCTTATGCCATTTCAGCTCGATTTCGCAAGCAGTCTGATAACACTGTGCAACATTTTTGAAGTCATTTCAAAATAACCATATACGGACACCGCTACATGATAAAAGACCAAAAAAAAAAAGACCCGTGTTTTTTTGTTTCCCCCAAAGTCATGCACTTTTTTTTTATGGGCCCCCAGAGATTTGAGGCCTCGGTGTAATTTTTGGAAAAAAGTGATCATATTCTCAGGCTCATATCTTGCAAACCGTTCGGAATTTTGATTTACTCTCTGAGGCAAAGTTCTAGCTCTTGTCATAAAGAACAAAAATTGTAAACATATAAAATCAAAAAAACTTCATCTTCAAGGTCAAAATCGAAAAAAACTTAAAAAAATATGACAAGAGCTAGAACTTTGCCTCAGAGAGTAAATCAAAATTCCGAACGGTTTGCAAGATATGAGCCTGAGAATATGATCACTTTTTTCCAAAAATTACACCGAGGCCTCAAATCTCTGGGGGCCCATAAAAAAAAAAGTGCATGACTTTGGGGGAAACAAAAAAACACGGGTCTTTTTTTTTTTGGTCTTTTATCATGTAGCGGTGTCCGTATATGGTTATTTTTTTTCGTGTTGCACTGTGTAATGCTATAGGCTTTATCTTAGAGATAAAACTTATTATCGAATCTATTTTTAAGTTGCACAATAAATTTGAAAGTGTAAACAGCGCTTTATGCCTTACTCCACATAAGGCCTGTTCGATTGGACTTTCAGTCAAATTTGTATGGGGTCTGACATGTGAAAATAGACCTTATGTCATTTCAGCTTGATTTCGCATGCAGTGTTGAAAGGCTGATGCCAGATTTTTCTTGTTGATCCACTTAAAAAATCCAATGGGTAACAATTATGCCAAGTCTCTTAATTTTAAACTAGTAAGTTCAATCGAACAGTGTGAAAAGACTATAAAATGCATACAAGTAACAGAGTGTAAAAAGGGACACGGCAGGATTTGGAAAATAGTAAATTGTCATAAAAACCGAGAACGAATAGGAGATAAGTAGAGACAAAGACTACATAAATTATGAGAAAAATAACAAATTCTATATAGAACACGGAATGCAGGAAATAGATAAATATGAGCTTTCCTCTCTCCCCGTTTAAAGTAGCGGAACTTACACAATTCTACCTCCTCCTACCCACATGTATGTCTTTTTATTTGTTTATTTGCAGCCCCTATTACGTATGATGGGTGCTATTGTTGTAACGTAATGTGTTATATGTGCAATACTGACAGTGGTGACGACGATAGTAATGGTGATGGCGATGCTGTTTAATTGCCAGGGCTTCATTTGAAGGTGCTGCCCGTTTAGACAAAGACAACGGCAACGACAAAGTTTTCGCACAAACAAAACCAACAAAAATGCAAAATATTAAAAACAGTGTAGAAAAGACAACTTACTACAAACTATCACACACCGATAGCAACCATTAGATACCAGCTTCCACACGACAACGTTGCACATTGGGGATTGTTTTTACAAAATGAAAACAATAAACCCAAACAAATGTAATGGCGGCCGCTCGAACAAAACCCGATTTTTATGAAGATATTTTCGGCAGAGTTGTACTATAAATCTTCATGTGTAATCAGACCTATTCAGGTAATTCCTGCTGCAACTCTCCAGGCAAATACGATAATATTATTATCCGAATAATTATTTTATAAGGTCTCGCTCATGCGTCAGCAAGTGTGGAGGTCACTTAAATTAAAAAAACATGCACGATATTTAATAAATATTTATAAGGGCCTGTTTCTGTAACTTATTTTCGTTCGTCCGATCTAAAATAACTAAATTATTACGAGAAATCTATAAGCCACAGGCGTCTATAATGCGTTGTATCTAGTGAAAAACACGCAGAGCTCGCAGTTAGAATATTTCTTATCTACGTTTTGTAGAATTCATGTAATAATTAATTGATTTGTGATCGTTCGCTTCACACAAACCCTTAGTCTGCAAATGAACAAAATTAAAATTATGTATATGTATTTTTTGAGTTTTAAAGTAGCTGCATTCTTCAGCTACCCTGTATTTCTCAGATCAAGTTTACACTTGAAAAATATCGAACTTGTGATTATGGCGAATTTTTCGATGAAATAAATAAATATAAATTTTGAAATTTACTGACAAAAACAGCCCACTGTTCGAACTGTCTTCCTTAACGTTCTCTTATTCCAACAGTTGGCAGCAGTTGCTTGTTCTACACGACATTCTTCATCGTCCTTTCTGCGTATCCATCCATACAACAACTAGTAGGGAAACTATTAATTTTAATAATAATTAAGTTTTCAAACAAGTCAACTATTAAGAGGTGTTAATTTTCAAGACTGTAAATTGTTAATTAAAAATGTAAATTGTTTGTAAATAATGAAAAATTGCGTACATAAATCATATATAGAGAAATAAAGGAAACATTCATCGTTTCTAGTGTATGCACGAAATGACAGTTTGTTCGTTGACGAGGTCCGAGCAAAAACTAAGGTAAACGTTTATAGCTTCAGACAAATGTGACGAAATTTTTTCTTATGAGAGAATTCTGGTAAAAATTGGAAGTACTTCCCGCTATGGCGAGAAGTATGTGATGGGAAAAAGAGTAAGAGACAAGCATATCTTACATTTGTATAGAAATGTTGGTACCTAATGTCAAACCATTGGATTATTTAGTACTGTCCACACATAAAGATTTATTTTACAACTTGGAATCAAAATCCGTGTATTGGTTTTCGTTTTGAAGATTTGATCGCTTTGAAGATTTTTTTCTTCAACTAAAATTTTACTTGATATTCAATCTTATCGCGAAAAAATGGGAATTTATTCACGTGCAATTTTCTAATCCCCTGCAGGCTTAAGATGGTAACATGAATATAACCCGGGAATATTTTTCACTTCTTTGCCTTGTAATAGAAAGATGGCGATCAAATCGATGTGAAAAAATAGAACAAACTCGAAGAAAATACGATTGGAAATTTAATGAAGCAATTCATTCCCAGGGAAATTTTAAATACAGACAACTTCATAAAATTTAAATAAAAGGACATTTTCCTCCAAAATCTAGCGAAAATGACATAAGGTCGTTTTCAAATGTCAAAATTGTATGGGATCTGACATTTGAAAATCGAGCTTATGTCATTTCAGCTAGATTTCGCATGCAGTGTGACAAGGCTATTACATATTTCTCTTAGAATTTTGTCGAATCTAGTTCTTTCTTTGAAGTACTCGTGCAAAATTAAAAAAACTGATTTTGCACATATGTACTTCTTAATAAAAATAATAAAATATAATGAATTTTCGAACGATCCAAAATCAGGCCTTTATTATTTTATTGTGTTTATTCTTTTTATAAAAAACAATTCACGATTACTCCAAAACGCTAAAAAGTCCAAAAATTACAACATGGTAACATATCAGTGCTATAATCGAGCAAATAAGCAAAACTTAGCGAGAAAAATGTCATTTTATAATTGGAATGTTAATCTAGCAAGCTAAAAAAACATCTCTAGTGTCTCATGTATAACTAATGTAGCAAGTTGTCTCAAAGATTTGATTGATTAACAACACTACTGAGATAAAGTGAAACGCTTAGTTTTGAGATACTCTACTTTTCATAAGTAAGGGTGGATATAGCCGAACGATAAAATGTTTTATAGCCTTTTCAGACTGCAATTGAATCGAGTTCAGCTCAAAGTCGATTTACAAATGTCAGATACCATACAAATTTGACATTTGAAAATCTACCTTATGTCATTACGAGCTGAAATCGATTGATTTCGCGTGCAGTGTGCAAAGACTATTAATGTATTTTATTATATCGAAAATTTATTTAAATCGAAATAACGAATAATCTTTTCAGACTCATGTGATATAGACCTGTTGATTTACAAATGACAGATCCCATATAAATTTGACAATCATAACAATCGACCTTATGTCAATTTCAGTTCGATTTCACCGTGTAAGGTGGTGCCAGATTTTTATCTCTGATTTATTTAAATAAAGCCAATGGGTAAAAATGTTGCCATCTTATCAAGTCACTTAGTTTTAATCTAGTAAGCCCAATCGAACAGGTCTTATATACATACATACTCGTATATCGAGAATAAGTTCATTAGATGACGAGTTCGTGAACAGTCGATTTTTATGTTTATTTAATTGTGTTTTGTTAGTAAAAATGTTCGTAAGTAATTATTGTTTCATTGTTTAAAAAATAGAATTCCTGAAGATGTTCCTTAACAAGGGAAGAAATATTGAATAAATATTTCAAAGAAAAAACATCAGACCTGGAGTTTGAATGATTAATTTTTCGAATGGATTATTAACTAAATGTTATATATTTATATTAATAATGCATATATCAAGAATCTTTCCGAAGATACCCATATTGATCCAATACCAAATATTATAGATTATATTTCAGAGATAATTATCATTACAATCATTTATATTGTATAAAACATATATATTTTAGAAAAAATCTAGCATTTTTAAGACTTCGCGATAAGAGACTAGATAAGGTGCAACGTTGCTATCCATTGGTTTTTCTTAAATGGATAAACAGTAATAATCTGGCAACACAACTAAGAGAGTAGCAAGCTTCTTTCTTTTTAAGCGAGTAAATTCCTTACAAAAGATAAGCTATATATTATATTATATTTACGATAAATTTGTAAGTGTAAACTCTCTTAAGAGTTATTTGTAGGCGTATTTTTTAAATACTTGTAATTAAAAATATACCTAACTATTTTAAAAATAAGATTTGCTTTTATAGCCTTTGAACACTGCATGCGAAATCTATCTGAAAAGACATAAGGCCGATTTACAAATGTCAAATCCCATACATCCATCGACCTTGTCATTTAAAGCTGAAATCTATTGATTTCGCATGCAATCTGAAAAGACTTAGTTTCTTTATATTTATATGACATACTGTTTCAAGATATGAGTATAACTTTGTTCCAAAAACAGCAAACAACTGTTTCCTATTTCAGCAGGGACAATCTATTTTCTCTACTCCAGCTGATTTTCTGCTTTCTTTTCTATGGAGTTTGACAGGTGAAATTCCGTCAAGTTGGGTGAATATTATAAGGTCGATTTCAAATGTCGTATCCCATACAAAGCTCTAGCCTTTTCAGACTGCATGCGAAATCAAGGGATTTCAGCTCAAGGTCGATTTACAAATATCGAATTTGTATGGAATCTGACATTTGCAAATGTAATTAAGGCTCGATTTCGCATGCAATGTGAGAAGGTTGTTGTACCATGGAACACTTAGCCATGTTGATAGTACCCAAGTTTTAGGTTTCGAAGAGCTAATATGTATGTAATTTTGTCTATCTTCGGCAGTTCATATTGAAATCTGAATGAAATATAAATTCGATTCCTAAGCTACACCTTTCCTCACATTTATCATCTGACGTCTGGTTAACACACACACACAATTACAACTACTCAACTTGTCTGTTGGCATACAATTTGTCAGTTTTTTATTAACATACGTATTTATAATAATTTATAAAGTGTGAAGACATGAAATAATTCACAGATTTTTCGATTCCAACATCTTTAATTATACGTTTCCTTTTTTCCACATTGAAATGACCAATAAAGGTCACTCACATTTAAGAGAGAGTGTAAGTTTCCAGCATTTTTCTTCTCCTTTTGTTGCAATTTTTTCGAAGTCAAGGGTTCTCAACTGGTCGAAGATAATATATAATAACAATGGGAATTAAATTGCCCAATAATAAACACTATTACCAATTACCATTTAAGAAATATTCTCCGTTCTAACTTTTCAGGTATTTTAACAAATTATTTATGGAAAAACACACGTACACACACACAGGAATTTTCTCTTTTGCACTCCATCTTAATATGTACTGTAGAAATCTGTTTAATTTTCTTCAATTCAATTCGCTTCACGCTACTGTTTTGTTATAAACTTTATTATGTATCCTTTGGGTTTTAGGATTTTATTATCATCTCGCTTTAATTTTTAATCAATCCGTAGCACAATTCTTATGAGAGATGATGATAACATAACAAAAGGACACACAAAAAATCTTGCTTCGTTCGTTCGTTCGTTGCGCGACGACCATCGAAGGAATGTTACGAGAACCAAGACCAAGGCGACGAACAATGTGGCAACGCTGCGCCACAGTGCTTTCAAAATTGTGTCACACTATTTTACCATCATTCTGCCTGCCGTGGTCGTTCTTGTTGTTGTTGTTTTTCACTTCACAGGGTAAGCGACGGCGAAGAAGAAGAAAATATCGTATATTGGCTGGGAAATAATTTATTTTCAATATTCATTTAAAAGATACACACTCACACACAGGCACGGGCACAGCCACAGACAGACACCCCACACACTTGTTCAAATATTATGATTATATAAAAGACAATTAAAACAAGTGTTTGTTTTTCTTGTCGTTTTTGTTTTTTGTTTTTAACACATTTCGCTCGACACTAGGCAAGCACAAATAACGGTAAATATTTCTTTTTTACTTTGTAATCGAACAAGACCAACAACGGCGACGAGGGCGACAACGACAAAAACGACGAAACGAACCAAAATACACCAAAAGGAGAACCGAATATGTATAATGATGATGATGACCGACTAAAAATGGGCGAAGAGAGAACGAGCCCACTACTAGAAGCTACTAGGCTGCCTGGCAGAGTTGCAAACAGGTTGACTTGACTTTAGTTATTGGGTCGCGGCGTTGTCCGCAATTTGGGTACAGGGTAAAAATAGAGATAGTAGGAATACAACAACAGCAACAAACGTAGGAGGGTTGCTCGCTGTTGCTGTATTGTGGGTTATATCCGCCATGCCGCGCCACCCTCTCCCTGCAGCTTCGTTTTTATTATTATTTGTACAGATATGACTTAATGCGTTGGTATTTCGCCTTTCGCGGAAAAAGGGGGTGAGATTTCAATAACGAATTAACACACCAGACAACACAACAGCAACAACAACAACAAAAACGAGCAACAGTGGCAACAATTACCTGCAACACCTTTTGAACCCCCTAGAACAAGAGCTGAGCTGTAGCGACCCAGAAGAACAGAGACGACGACGAAGCAACCAACAGAAAAAAAAATACGAAAAACTTGCGCATTATTTTTCCAACCATCCAACCAACCCAACACAACACATACTCAAAGCTCCTTTACACACTTATTTTTGAGTGACATACATACACAATTATGCATTGTTTTCCTTTGATATTGCCCTGCCAGCCTGCCTGTCTACCCTCTGTCACCCAAGAGGGTGGACAAGCTATGTGAAATACTAAACTTACTTCTTCTTTAAAAGAATTCAAAATTTGGTTGTTTTTGTTGTTAGTATATTTTTGTCGTATTGAAAAAATGTTGCTTTAGAAAAATCATCACAGCGGTACTAATTTTTTTCGTTTTCTTCTTCTTTTTGTTTCGTTTCAGTGAGTAACAACCGAAAAAAAGAAAATCGGGAACAATTATTTTTAAAAATAATAAACTCGCGCACTTGTCTTTGCCGTACGATATTATGTCTTATAATGTATCGACCGACCCGCTAACGTTGATAAGTTCCTTTACTGACTGAACGAAATCCGTTGCCAGTGCTTTTTCAACTGAAAAACCAACCAACACACACATACACTCAACGGCCACTCACTCGATTCAACCAAAAAAGAGCGACTATTTTTAGCGCCGTCGTAATCGATAGCAAAGTAGAATGTAACAAGTGTTGCCAGATTTGCTGCATCGAACGCTAATTAAAGGATGACAAAATAGCACGACGTGAACCTGAAGCATCACATCATAGCATGTGTTATCATTGGCGGATATGAGAGTGCAGACATAAAAGTAAAAATACGTTTTCCACATTAGGTCAGTCACCGACCTTTCGTACATATCCTATGCATGAGGAAAAGTATAGTATGCATTTCTCTATACAAATGGTGATATTTATATACTAGACCTCCTGTTCGATCGGACTTACTAGCTTAATATTTGTATTACTCGCTTATATAGTTGTATTATAGATCAAAAATGTGGCAGCAACACTAAGAGATAAGCAAACTATTTTCTTGTTAAGCGAGTAAATTTCACACGAACATTAGACCTGTTCGATTGGGCTTACTAGCTTACAATTAAGAAACTTGATATGGTGGCAACGTTGTTACACATTGGTTTTTCTTAAATGTATACAGGAAAAAGTCTGTTAATCCAATTACTTTCTTGTTAAGCGAGTAAATTCCATACAAAAATTATGCTAAGGTCAATCGAACTGACTTGATGTTAACTTTTGTCTAACATGTTTTACATTCATATGCACTATATTTTGCATGATAATGTCGTGATAATCACAATACGACAAAAAAGGTGTTCACAGGACTTTTGGCTCCTTTTCTACGTATATGACTGTTCACACATGAAGATTTTTTGTAAAACTATGAACGCGATTTTACTTCTGTGAAGACTTTTCACATAAAATGATTGCATCATTTAGTAAATCTATGTCTTATGTTACCGTCAAAACTTTTTTTTCATTGAAAATGCTAAATTTTGATTTCGTTTAATCATTTTCAGTGTTTTATGAGTTGTTCAATAATAACCTTGTGACACTGCATGCTAAATCTAAATCGTTTAATCATTTTCAGTGTTTTATGAGTTGTTCAATAATAACTGTGACACTGCATGCTAAATCTAGCTGAAGTGACATACGGTCCATTATAAGTGTCACATCACATCCCATTTGAAAATCGACTTTATGCCACTTCAGCCAGATTTCGCATGCAGTGTGACAATGCTATAAGTTCTATGTTGGAACATCATATACAAGACTTCGTTTGAAATGATTTCTGAAGTTATTATTAATTTATCATGATAAATTATCTCGATATTGGTGCAAAAATGTATGAGAAGTAACGTGATAATAGTGTGATTTGTTAATTATCGGGTTAATTTTTCAAATCACATACATGTGAATGGCTTATTAGGGTCAGTAACAATAAATAAAATAACCTCAAGTTAGAACAGAGAATAGAATAAAGTAAACCCTATGAATGGGTGAAAATTAACTAAAATGTAGGAAAACTAAACTTGGTATAGCACAAAAGCTACGTTTTTCCACATGTCAAGTTCAAACATTTCTCTGAAAGTAGTACATACTTTGTAGTTGATTCAAGTTCAATTTTTCTCAACCAGATAAATATTTACTCAAACTGAGGAAAATAAATTTTTACTAAATCTAAGTACAATCAATCAAACCAAGGAAATATTTACTCAAACTGAAGAACATCAAATCAAGTAAATTTTGCCTAAATCAAATATATTTTCACTAATAGGCTTGTCACACTGCATGCGGAACCTAGCTGAAATGGCATAAGGCCGATTTTCAAATGTCAAATTTGTATGGGTTCTGACATTAGTAAATCGACCGTATGTCATTTCAGCTAGATTTCGCATGCAGTGTGACAAGGCTATAAACCTGAACAAAACTGGTACACTTAGATAAAAGTCGGTTAATAACAGCAGTGATTGTATACTGCCTATCAGGAGTGACTTTTCTGCATTACAGCAGTATTTCTGTCGTAACAACAGTTTTTATGCAATCTTGCATCAGCATTCACACTGCAAAAGAGTTTGCAGTGCTGTTAATTTAAAAGCCTTTCAGCTTTCTCTTTTCAGTAAATCAGCTCTTTAAGCAGACTTTTCAGCTTTCTTTTACTGATAACTGAGGAAACTTTTACTTGGTATAAAAGCCTTTTCAGACTGCATGCGAAATCGAGCCGAAGTGACATAAGGTCGATTTGCAAATTCGACAGTTGTAAATCGACCTTGATTTCGCATGTAGTGTGAAAATAAGGGTAAAAGTGGCACTATTTATAAATATTACAATTTTAAAATAGTTATAACTTTCGTATTTGAAATTTTTTGCTGAAATCGCATTGCGAGAAAACATTCAATCTAAATCCATATTTGCAACCACCGGTGTGGTCAACTTTGACTCCATGTATTTTTAGCTATTTAAAACCTATTTATTAACCGCAGCTGTAATTAAAAAAAACAAATGGTTATATGCGGCAGGCTCTCCACAATACACATTTAATATGCGTGTTCAAGTAGTCTACTTCCATGGATTTTTCTTTACTCACTTAGCTTTTGTTCTTTCAGATCTATTGAAAACAATGCGTCCACGTCGTAGTTTAGCAATCAAACACGGCCATAATAGGCCTGACCGATTGTGCTTACTAGCTTATAATTAAGAATCTTGAGAAGGTGGATACATTTTTATCCATGGGTTTTACTTATTAAACCAGAGATAAAAATCTGGCACCACCTTACTGGATAATTAAGAGGGTAGTAAGCTACTTTCTTATGAAGCGAGTAAATTCCATATAAATATTAAACCAGTATGCTTAATCCAACAGGCCTAATAATTACCAACATATATGTTATAAACATTTCGAAATAATAAGCAAAGCTTAAAACTCATATAAATATTAAATAAAGGTAATAACATTTAAGTGTGTATATAATTTTGACACATGATCTCATTTTTATCGAACAATAACCTTTTCGATAACTTGGCACGACAATTCATATCGCCTCAACAAGACGTTAAACAAACAAATATTTATTACGTCGAAACTTTATTTGTGTTGACAAATATTTTTGTATTAATAATCACGTGTATTTGTATTACTTATGCGAACGTGATTATATGTGTTATTCATTTGTTTTTAATAATATAAATGACGTAATAATATAAATACGTTAAATGAAATGTAAAATGTACGTAAGTAAGACAATCTTTGATAATAATTGTTTGTTCGTAATAGCCCAGCAAAAACTTCTGCACCTTCTGTACCTCTCGCTTACTAACCTGCAGATTAAGCGCTGATTTGTATGGGGGATGTGCCGAATGAGAGCAATTACTGGGATGCAATAATGGCATGTCTAGTTTAAAAATGAAATTTGAACATGAGACTCTTGTTATGATAGTCGCATGATCTACCTAATGCACCACAACAACCAATGCAATATGTTCGTCATCTAACTGTTAAAAGCGCTTCCTTTATTGCAACCGAAGCTCAGTTCTATCCGAACTTTCGGTCTCTGCATTACTCTATTTCCCGAAAGATGGCGGGCTATCAGTCTCAAAGAGGCGGGACAATGACAAGGGAAGTGTTAAACCGTTTGGGCGTCCTCTTCGCATTCATCCGATCAACCTATGTGGCGTATAGCTACCCTTGGGGTAAGTATTCTGTGATAAGTCTCATCGTGATTCTGAGTTCGATTTTACTCAACTTCATCAGCCATCTGGTTTCGCTCTTATTGGGTCCGTCCCATAAAACTTTAGTCATACTGCATACATTTCCCCAGCTTGATTCTCGTCACCTGGAAAGGTTTAGAGCCTTCCATGTCGATCGATTCGAGGTTCTTCTTGTCAGTTTATCATCTATCTATCACCTATTTCACCGTAGGTTTAGTGATCATGTTGATCTCAGCTTGGCTATCCGTGCAGACTCTCAGGTTTCCATCTCTACCTTGTTCATCTAACCATTTCACACACTCCGTTATCGCTTTTACTTTTGCGTGAAATACAGTATAAGGTCCGGAGAGAGAATAATCTACATAGACTCCTAGACCTGAGAAGCGTAAATTATAGAATGTGATGACAACATGGATGAAGAACCGCCAGCATTAGATCAAGACAGTAATAGCAAAATTTGATTGGACGTCTGTATGATAGTCTAATATGCGACATCTACAGGATCAATCGGGCAGCCAAATACGTGCAAAGTTGTTTGCCCTAAAATTAAAATCGGGATATACTTCTCCGAATCGTTCAACGCCAAACAAGACTTCAGACACAGTTTGGAGAGATTATAAGCTGAAGATAATACAATAGATACTATTAGCCTTATGCTTTTAAATAGGGAATTTAGCAGATCTTCTTAAATTAATTTGAGAAGAAAAGCTCAAATTTAATAACATAAAATTATGAAAAACCGTGTTTTGTAACAACATATGAAGTGAATTAAGCCAAAACCAAGTTGATGATTTCATCGAAAAAATTCTATCAAACAATGGTGTAACACAAACAATTGTCTCAACAGGTTTAAATGGTCATATTTTTATTTCTTTTTATATTCAATTTTATATTCTTTCTCTATTAATTCTTCACTATCAAAGTAAGGGAACCCGGCTAATATCTGCATTATAAGGCCTGTTCGATTGTGCTTACTAGCTTAATATCGGTATGAAATTTACTCGCTTAGCAAGAAATTAGCTTACTCTCTTATTTACCGAGATGCCAGATTTTTATCTCTGATTTATTTAAATAAAACTAATGGATAGCTAGCTTACAATTAAAAGACTTGATTAGGTGGCTATGTTGCTACCCATTGGTTTTTCTCAAATGGAATAACAGAAAAAATCTGCAAACACACATTTTACAGTTATAACATGTTAAGAACAAACAATTCCATTGTATGAATCAATCAAAAGAAAAATTTACCTCTGGACCTATTTTCCCCTTTTTCAATCCTAACCGATTGAAAACAATTAGTCATATACATATATGGGAAATTAGAACCACCTAGTTCATTTCGTTCAGAACTTAGCATGCTTTCAACAGAGGGCCTGACTATGGGGTCTCCGGCGAATATTTCAAGGTAATGCACACGGAATGACAAAATGAAATCCTAAGGAGGAGGGTATAAAAATTACAGGACAAAGACATGATTTTTAGAGTTATTTTTTCGAGCTAACGATCGCAAACACTTGACCTAGTGACGAAATATTTTGTAGGTAGGTCATCACTAAACAATTCAATCATTATGACCGCAGCAACTTTTGTTCGTGACCCAGCCTAATACATAGGCTCGTTTTCAAATTATCACGCTAATACATTTATGCCATTGTGTAAACAAGGCTTAAATATCCACCGAAGCACCGGAAGAAATTTTCAAATTCCAATTGGAATTTTACATATTAACAACACTGACATCTGGCAGCACCCTGAGCTCTGTATTCATTGCGCTCAGTTGTTTGCACTCACTCTCGCATATGGACGTGAGAGCGCAATGACTACAAGTAATTTTTTCAACCAAAACATTGTACCACACAAGAAAGAAAAAAAAGTTGAACCAAACCAAATTTGTTTTCTTAAAAATTTCTGTGCAAATAGTAGTTTTTTGTTTATTGTATATAAATTCTATTTCAATGCCCCTGTAGAATACAGCGAATGTGAATGGTTTCACCGTTCGGTACAAGTAACACATACGCAAACACACCGCTGCTGAAAAATTGTGCACTTGTTGTTTGTTATTTTTTGCAATTATTTGTTTTTCTTTTTCAGAAAAGAAACCGAACGAAAAAGCCAGCCAACAACAAAAATGCATACACACATGGATATAGATAGATATACATATTTATACATACATATGTGATATTTTGGAATGTAAAATCCCAGCTTCTAATTAATTAATGTAGCACAAATCTATAAAATTCTTGTGTAAATATTTTCTAATTAGCAAGTCACTAAACGCACTTGGTTCTCGTTACACTTGTTTGCGAGTGTGTGTGTGTGTGAAAGAGTGTATGTATGTAGGTATGTATCGGTGTGTTTGGTGGGTAGTACTGTTGTTGTTGGTGTGTCGTTATTTGTTTCTTCATTCAAAGGAAGTTCGAATAAAATCTCTTCTCTTTTTATCCTGCCCTTCAAGCAGCAGCAACTTTGACTTTCATAATCCCTTTCTGTCCTGGTGGTGGTACTGCTGCTGCTGCTGCTGGTTGGGGATTTCGTGTGATGTTAGTGGTTTTTTCGACCCCCTCATACATTTTTTACACTTTTTTGGGGGGTGTTTGATTTGAAATCTTGTTTCGTTTTTTTCTTATAGCCATGTTTGTTTTGCAAGTTGCTTGTTTTATTCATTTGAATAATCTTTTTATTGATCTTACTCACATTTATCACTGATCGACGTGTGGTGCGTATTTTTCTGTATTCGTTTTTTATTAATTTTTTTCTTTTGCACAAAACTTTTATTCACTGGTACAACATTCTCCGATAACTCTGCTCGCTTTGCTCACATACGATGACTAATTTCGTATTCGACTACTACTATTTTGCAAAAACGTCAAATGGCCGAAAAATTCGGCGGATGGTGTTACCATATGGTGGCAATTTTTTGAACTCCACATTTGAGCGAAGGATAATTCTAATTGGAAGGAGAGTAGAAAAAATTAGGGTATTTTTCGACGTGCTTTAGGTGTAGAATGAAACAGATACACAATGCATACTTTTAATTGGCAGCTGTTCGTTTTTACGACGCTCAAAAAATAGCATTCCTCAATTTGAGTTTAATAAAAAGATTCCGTAACTGTTAGGGTTAGGGCTAATCGGCAATTTATGTTGTCAGTTTCATATATAATTGTTGGTTAGAACTAACCAGAGATTGTGAAAACTTGGGTAAGTATGAGTAAAGCTTCAATTTTTCACAGTCATGGTAAATAATTGATTTTCTAGAAATAGTGTAGTAAATTTATTTGAAAACATTTTTTTGTATAAAATTCGCACAATTGAGTATCTTAATATCTGGGTGGAAGAAAATTTCCCACATTTTAAGAATGAAAATAATAAAGAAATTCTATTTAAGAAATTTTGACTAAAGAATGTTTTTATTTCTTAGATTATGTTAAAAGGGCTGTTTTTTCTTTAAGGAGGTATAAAAAGCTGCTATATAACAAAACCTTAAAAAAGAGTTCATTTTTTACACAAAATAAAAAGTAATTTTTTCGGATTATCGGCAACTACAATATAAATATTTGTATTAAAACAATTTTTCAAAAAAAAAAAATAATTTTGTCATAAATTTTACTTACACTGGATAATTATCCAGGGTAAGTCCAACATTTTTAACATAAAATTATTTTATTTTTTTTTTTTTCAAAATTTGTTTTCATACACACATTGATATTTCTGTTGGCGACAATGTAAAAAAATATTTTGGTATTTTGAGTGAAATTTTAACTTTTTATTTAGGTTTCGCAGCTTAGTTATCCAGTCTTAAAGACTGGGCCCTAATGAATTAAATTTATTGCAAGTTTTTCATACAATCAAGTATCAATGAACTTATAAAGAATCACTTTAATGTGTTCAGAAAATACTTGAATAGCAATCTAAGAAACAGTTCTAATTTTTTGCGAAAACTTATTTCTTAACCCATTTTGACTCAGTGTTAGATTAACCTAACAGACTTGATTCTAATTGTCTAAATACTTTAAATATTGTGAACAACCACAGGTGTCATAAATCTTTTGAGAAATATTTCAAAACAAGTAAATAAATTTCACTCGGTTGCAGAATGAAAATTCCGAGCATTTGTTTGAAATTTGTAAGAACTCTTATATTACGTAAGAACGAATAATTTGGTGGTGGATTTCAGACACCGATATAGAAGTTATAAAGAAAGAAATTTTACATAGAATAGGGACAATTCTCTGGGAGTTACTAGAAGGGAGGAGGGGTGGTTGGCAAAATCATAAATATTCAATAAGTTTAATCTGAATATAAAAACATTTTCAAATATAAAATTGCAACTGATTTCAACTATTCGTATGGAAGATATGTCAGTTTTATTTTAACTATAGTTTATGCCAAATTGTGTAGGAGGTACCATAGGGGGTTTGGCAATATCGCCCATATTTCATGTGGTTATAACGACTATAAAAATATTGTCAAATATAATATTTCATAGTATTACGATCATTCGTACAGAAGTTATAAAAGCTTCGGTTTAGAGTGATTTATGTGGGAGCTACTAGAATAGGCGCGGCAAACATCTCCATATTTCTTACGGTCAAAGTGATTATACAAAATCCAAATATCAAAATATAGCTGATTCTGAATGACGATTCGGAAGATATATCAGTTTTAAATTAACATAGGAATATGGACCATGTGTGTGGAAGGTACCAGAAAAGGCGTGGTAATTTCGCCCATCATCGAATTTTAACTAAGATTGGGAAACATGTTGTCATGTGCTTTAAATGTTATGAAACGGATTTGGTCTAGAAATACTTGGGGTCTTAAGTTACTCCTTGAATGCGTTACACTTTTTTCTGTACCAAATGATATATTCCCTCCTTTTCTGCAGAGTGAGGGTATAAAAGCACTATTTATTTGAAGTATTTTTAGTTAAAATGTAATTATTTTAATATCAAATTATTCATTATATCAGGTAAAAGTGAGGAACTTTAAATAAAAATATAATTTGTTTTGAGGAAAAAATCAGTAAAATTTTCCTCAGTTTGAGTAATATTTGCTGCATGTGAAATCGAGTTGAAATGACATAAGCTCAATTTGCATATGTCAGATCCACAAATTTGACACTTGCAAATCAATTTCGCATGCAGTCTGAAAAGGCTATTATTATTTTTACTTGGTTTCTGCATAAAAACTTTCCTCAATTTGAGTAAATATTTACTTGGTTCGAGGAAACATTTACTGCAATATTCCTCAGTTTGAGTAAATATTTAATTTACCGGCTTGTTTTTTGTTTGTAGTCTATAAACAATTAGAATTTCTTGTCACTTTGGTGTAAAGGCTCCCACAAGTACACAATTTTTTGACGTCAGCGTCAAGCGTAAAAGACGCGTTAAAATCAAAGGCTGATTACTTCTGAAAGGGCGAAAAAAAATACCAACTCGTCTAGTCCGTCCAATCAGAGGAATCTGTCAAGTTCGAATTACCGTAACATTTCACAGCGCAGTGTTGCCATATTAAGTGACATTTGGGAAAGGCCTACAACGTAAGGGAGAGAGAGAGTGATGAGACAGAGAGCGGTGAGATAGAACACAATGTGTCGTATTGCAAAAACTGGGGCAATTCGAAAAACTTACAGTATCGTGGAGAGGGAGAGGCAGAACGAGAGCAAGAGAGCGACGACATTTATTGATTCAATTTTCATCGTTCTTTTCACTTTTTCAAAAACTATCTTAGTTATCGAAACTGCGAAATTGAAAAATTCTATTCTATCTTTCAAATTCGAAGCAAACTGTAGTTCAAATTTGAAATGTTAAATGGCCCACCCTATACAATTCAGAAATCATCAGGATCATGTAATTGGAGTACCATCGCTATTGCATTTTATATTGCGGGCGACAATTTGTGGAAATTAGATTGAAAATGGCCAAATCAAAGACGCATCTTGTCCACTTCCACTTTTAAAAAAGTTTTTTATTATAAAATCCCGCGATTATTGTAAAAGAATATTTCCCTTGTTTTAAAAATTATTTTAAAAAAATCTTGTGCGATTTTTTAAAGATAATTTTTTTATTATTAGTTGTTTTCCTCTGCTAACATGTAACTTCTAACTTTGCTTTTAATAAAACAATTTGTGGAAAAAATATCCACTTTTAAAAAAGTTTTTTTTTTTTAAATCATGCTATTATTTTAAAATAATTTTTCTTACGATTTAAAATGATTTAAAAAATGTCTGATTTTTTAATATAATTTTTCCTTTTTAGTTTTTCTTTTAAAAAATACACACAGAATTATCACAGTCGATAAATGTGGAAGTTATCGACAACTAATTTCACGTTCTCATCACATACATTTGCAAATACGAATGAATGTGTCCATAGGAAACGCATACCCGAATCCGAATGAAATGGGTTGTTGAATGCTAAAAGCACCAAACACAAGCAATAGAACGGTGGTAGTTTAGGCGTAAATACCGTTATAAAAACATTCAATGTTTTTGTTGTAGTTGCTGTTGCTGTTCCTTTATTGTTATTATTATTATTGTTATTTTCCACATGATATCAACAGGAAACATATGACATGTTCGTTCATGAACGTTTGTACGTCGTACGTCGTACATAGAACTTGAATGGGATACTTTCCTGTTTTTCCTGTTCTCTTTGTGTCAATGCAAGGGATGAGACGAGTGGGGTGTGTGTGTGTTTGTATTTATTTAAAAAATAGTTGTATACATCCTTATATACATACATACTATACAATTTTGCGAGCAGCGTAAAGCGAATTGAAAGTGGACATTATATAGATATACATGCATATATACATACATACATACATACATATGTATGTAAATATCTATGTCGACAAGGAAAAACGACTTATGTGCTATTTCCACACTTTCTATAACTAAACTAAGAGAATTTTTACTTGGTGTAAGGAAAAAGTGAAATTAAACAAGTAAAAAAGGAGTTAAGTTCGGCCGGGCCGAACTTTATATACCCTCCACCATGGATTGGATTCCACAGAGGCTATCGATTTTCGTAGAACTGCAGTAACATTACAGGAAAATGACAATTTGTTTAATACAGTGGCCGACAAAAGTCAACATACGACCCACATTTTTGCGTTTTAGCGAGTTCCAAAAAATATTTGAAAAAAGTAATGATGCGGTTTTGTTTGAAATCGTTTTTTATTCATATAACAATAACAAAATGCTTTACTTCAATATAAACTTAAAAGATATTGGCAAAATAAACAAATAACACCTTGAGAAAAGTCTACATACGACATGTACTTTATAGGAGAATTGACGAAATTTGTATTGTCATTTGTCTTGTGCTTGCTCTTCTTTAAATAAATATAATTCAAGAAACATTAGTCCGCGAAAATGGCTTCTCGTAAAGAAATTGCAACTGATATTCGAAATTTAGTAATAAAATGCAGAAACGAAAGGAAATCTTTAGGCGAAATAGCTAAAATGGTTAATTTAAGTAAATCAACTGTCCAAACTATATGCAAAAACTTCGAAAATACGGGTACTGTTGAAAATTAGCCCAGAAGTGGGCGTCCAAAAAAACTTAGTCGACGAGATGAAAGCTTTATTTTAAAAGAAGTTAATGAAAACCCGAAAGTGAATGCTACAATGTTGTCCAAACAACTCGCAGAAAGGTCGGATACAATTGTACACCCCGAAGCAGAACGCCACGCAAAAAACCTCTTATAAGTAAAAAGAATCGTAAGCTTCGCCTTGAATTCGCCCAGCAAACTTGGACAAGGGATTAGACTTCTGGAAGCGGGTTTTATTTACGGACGAGTCGAAGTATAATATATTTGGAAGTGACGGAAGAGAGAGTGGCAACGTAATGGCTTGGGGTGCCGTCGCGGCGTCTGGAGTTGGAAATCTTGCGTTTATTGAGGGTAACATGGATCGCTGTCAATATAAATCCATATTGGAACAAAATCTGAAGGCATCGGTCGATAATTTAATCCTCGGAGAGCGCTGGATTTTCCAACAAGATAACGATCCGAAGCACACAGCCCAATTTGTTAAAGATTGGCTGATTTACCATGCTCCAAGACAACTTTATTCGCCGCCACAAAGCCCCGACCTGAATATTATTGAACATGTGTGGGAGATTCTGCAATGCAGGATCCGAAAACATCACATAACTAGCGCCCAAACGCTAAAAAACAAGCTGGAAGAGGAATGGCGACAAATATCATCTGCGGAATTGGAAAACTTAGTTGCATCAATGCCCAGACGATTGCTGGCTGTTGTAGATGCTCATGGTGGACCAACAAAATATTAAATTAAATAATAGTATCATTTTGTCACGTTAAATTGCATTTTTATGTCTCATCTCAAACCGTATGTAGACTTTTGTCAAGGTTTTTTCTGCGTATTCTGTTAATATCTTTTGTGTTTATATTGAAGTAATGCATTTTGTTATTGTTATATGAATAAAACACGATTTCAAACAAAACCTCATCATTACTTTTTTCAAATATGTTTTGGAACTCGCTAAATCGCAAAAATGTGGGTCGCATGTTGACTTTTGTCGGCCACTGTATATCCAAAACAAATAAAAATATTGAAAAAAAAAATAATTTTATAAATAAATATAAATTTTCTATTATTTCAAATCACGCTTATAAGGCAAGCCTACCTACCACTACCTTTATATTAGGGATGTTTTTCTTTAAGCCGGGATAACAAGCTGCGATAACAAAAACGTTAATAAAAATTTAATTTTTTACTGAAAATAAAACAATTATTTTTTCACATTGTCGCCAACTACAATATAAATAGTTGTATCAAAACAAATTTTCAAAAAAAATATTTTGTGTTGAGTTTTTTGGCCTCCAAAAACCATAATTTTGACTTACACTGGATAATTATCCAGGCTAAGTCAAAAATTTTTAACACAAAATTATTTTTTCAAAATTTGTTTCACACACACATTAATATTGCTTTTGGCGACAATTTAAAAAAATAATTTTTTATTTTAAGTGAAATTTTAACATTTTGTTTAGATTTTTGTTATCGCAGCTTAGTTATCCAGCCTTAAAGAAAAACAGCCCTATTATACATATCGAAATAATAAAAATATTAGGCAGCAATCTTCAAAAAAACTTAAATACCATAAATATTGGTAGATATGTAGTTGGTTGTATTTCCATCCTATTTTAATTCCTCAAGTACAAATTTTGAAAATCCATTGTCTCTCACGTACAAGATAACCTAACTTCATGATTCAACCAATTTTGGTCGTAGAAGTAAAAATATTCGAAATTTTGAAATTTGAAAAATCTTATTTTGTTTATATATGCAGTCAGAGGAATGTATACACCGCATTCCATGAATCTAGCTGCGTCCATTTGGTTGGTACCATTTTAATCCCCTTTTTCTAATTTTAACCCCTTAAAAGTAAATATCTTTATTTTGCGTCTCTACGCATTTAGAAGGATGTACACACTGAATTTCATCATTCTAGCTGTAGCCGTTTAGTTTGTCCAAGTTTTATCTCTCTGTTCGTGTCTACGCAGTCAGAGGAATGTATACACCGAATTTAATTATTTTAGGTCCAGCCGTTTGTTTGGTACCATTTTTATCCCTCTATTCCCATTTTAACCCTTAAAAGTAAGACTTTGGAAAAAATTATTTTATATTATGTATCTACTCAATTAGAGGAATGTACACCGAATCTCGTGTTTCTAGCGGTTGTCGTTTGATAGGTACCATTTTTATCCCTTTTTTGTCCCATTTCACCCCTACGAATAAGAATCACTTTATGGTGCACGTTTTAGCACCATATCAAATGAGGTTAAGCAGGCACATTGAAAAAACATGCTTATATATTAGGGGTTAATATGGGTATTTTTAATCCTTGTGAGGGAAAAAAATTTCCCTTTAGACCGATTTCGCCTAACGGATCTACGACTATAAGATGCATTTATGGAAAATTTTATTTAGATGATAGCGTGCTTTCAACAGACGGACAGACGGCCGGGCGGACATGGCTAGATAGTCTTAGAATTTTATGACGATTAAGAATATATACTTTATAGGGCCTCAGGTCGATATTTCAAGATGTTACGGAATGACAAAGTTAGTATACACCCATCCAGGAGGTGGATATAAAAAGTAAGGGAAGTCGGTGGGCCGACTATATGATACCCTCACTTTCTACCCCATTACAACTGAAGTCGGGGAAAAAGTGATATTGGGTACGATATTTGCATGGATACTATATATTAGGATGGGTCACGAAAATAAATTGCAGCGGTCTCCCCCCAGAAATGAAGATTGGATTGTTAATATTTTTTTAAACAATTTGTAAGAGGTGTTATGAAAAATAAATAGAAGGAATCAATACCTTTCGAATGATGCCAAAATGATGAATATCGGATAAAAAATGACATACGGTCCACCTCAAAATAGAAAATTCTAACAAGAAGCATTTTCTAACTAATTCTAACAGAAGCAATTTTTAAAATTTTCAATTATCTTTACTTTTAAATGAATTTTTAATTAATTCAGCAATTTTCTACTAAAAATAAATGCTGACATTATGACTGTTTTTTTTAAGACTAGATAACTAAGCTGTCGATTTTCAAATGTCAAATTTGTATGGGAATTGACATTTGTAAATCAACCTTATGTCATTTCAGCTAGATTTCTCATGCAGTGTGACAAGGCGATTGGGCTTGCAAGCTTAGTTTGTGTATGGAATTTACTCGCTTAACAAGAAAGTAGCTTACTACTCTCTTAGCGTTGCTGCCAGATTTTTCTTGTTGATCCATTTAGGATAAACCAATGGGCAACAATAGGCCTGTTCGATTGGGCTTACTAGCTTACGATTAAGACACTTGATAAGGTGGCATCATTGTAAGCCCAATCGAACAGGCCTATTATTGTATTACTAATGTTGTGTTGAGGTAATCGTTGCAAACGCCCTGACAACGATCTTGCCAGAATGGAAATGGCTGTCTGGTGTGCCCGCAACCAAATGTCATACTTTGAATCAATTTTTTGTCGCTGTTTCTATTTGTCAGAAACACTCTCAAACCCCAATATACATTCGAGTTTCATAATATATTGTTCTAAATACAGTTGAACTTCGATTAACCGTGATGCTCGGGACCGGGCTAATCACGGATAACCGAAAATCACGGTTAAAAGAGATACAATTTTACATGTATAAATTTTATTATTTTTATTTATTTTTGACAAAGACATGTAAATAACTTATCATATCTCTAGGAATACATACATTTATTTAAAAAAATCTTTTATGGAAGTCTGTCTTATGCTTTTAGCTTTTGATTGTTCTTCCAACAAATGAGTTTGTATGCGATATATTTGCATTTTATCTGGTTCTGAAATACTTGGACAATTAAAGTTTTCTAAAAAACCTAACAAAATACTACTAGCCTCTATTGCCTGAGCCAATGTAGGCGTTTCGTCCGCATTTCCTCCATCTGATTCCTCGGAATTTGAATCAAGCTCATCTTCTTGGCTTTGGGTAACCATGTTTACGATTTCGTCTTCAGATATAATAGCAAACGGAGCGACATCAGAGTCGCACACCATCCACTTTTCGACAGCAACAATCGTACTTCCAGACGGTATGGTTATATCTGTTTGTATCTCAACAAGGCTATTTCAAGCATCTTCATTATGAGATAGTAAGTTATTCCAAACTCTTTTTGAAACTTGTGGAGTTACAGAGTCCCACGAAGCTGCGGCTGCCCACAAAGCTGTCTTAATATTCAAAGATTTAACGAACTCACGTCTGTCATTAGCACCAACAAGTTTTTGAACGATCAGTTTACGGTAGTGACATTTGAAGCTCCGAATTACTCCTTGATCCATAGGCTGAATCAAGGACGTGCAATTTGGTGGGAGATATTTTACTGTAACGTTTTCAGATATCATAGCATTTACATCTGGGTGTGCTGGACAGTTGTCTAATAGTAAAAGTATTTTACAGTTATTTTTGAGACCGATGCGCCGTTGATGTTCCTTTGCTTCTGGTACAAAATTTTGATTAAACCACTCCAGAAATAGCTGTTGTGTTACCCAAGCTTTCTTATTAGATTTATAAATCACAGGAAGGTGTTCAACGTTTTTTAAAGCACTTGGATGGGCACTTTTTCCTATTATCATCAATTTACACTTGTTAGTTCCTGCAGCATTTGAACAAACTAGCACTGTGATTCTCTCCTTGGATTCCTTGTACCCTTCAATAGAATATTCATTACCACTAGCCATTGTAGATCTGTTCAGTTGTAAGTTGTTCGTTTTTAATGATTTCATCCAAGTCGTCCACAAACATCGTAGCAGACTCATAATCAGCACACTCCTTTTCTCCCGTAGATTTCAGTCGACGGATTCCATGACGTTTTTTGAATTTATCCAACCAACCAAATGAATAAGTGCACTCTGAATTCATGTTTAACTTCAAATGGAACATTTTTGCCTTTTCGACAATCATTTCGCCTGAAGTTCAGAAGCAAATTTCAGTTTAAGTTCATACAATATCTCGATTTCAGTTAACTTACCTGAAATTGGAGTTCCCTTAAATCTTTCTTGACGAAACCATTCATATGTTGCGAAATCAACTTTTGGATTTTCGGATGTTTTAGTGTATATCTGTGTTTAAGGCCAAGAATTGAATCAAATTTTAAAATCCGATCTTTGTTTTTATTAAATCGGATACAGTTTGAATGCCAACTCCATATTTTTCAGACAACATTTTAAAAGGTACTTTACGTTTTGAGTATTCATTAATCAGCTCCATTTTTTCTTTAATTGAAAGAACCTTTCTTGCTCTTTTCGCGGATTTAGTTTTTGACGGTGGCATGATGTAAGGAAAACACGTCTTGACAGATCAAATTTTGATATGAAAATTACACTTTCATGAAAAAGGGGAATCACCGAATTTTAATATGAGAGATGTGTGTGTATTATACGAAAAAACAAACAAGCAGTCACTTGGACATGTGCATCACGGATAATAGAGGTAAATCACGGTTAATAGAGGTAAAAACGGTTATTAGAGTCAGGGTTAATCGAAGTTCAACTGTAGTTTAATCTAACGAGAATAAATAAATTGCAAACACTGTTCTTAAACAACATTCGATTATATATTTTAAAAATTAACGGTACATCACTACGATAATGCAGTGTGTTGCCATGAAATGATTTGCAACGCATGTTTTCATACAAGCTGCGGCAAAAATTAGAACGAATAGAGCTATATTTTGTTTAAGTCCGCCCACAACCAAGCCTACCTCTCATGTCAGTTGAAATGAAAAAGCGTCATAAATTTCTTATTTTAATACATATGTTAATACAAATCATTACCAGTGATTTCATTTGAGTCCATAATTAAATGAAAATTTTCAGGGCCACGCCCAAATACAAATTTTAGTTTTTTAGGATGTTTAAAATTTTTGATAAAAATTATTTTATTTTTTACTTCATGACAAACGGCTATTATAACTTTATAATTCGCATGCCATAATACCTTACATTCCTAAATTATGTTTTAAATAAATTTTCCAAAATTCATTTACTGAGAACAACGAAGAAAGTATTTCTTCATTTTTGGCTTAGAAGGTTTTACAATTTCAGTAATTAAATCGATGTTTGCAGCTATAAGCAGAATATTCTTTTTAAAATGAATAAATAAGACAATAGTTTAACGATATTTGTAAATGCCGAGGCATTGGTCGGCCTCGCGAATATAGTTATAAACTGTAGAAAATTAACAATACTAAATACATACAACCAAAACGTAATTACACTTTTTTTAAATGCAAAAGAAGAGCTCCTATTTTCTACGAACTAAACGAAATATCAATTCTATACATGCTTTTCGAGATACATCCCTATAAAATACCCTCTACGAACTTTAAATGCATCCACATCTAAATTTATCCGCTATATTGCCAAAATCTTTTAGAATATGCTTAATAGGAATGTAAATTTTGTAAATGTAAAATGTATATAAAAGTGCAATTTTATAACATTCATTTAGTCTAGACTTTTGAAGTGAGTTCCCTTAATAGTAAAAAAGTTGCATGTTTCTACATGTATACGCCCTCTGGCGAAAAGTAGCTGAACATTAGTTGATGGGCAAAGATAATTTACAAGTAGATGTTCGACTACTACGCACAAGAGGACAACAGCATGTGGATAGTTACTGTCGAAACACTCAAGTCAGTCGTGTTTATGTTTCAGTTGATTTTTTCATAGCTTTGGAAACATTTAGCATTGAGTCCAATAACACCTTACAACAAAAATTTAAGTGTTAGTTAAGTTAATTTTTATCATTGAGTAAGATTTGTCTGCACAGAGCGGTTCTACGCAGCTTGCAGACATTTGGCGTGTTTTATTTATTATTATTTTTTTTTTAAATTCTGATAATTTATCGAACAAATACTGCTAAAAGACTCTTCAGACTGCATGCTATTTTCAAATGCCAAATTTGTATGGGATCTGACATTTGTAAATCGACCTTGAGCTGAAATCGAATGATTTCGCATACAGTCTGAAAAGGCTATAAGGCCAGCACTGCGAACTATGTGGATTTTTCGTCATTTTGCGATTTTTGATGGAAATTTTGACATTTGAAAACTACGACATTTGACGACTTTTCTCCCACAAAAAAAGATAAAATTATGATATTCTTAAATTTTCCGAGTATAATTCGAAATATTTGTTTAAGAAATGACTCAGGCCAAAAAATCGTAACTTTAATTCATATAGTAAGTTTGTATAATTCAAATCTGATTTAATTTAATTTAACTACACCTGTTTCATAAAATATAATACGGGCCATTACGATCTTAAAAAGTAGTGTAGTGTAGCATATAAATAGTTCTGTATTCTGTGTCATCTATGTCATCTCTACCTCTCACGAAAAATCCTAAATGAATTTATTGCCTTCCACAGTTTTAAGGAAATGTAAGAAATCACAGTCCGTAGAGGTATGTAAAATATTTGTGTTGAAACCCGAATGAGACATAGTTTGTACTTTTTAACTGGATAACGACCGACATAACTTGGAGTTCTTATTGGGTACTGTCATTCCTATAAGAATGATATTTAATAAATCCTCGATATAAACTAAAGATAGCGGAGAATATGAACTAAGTAGAAGAAATGTTAATTCCAATAGTGAAACAAGAACCATTAATGTTTCCGCGACGATTTGAAATGACGATTTTTTATTTTGTCAAAAATTTGACGTTTTTTAGCTTAGGGAGTTAACAGCACTAAATAAAGGTTTTTGTATTTTTGAGAGAAAAGTGAGAGATAAAATAAAATGTTTGAGAGAAGTTCAAAAAAGTAAAGAGAAACAGTGTTGCCAACGCTCCAACTCAAAATAGAAAATTCTAAGAGCAGCAATTTTTAAAATTTTGAATTATCTTAACTTTTAAATGAATTTTTAATTAATTCAGCAATTTTCTACTAAAAATAAATGGTCTTGGGAAGGAAATTCGCTGACATTATGACTGTTTTTCATTAAGACTGGATAACTAATCTGCAATAACAAACATTTAAATAAAATGTTAATTTTTCACTCAAAATAAAAAATTCTTTATTAAAATTTTCGCCAAAAGCAATACCAAAATATGTGTGAAAATAAATTTTGAAAACACAACTATGGTTATCGAGGCAAAGTCCGAAAAAGTCAACACAAAATATTTTTTTTTTGAATTTTTTTTCATACATATATTTATATTGTAGTTGGCGACAATGTGAAATAATAATTTTTTTATTTTGAGCAAAAAACTAAATTTTTATTAACGTTTTTGTTATCGCAGTTTGTTGTTTTTATCTCTGATTTATTTAAATAAAACCCTTTTCAAGTTTCTTAATTATAAGCTAGTAAGCCCAATTGTTGGGTTGTATTTCCATCCAATTTTAATTCCAAAAGTACAAATTTTGAAAATTCATTATCTTTCACGTACACAGTGCATGAAAACCTAACTTCATGAAAAATCTTCTTATTTTGCGTGTCTATGCAGTCAGATTATTACATGATTGTAGCTATTAGTTTGTAGTTATAGCTATTAGTTGGTACCACTTTTATACCCTTCTTCCCATTTTACCCCATTAACAGTACGACTTTCTAAAATCTCTTTATAGTACGTGTCTACGAATTTCATCATTCTATTCATCCGTTCATTCCGTTTTGTTGATATCATTTGTAGTATCCCTCTGTTCTCATTGTATCCCCAGAAAGTACGAATTTGGAAAACACGTTTTATTTTTCGTGTCTATGCAGTCAGAGGAATGTACACACCGTATTCCATGATTCTAGCTACGGTCATTTAGCCATTTTTATCCCCGTTTACACCCTTAAAAGTACGACTTTCGAAAATCTTTTTATTTTACTTGTCTACGAGTTTCATCATTCTGCAGCCGTTGAGTTGGTACCATTTTCATCCCTCGGTTCCCATTGTATCCCTAGAAAGTACGAAAAACCTTTTTATTTTTCGTGTCTACGCAGTCAGACGGATGTATACACAGAATTCCATTATTTTAGATGGAGCCGCTTGGTTGGTACCATTTTTATACCTCTATTCCCATTTTACCCCTTAAAAGTGCCAATTTGGAAAATATACTTTTATATTATAGGCCTGTTCGATTGGGCTTACTAGCATATGATTAAGATACTTGATAAGGTGACAGCATTGTTACCCATTGTTTTTTCTTAAATGAATTAACAAGAAAAATGGGCTGGTTAGCCCAATCGAACAGGCCTATTATGTATCTACTCAATTAGAGGAATGTACACACCAAATTTCGTGTTTCTAGCTGTTGTCGTTTGATAGGTCCTATTTTTATCCCTTTTTGCACCATTTCACCCCCGACGAATAATAATCACTTTATGATGCACGTTTCTTTATAGGGGAATGCGCATACCAGTATCAGACATATTGAAAAAACATGCTTAAATATTCTAAAACATTATTTTTCAGTCCTTGTGAGGGAAATTTTTTTCCTTAGGACCGATTTCGCTGGCGTACGGTCATAACGCCCAAATCGACAAATGTCATAATGCCCAACAAAAATGTCAGAAATCCCAAATAATTTATTTGGGCTTTCTGACGCAAAATTTGGGTTTTATGACATTCTTTTGGGCTTTATGATATTTTTGTAAAATGGATAATACTCAGAAACCCATCCGAATGAAACTGTTGTATAACAGTTATGTGTTTTGTATCGCTAGAGGCGTAGTCGAATAGGAGCATCCTTGAACTCGATTTTTCAGTTATTAACAATTTATAATGTGTAGTATCGGAGAAAATCTTTAATCCCGACCAAAGGCCTGCAACGCAGAAAACTTTTACTTTGCGTAGCCGGTTTTGGACATATCCCATAGGAGAAAATCTTTAATCTCAGCCGAAGGCCGGTAACGTAAAAAAACCTTTACTTTGCATAGCCAGTTTTGGACATACTTTATAGGAGAAAATTTTTAATTCTGGATAAGGCTGGTAACGCAGAAAACATTACTTTGCGTAGCCGGTTTTGGACATATCCCATAGGAGAAAATCTTTAATCCCGGCCGAAGACCCATACACACATATATATATATATATACTAAACTAAGAAATAAATTAAATCACATTTTGGTGTTTTTTTAGTTACTTTTTGGTAACTTCTTTCCCATACTTTTCAATGAGATCAGTACTGGGAACCCAATCCTCCAACTTCACGTCAAGTTTTTATCTTCAACCTGTTTGTTAACCTATGTTTCATTATTGTCAGCTTAGAAAAACGCGCTCTGCGCAAGCACTGCTATGAGGCAAAGTAAAAACATATGTGGCAAATTGAATACCAATTTTGATATAAATCATTTAAATTATTTTTTAAATTTCCCACTTTATACCAGAAAACTTCGACATTAGTACTATCGAATACTGCTCGTAAGTTTTATCATTTGACTTATATTCTAATAATTGTAATTCATTTACAAAAGCCTGTGGTTTGCTAATTACATCACTAAATTCAGGCCCGATGGCAAAATAGTTGATATCTTCGTTAGATTTTATATAAAAATCTTAAATTATTCAATTTTTTGTCATTTATATAAACTCTTGAAATTTTAGAATCGATATCTCTGTAAACATTACAAACTCTTTTTTTAAATGTTTTTAAAAAGTTGTTTGTCATCGAAACTATATCTTGTGTGAAGTCTCACTTTGAAAACTTTTATTTAGTGAGTTCATGATTTTAAGAATATAAATTTTAAATATATCTTATTTTTTGTTGACAGTTCTTGTTGAATAATTTTATTAGGGCTGTTTTTCTTTAAGCCGGGATAACAAGATGCGATAACAAAAACGTTAATAAAAATTTAATTTTTTGCTCAAAATAAAAAATAATTTTTTAACATTGTCGCCAACTACAATATAAATATATGTATCAAAAGAAATTTTCAAACAAATATTTTGTGTCGACTTTATTGGACTTAGCGTCGACGACGGAGAACGATTGTTCACATTAATAGTGAAATGTTTGTTCGTTGTCCTGTCGCTTCGAAAACTTTAAATTCTTTATTTTTGGCTTTCGGATACACGCCCAAAATCTATTTTTCCGGATTTTAATTTTTTCATATGGAGCTTGACGACAGGGAAAATTGCCACTTTAGTGGCACAACGGTAACACTGGTTGGCTGGCATCCTCAAAGATAATGGAAATACATAGATAAAATAGTTGTAGTTGCAGCCATGACCACTAGGTGGCGAATGTGTAAAAAGTACATTCTATTTCACTCAAAGTACATTCTAATTCACTCAATTGTGTTCTCTCTTTCGCTTATAATACTGAAAATTTAAAGAAAACGAATGAAGTAAAAGTTACTTCCAATGACTTTTGTGGTTTTACGTCAAATACCACACTTCAGTTTATTTAATTTGCTTTTATTTTCTATTTATTGCAGTTCTTAGAAAAAAAGGGAAATTTTCTCTCCAAAATGCCATTCAGAGCCATCTAAATAATTTCCCTCCTGCTACGCATTTCTCTGAGAGTTTTGTTTAATCTATATATTTCCATTATCTTTGGCATCCTCTCGCTTATCTCTCTCACTCTCTGTGCTCTTCTGTGGTGAAATCAGCACACTCACCACTATTGCGCTGCCTTTATGCTCTCCATTCTATACTCCCCTATACTCAACTCTGCGCTCTGCTTCTACTCCTTTTTTTAGCAACTCGCAACTCCTTTCACGTAAAGCTCCCAAAGCCCGCGCCCGTTAAATGTGATTGTGATTTTATATTTTATAAATTAAATTATATTTAATTATGTACAAAAGTACAGAAAAGTGTGCAGTGAAATGCTGCAAAGTTCGACCAGGTGATGGAGTACCTATGTACAGATTCATCTTAGCGAACAAGGCGATATGGAAGGAGTTTATAGGAATCTCCAGACCATTAAATACGTCCGACCGAGTCTGTGGTCATCATTTCACCCCAGATTGTGTCGACATTAGGACCAAACGACTGCTGTCAGGATCAAAGCCGACTCTCAATCTGGGCCTAGGGGGTAAGTGGTCTTTATGATGGGTTGAATGGCGTATTCAGCCCTTCTAGCAGTTATAGGTTATAGTTGGGAGGTACTAGAAGATGCGTGATGGAAAAAAATATTCGAAGAAATATGTAAAATTTTCTACTGAATTCCCGTGGGATTCCCGTACGAATTTCCCAGGATACGAGAAATGGAAAAAATGACACAAAAAGTAGCACATTTAGTACCTCAATGAAAAAGTATGGGTACAAAAGTATCTCGGCTCGAAAAAAGTGGCAAAATTGCCACTATAGTGCCACAACGGTAACACTGGTTTTAGTATGAGAAAAACGCGTTTTTTATTTGTTTTTAGTGTTTATTTTTATTTCGTCGCGGACGGAGGTGTGCGCAACATTTTCTCGATTCTTAAGCGTGCGGTTTTTCGCGTAGTTTTCGTTCGAGGTGCCCGGCATATTTGTGCTTGTAGTGTAGTGTTGTTGTAGCCTTTCGAAGTTATTTTCCTTGTATTGCTAATTAAATTTAATCAAAACCACGATGATGTTTTGTCTGTTAATTAAAGGCTAAATGGAGTTGAGTTTCAACACAACTGAGAAGAAGTTTCGACAAAAAATTCTTATTCGAAAACAACCGGTTCCTTTTAAAAAGAAAAAATCCTCTTAACGCAAGCAGCAGCAGCAGCAACAACCTGGCTGGCCGACGAAACGAACCCAACCGAACCGATCACCAATGAAATTAATACCAAATATTTTGTGCAAGAATTAAGCAAAAAGTGAAAAATACCAGAAAAAGGAAATTATCAGCAGTCAGTGACGAAGGCAAACAGAGCAATAAAAAAAATTTTACCGAAAGAAAAAAGAATCTGTGCGATCTGTGCCGCCGCCCCGGTGTGTGTTAATGTGTTTTTTGTTTATTCTTTTTCGATTTTATACATAATATTATAAAAAAAGGTGCTCTCGACAAAAAAGAAAAAAAAACGGCAAGAATAAATTGTTTGTGTTTAAAATCTAGCAGAAATTAGTGCAAATTGATAGTGTTCTTGTTGTTGTTGGGGCCGTATCTATCAGATACCCAACATACCCATATATCTAGATACCTCTACTCTACTACACACATACATAATTAGTGTACTTTTGTTGTTGTTGCTACGGTTAAAGTGTCATTCATTGGGCCCTAAATCTTACCCAATTACATGTGTTGTCGTTGTGTCGTTGCATATGCAAAAGCAAAGTCGCCGTCAGCTTCAGCGTCAGCGTTTAGTGAAATACAAAGAAGCAATCAAGTAGAAATAATCGAATAACAACAACTAACAAGCACAATAATAACAACAACAATAACAACAGCATAACAATCAACATAAAAAAACTAGTGCCAAGATCAGTGTCAACGTCTGCGCCGCAAGAATACATAAGAACGGCGGCGAAGAACGAATGAGAGAAAAGGAAACGTCATTGAAGCGACAGCAGCAGCAAGAACAGCATTAACAGCACCACCACACACCACCGTCGCCATAAATAACAATAACAACAACACACCAACCACCACCACATTGTGTGCAACAGAGTATTCTGCAGTGTCAGTGTTCAGTGCTGTTGGTTTGAGTGCCTACGTGTGTGTGTGTGCGACTATTGTTTCTGTTATCCCCCTCGAGTAGTTCTTTGTTGTTGTTATTTTGCTCTCATACTGATCATCACTGCACATGCTGTTAGTGTCGTTTTGCTGTCATGCATCTTCCTTTGCTCTCTAATTCGAAAATGATGCGACGTTCCACGTTGAGCCGCAATCATTATTTTGTCATTGGCTTGTTTTTGGGATTGGTCCTGTCATTCTATGTGCCACAAGATATTTGGGAACTGGTCCAACAGGAGGAATGCCCCCAAGAAGCGGCCGAAAATAGTTTAATTGAGAAATTCGGTCAAGAATTTGAGCCGCATTTGAATTTGATCAATAAACCTTTGGCGGCAAAGAAAACGG
This sequence comes from Polietes domitor, assembly GCA_947397865.1. Taxonomy (NCBI): domain Eukaryota; kingdom Metazoa; phylum Arthropoda; class Insecta; order Diptera; family Muscidae; genus Polietes; species Polietes domitor. Next base: position 132,059,333 of record OX377620.1, read on the forward strand.
TAAGTCCCTTCATTTGTTGCCTTGATTTCGGATTATAGTGCATTAAAACTTGAAAACCTGCGATATTTTTAACGAGTTGCCTGCGTCATTTTTAATTTCGGCATTAATGGTTTCTTCGTGGAGAATATGCAGAAATTGAGTGAAGAAATACCGAAAATGTTTGGAGTATAATAGCCTTTTCAGACTGCATGGGAAATCTGGCTGAAATGGACATAGGGTCGTATACAAATGTCAGGTGTCATACAAATTTGACATTTGAAAAAGTCCCTCCATTTGTTGCATTGATTTCCGATTATCGTGCGTCAAATATGAAACCCTGCGATATTTTGAATGATTCGCGTGCGTTGCTTTTAAAGTGAACATAAAATAAATTAATGCTTTCTTCATGGACAATTTGCAGAATTTGAGTGAAGAAATACCGCAAATGTTTGGAGGATAATAGCCTTTTCAGACTACATGTGAAATCTAGCTGAATGTCGATTTACAACTGACAGATCCCATATACAGTTGCGGTCAAAATAATAGCAGCGCACCACAGCGTAGGATATATTTTCATATAAAGGGTGTCCCAAGAAGAACGCAATTTTTAAATCTGGCAACATTCGAAGTGTCATTGTTTGACATTTGAACAATTGTTATTGTTTGTTAGTAGAAGGTACGAGGTTAGTAAAAATGGAGCGCTACACGAATGAACAACGCATTCTCATTGTGAAATTGTTTTACCAAAATGGTGAAAGTTTTGCGGCTACAGTTCGCAAATTGCGATCAATTTGGGGTCACAATAATGCTCCAAAAGAGTCAACTGTAAAGAGATTAATGGATAAATTTGCCGAAACTGGGTCTGTTAGTGATGTAAAGACAACAACGCGCCATCGACCAGGTCGATCGACCGAAAATGTCGCAGCTGTACGTGATGATGTCGCTCAAACTCCATCCACCTCAATCCGAGCTCAGCAAATTGGTGTCTCCAAATCCACTTTGTAGCGAATTTTGACGAAAGATTTGCATCTTCATGCATACAAAGTTCAATTGGCTCAGGAACTGAAGCCAACTGACCATGGACAGCGAAGGGAGTTCGTTAATTGGGTATTGGAGAGACAACATGAAAATGCTGATTTTGCCGATAAAATCATCTTCAGTGACGAGGCCCATTTTCATCTTGATGGCTTCGTCAATAGGCAGAATTGTCGCATTTGGGGTGCGGAAAGCAAATGCATCCTCAACGTGTCACTGTGTTGTGTGGTTTTTGGGCTGGAGGAATCATTGGACCTTTTTTTATGAAAATGAGGCAGGTCAAGCGCAAACAGTCAACGGTGTTCGGTATCGTGAAATGATAACCAGTTTTTTCTTGCCTAGAATTGAAGAAATGAATGTGGAGGGCATGTGGTTCCAACAAGACGGCGCCACATGTCATACAGCCAGAGAAACAATTCAATTGCTGCATCAGTCATTTCCCGGTCGTGTTATTTCGCGTTTTGGAGATCAGAATTGGCCGCCTAGATCGTGCGATTTAACACCATTAGATTTTTTTCTTTGGGGTTTTTTGAAGTCAATGGTTTACGCGAATAAGCCGACGACGACTCAAGCCTTAAAAGACGAAATTGGACGCTGCATTAATGAAATACCGCAGCATTCATGCAAAACGGTCATTGAAAATTTCATTAAAAGATCGCGTGCATGCCAGCAAAGCCGCGGCGGCCATCTGCACGATATATTGTTCCATACATAACCTCATTCTGTCTACTTTACGATATAATAAAGTTTCAAGATTTTTTCTTAAATATCTGTGTTTTATTTAAATTTAAAAAATTGCGCTCTTCTTGGGACACCCTTTATTTATTTTTGTGATAATTTTTTTATTGCTACTACTGCATTAAATGCTGCGTTATGAGGTTACAAACACAAAATTATTGTTTATTTGGTGATATGATTATAATTGCTTAAGAATTTTCACATTTTTTGGTTTATTCGACATTTTGGACCGGTCAAAATAATAGCAGCATTCAAAAAATCTCAAGAAAAAGGAATTTTTTATCTCATTTTTTCAATTCAATTTAATTTGTTGTAAATAAGATATTATGAAATGTACACTATTTCTGAAATGTTATTGTTTTATTTCTCTTCATACGTAGGGCGAGGAGAGCATTGTGGAGAATAAAATCGAGTTCTTATAAAAAGTTTGAAATCTGAGGGAAAATCATATAGTTGAGTTCGTTTTTTTCCAGTGTTCCATTAAAATGATCAGAAATTCGATATTATCAGAAGAAAAAACAAAAACACGTCAAAAAATCAGTTTATATCACCTGCAACCATTCGCCGAATAGTAATGTCTAGTACAAAAAACCCACTTACGCCCGCCACCGAAATAAAAAACAATGTCTGTCCATCATTGAAAATTTAAAATGTTCGTAGAATACTAAGAAAACATAATATGTAAGCCCGAAGTTCGAGAAAAGTCCCACTTAAAAATAAAAGACATGGCACAAAAAATTGCAATTCGCAAAAACACACCTGCAGTAGCCAACCAAAAGTGGGTGCAGGTTTTATAGTCAATTGAATCAAAAATTGTTTTATATGGTGGGACAGACCCTCGACAGTTTGTAAGACGTCCACAGGGCACGTAATACATCTCCAGGTATAGTACCGAAACTGTCAAATAGGGAGGATTAAGCTTAATGGCTTGGGAGTGTTTTTCATATTATGGAGTTAGGTTAATACATTGGCCCAGAACTACTATGGACTCCGCCCAGTACATCAAAATACTGCATAATATTATGCTTACGTATGCAGAATATGGAATACCCCTTAAATGAGTCTTCTAGCAGGTCAATTATCCCGAAAACACCAGACGACTCGCAAAAAGGTGGTTTGAAGTCAATAATATCGATGTTATGGAATGGTTCGGGCAGACACCGCATCTCAATATAATCAAAAATTTGAAGTGTGATGACTAAAATGAGGCCTCACTAGCAATACTGAAAAACAATAACGATATTTGACACGAAATTATAGAGGCATGGCCAAAAATAACGCTTGAAAGGTGCAAAATACTAGTTGACTCCAAGAAACGACTTTATGTAGCAATATTAAGTCAGTACAACAAAGTGTTAAATTCAAGAAAATATCGTTATTTAAGTAATTATTCAAAAAAGTTTTCAAATAAAGTGAATTGAAACAAAATATTTTTAATTTTTATTAGCGCTGCTATTTTTTGACTGGTGTCATTTTTGACATAAATGGTTCTAAACGCTTAGTCTCAAAATTACAAAAACTTATTTTTTTATTTAAAGCCAGATTAAGAATGGCACAAGACCACCTTTCAATCATCGTAAAAACTTTTAGGATTTTCGAAGAAAAACTAATATTTTTCTTTGTCGACATTTTTTTATATCGTCGCTGCTATTTTTTTGACCGCAGCTGTATAATAATTTACGTTTTTAGAGTTCGAATGTTTTATTCGGAAAAAAGAAAGAAATGTTTTTATATAGCAAACAATATGTTGACGATTTCCCATCCTGTACCGGGATCCCGGGAAATCGGAAAAATAATTCCCGTTTCCCGGGAAATAAAAAGTACGTACCTATTGGGAATTGGTCGATTTTTCGTAAAAACAACGCACAAAACCTCTACTCTGCGTAGTCAGACAGTAGTAGACGTAACTCAGAGGAAAAGAAAAATCAGTAAGAAATTTACTTGCCTAGTCGGCTTTGGACACATCCCGGAGGTGAAAACATTAAATATTAAAAAAGGTTTACTCCACCTTTGCACATCCAAGCAAAAACTCCTGCTCTGTTTTCAGCAGGTTTGTAGAGGAGAGATGCAGTATCTCTCGCTTACTAACCTGCAGATTAATAGCTGATTTTCATGGGAGATGTCCCGAATTGTCCCGATTTTTCATACGAAAAATTACCTAATTTCTTGGGGGATTTTCCATTTTTCATTTGAGTGATTTTGAATTTACTTTTAGGTACAATTCCATTTTGGATCATTTCTAATTTTTTTGATACATTTTTCATTATTTTTCGGGTGATTTTTTATTGGGATTTGATTTTTCATGTCGCCAATTTATATAGAGTGATTTTTTTGAGGTTAGGATTTTCATGCATTAGTATTTGACAGATCACGTGGGATTTCAGACATGGTGTCAAAGAGAAAGATGCTCAGTATGCTTTGACATTTCATCATGAATAGACTTACTAACGAGCAACGCTTGCAAATCATTGAATTTTATTATCAAAATGCGTGCTCTGTTAAGAAAGTTCAGAAAGAAAGAAATTGTGTTCAGCGACGAAGCTCATTTTTGGCTCAATGGGTACGTAAATAGGCAGAATTGTCGATTTTGGAGTGAATATCAGCCAGAAGCATTGCAAGAGCTACCAATGCATCCAGAAAAAGTCACAGTTTGGTGCGGTTTATGGGCTGGTGGCATCATTGGACCGTACTTCTTCAAAGATGATGCGAATCGTAACGTAACTGTGAATGGTGAGCGCTACCGTGAGATGATATCCAACTTTTTTTTGCCCAAAATGGAAGAACTGAACTTGGTTGACATGTGGTTTCAACAAGATGGCGCTACATGCCACACAGCTCGCGATTCTATGGCCATTTTGAGGGAAAACTTCGGAGAACAATTCATCTCAAGAAATGGACCGGTAAGTTGGCCACCAAGATCATGCGATTTGACGCCTTTAGACTATTTTTTGTGGGGCTACGTCAAGTCTAAAGTCTACAGAAATAAGCCAGCAACTATTCCAGCCTTGGAAGACAACATTTCCGAAGAAATTCGGGCTATTCCGGCCGAAATGCTCGAAAAAGTTGCCCAAAATTGGACTTTCCGAATGGACCACCTAAGACGCAGCCGCGGTCAACATTTAAATGAAATTATCTTCAAAAAGTAAATGTCATGGACCAATCTAACGTTTCAAATAAAGAACCGATGAGATTTTGCAAATTTTATGAGTTTTTTTTAAAAAAAAAGTTATCAAGCTCTTAAAAAATCACCCGTTACATGCGTTGCTTTAGAATTCGGTTAATAAAATTGTCTACAAATGACCAAATTTTGCAGGGGACATGTGACATATATTCAGATTTCTCTGCAGCTTTACCACGGTCTTATGTTCCAACTGGGAACTACGGGAACAATATATATATACAACGCTAACATTCTGTCGTATTCTATCGGGCTATTCTCCCCGTTCTACCTAACCTGACTAAACTTAGTAGTTCGCATAGCTACATATACAAAATCCAGCCACTAATAGATGTGACATATAATCAGTTCTATGTAATATATACAGCTAAGGATAACCCCTGCTAATTGTTTTAACAGCATCAGCAATATTATTATTATTTTTATATAAAGCATCTCTGCTTTATGGTTTATTTGAACGACTGGCTGTTGACGATAACCTTTGACCCAAGTAGCACCTAACACGCAAACGTTTGTATTATAAATTTAAAAACGATTTGTACCATAACAAATTAAGTTTTATTTAAATCCTATTCAGAGAGATAGAGGGAAAAAAAGAAAGAAGAGAGATGTTTGGCGCACAAAGATTATTTGACTTGCCTTGTCCGTCGGTCCGTTGTTTGGTTGATATTCGAGATCTTTTCGGATGGATTCTTCGAAACTTGGCACATTACTTCGTGAAATGCTTACCACATTCACACGAACAACAATTTTGAAATCAATTAGCATCGTAGACATAACAACGAATGTTGCTGCGAACAAACCCAAACCTTCTTCTCGACAAGTGTGTGTATGGGCCGCGGCCTATCGATTTTCAATACAAAATGGATGGATGAATTAACGCGCCCATGTGCGTGGAACTGTTCTTTTTCTTTTATTTATTAATATTATTAATTAACAAATTAGAGGAAGACCATGAGAAACCATCGAGACCATTGCGTTGCATCATCATCTTCTATGATACATTAAACTATCATCTTTCGTCTTAATTAGACGATCATTACTTTTCAGAATGCGCTTGTGTGTGATTTTGAAAATTTTTCTATTTAATCGCAAGTACGAGTACATACATACATTTGTATGTATGTCTATGACATTTGATGTGCGCATATTTTCTGCTGTGATTACTTCATTTGACCGTAATAGCGTCTTCACAATGTACAGACGCTAGTCGTTTACTCTCTTAAGTAAGCAGACAGTCCACGCACGAAACATTATGAACGTCTGAGGTACGTTATTCCAAGCAAAGTCCACGAAAATTGATATAATAGGAAAATAACAAATAAAAACGGAGTTAAGTTTGGCCAGGCCGAACTTTATACACCCTCCACCATGGATTGCATTCCACAGAGGTTGTCCATTTTCGTAGAAGTTTAGTAACATTACAGGTAACAATGTTAAATTTGTTTAATATAGCCAAAAAAATGATAATATTGAAAACATAATTTTATAAATAAATATAAACTTTCAATTATTTTAAAACGCTACCAATATGTTTATACTATATATATCGAAATAATACTTCAAGTCATCTCAAAAAGTAAATATAAGGCAGCATTCTTCAAAAAAGCTTATATATAAATAAAAGCTAAATATTGGGGTATAGTGGGTGCATTTTTAGCTACAGCCGGTTGTTTGGTTGTATTTCCATCCTACTTTAATTCCAAAAGTACAAATTTTGAAAATCCATTATCTCTCACGTACACATTGCATGTTAGCCTGACTTCATGATTCTACCCATTTTTGTCGTAAAAGTAAAAATCTTTCTATTTTGCGTATACACCGAATTCCATGATTCTAGCTGGGGCCATGTGGTTGATACCATTTTATCCCCTTTTCCCAATTAAAAGTGTGACTTTCGTAAATCTCTTTAATTTACGTATCTACGCAACTAAAGGAATGTACAAACCGAATTTAATCGTTCTAGCTGTAGCCGTTTAGTTGGTACCAATTTTATCCCTCTGTTCCCATTATATCCCTTAAAAATATGAATTTGAAAAAGTCTTTATTTTTCGTATCTACGCAGTCAGACGAATGTTTATTCCGAATTTCATGACTCCAGCTGCGGACATTTGGTTCGTACAATTTTTATCCCCTTCTTCCATTTTAACCCCAAAAAGTACGAACTTCGGAAAATCCCTTTATTTTACGTGTCTACGCAATCAGAGGGACGTTTACACTGAATTTCATCATTCTAGCTGTAGCCGTTTACTTGGTACCATTTTTATCCCTCTATTCCCATTTTACCCCTTAATAGTACGAATTTGGAAAAAGTACTTTTTTTATTATATTTATCTACTCAATTAGAGGAATGTACACAACGAATTTCGCGTTTCTAGCTGTTGTCATTTGATAGGTACCATTTTTATCCTTTTTTTCCCCATTTCACCCCCTACGAATAAGAGTCACTTTATGGTACACGTTTTTGTTATAGGGGGAATGTGCATAGCAAATATCAAACAAATATAGGGTCCGCCATCTAACGTTTTTTTTTTCAACTATTCAACCGTTGGACTATTATTTGTGGTGTGCCCCCAGCAGCCATTTGAATGAAATTATTTTCCATTATTAACCGGAAGGATTGCACTTTCAAATAAAAAAAGAAATTTGAGAAAATATTCAGTAGTTTTTTTATAGCATTTTCAAAAAAAAAGTTATTTGGCGGACCCTATATGAACACTCATATTCAAAAAACATCATGAAGTAATATAAATATTATGGGATTTTTGTGTCCTTGTGAGGGAAAAAATTTTTCTGTGGGTCAATTTTGCCCATTTGCAATCCCTACCGACCTACAACAATAAGACGTTGAACTTCCTAGCTGCTTTCTTAGAGTTCTATGACGATCAAGAACATATATACTTAATTGCAAGGTGTTACAAACGGAATGACAAAGTTAGTATACCCTCATTCTGGAGATGGAGGGTATAAAAAGATATCAGGGCTGTTTATCTTTAAGCCGAGTAACAAGCTGCAATAACAAAAACATTAACAAAAAGTTATTTTTTTACTCAAAAAAAATATTTTTTTTTTCAAATTGTCGTAAACTACAATATAAACATTTGAATCAAAACAAATTTCCTAAAAAAATATTTTCTGTTGATTTTTTTGGACTTAGCCTCGATAACCATAAATTTGACTTACACTGGATAATTATCCAGGTATGTCCAAAATTTTTAAAATAAAATTTTGCAAAATTGTTTTCATACACAAATTAATATTGTTGTTGGCGACAATTTTAAAAAATATTTTTTTTTTATTTTGAGTGAAACTTTTACTTTTTATTTAGGTTTTTGTTATTGCAGCTTAGTTATCCAGTCTTAAAGAAAAACAGCCATATTCATTTTTATGGACAAAATAAACAACACACGGTTTTGTATTCAAATAAAGGTAATTAATTAATTTCGAATAGAAACGAATGTATTTTTTTGCTGGCAACGAAAAAAACATAAAAAAATAAAAAAAATGTTTTTTTTATTTTTAATATTTTTTAGTTCAATCTAAGAAAACAATGCCATATATAAGAGTTCTATAGATAAATGTAGACACTCTTTGTAGATTCAAAAGATGATTTTTTAAGATTTTAGATAACAGAATATTTTGTTTTATTTTATAATAAAGAACAAGGCCTATTTGAAGAAAATCTGCAGATAAATGTAGAAGCTATGACCCTTCTAGCCAACAACTTCATTTATATTTAAGTTTTATATCCCAGCAAAAAGAGAGCAGCCGAAGATGTGTAACATATCCCTTTTTCTTGTGATTCGGATTTTGATCGTCATCAATTACTTTAACTTGAAGCTGTCATAGTTAGTTATTATCTGGAGAGACAAAGTGTACACGATTCAAATACTCTTCATTTCACCAGGTACCTCGATATTGTCACACCAGCACTTAATGAGTTCAACAACCTTCCGTTGTGCATGGAGCACACAACAAAAGCAAACCACTTTATGACCAAGAAAATATTTATAAAATATGTACTGAGTAATATAGAATATAATAAATCTTAAATAATGTAAATACGTTTTAATAATAAAAACAAAATAACACAGGTTTACGAACATATTGTCTGGTATAATTGGGATATGTTACATTTACAAATGTTGCAAATTTCTCTTTCCCTTAGACACAGTGGTTTAGTAACCGTCGTTAAGATTTTTTTAGAAGGGAGTGAATATAAATGCCTAAGTTAAATACCCAAGACACAAACCAATTTTTATTAATTTTTTATTTAAAAAAATCTACTTTTTTCTAAGAATATTAAAAACAATAAAAAACAAAAGGAATTATACAATTATTTTTTAACAATATTTTCCGCTTTAATAATTTGAATGCATCGAATCAGTAAAAGTTTTAACACTATATAAATAGGTCATATTAGCCCAATATCTCTAAAACTAGAATACATGAATCGGGTATTCCAAAGGAAATTATTTAGCCTTTAGCAAGGGGAATATTTGCCAAAAAAGTCTTGATCCAAATTCCGTTTGCGATCGACGATAGGGTTTTCCAATAAGGACTTGACAACTTTTTTTAAATAAAATCGGAGAACGTACGTCGCGTCAAATAGTCCATCGGGTTCAATTCTTGAGTCAGCTAGATATGGTGTGGGTGTGAACCAAAATTCCCCCTTAAATTGTATTGGCGATGAGAACGCAGCGGAATCTACTGATTTGGATCGTTTGCTACGGACGCATAAACGGCAGAGATATTTTCGTCACTTCGACCAACCCTCGTCACTTCGACCTCGAAAACTAGAATACTTGAATCGGGTATTTCAAAGGCAATTACTTAGACCATGACAAGGAGAATATTTGCAAAACAAAGGTCCAGATCCAATTATTTATCTGGCCATATACATACATACATATCTGATATATATATATATATATATATATATATTATATATTCACTCGAAAACCTCACGTTTGTGAAGAATGTTATTATTCGCTGGCATGAAAATAAAAAATTATCCATAAACAATTTTTAGTGTTGTCTACACCGTTTTCAATTGATATTCAAAAATTCCATTTGAAATTGAAATTCAAAAATTCCATTTGAAATTTAAATTCAAAAAATATCAATTGAAATTCAAAACTCGTCATTTGTAATTCAAAAGTCATTTGAAATTCAAAACAATATTTAAAATTCAAAAAATGGTGCCCCACCTAATTTTGCTTAAAAAGCTTTGTTTACATTTTTGAATTTCAAATGGAATAATTTTTGAATTTCAATTGATCAGTTTTGAATTTCAAATCATGTATTTTGAATTTCAAATGGTGTCTTTTAGATTACAAATGACGAGTTTTGAATTTCAATTGATATTTTTTGAATTTCAAGTGATGCCTTTTGAATTACAATTGAAAATGGTGTCGTCATTTAAAATTCTTTCACGTGGGTCAATTTTTTCGGGAATATTGTGTAATATTTCGATAACTACGCCAGTTGTATACAAACTTTACTTTATCTGTCTATATAGAAGTGTTCTAGTCAGTTTTTCCGATATTTATGGTTTCGATAACTTGAAAGTTATTGAACATTTTTACCCGATTTTTTCGAAAATAATAGAAAATAAAAAATCGATAACTACATAGTTATGGAAAAAAATATTTAATTTTTCCGCTTTTTTTCATCTCATTTTATTTTTTGTTATTATTTCCCCAAACTTTATCCTCAACTATACACGCTTTGTCCATATACGAATTTCGTGTGGCGAATTCTGTGTGGCGGTAACTCATCAGTGGATCTTCTCTAGTGTTATTATCAGTCGTGTATGTATAGATGGGTCATTTATATAACTACAACGAGTGGCTCGGCAGTACCCTTGGTAATTTTGCTTATTGACATAGCCATCGAGATGAAAATGAGCTTCATCTGAAAACACGAAAAATTTGGAAGAAAGTTTTTAATATTTCCCAATTTTGTTCGAGCGTATAGCGTCCCATTTTGCAAATGTCAAACATAAATGTTATTCTACCTTTCAAAGTCAGAGTAATCGGTAGTTCGAATTTAAAATGTCACATGGCTCACCCTATATTTACATTTTTGTAAATTTACATATATATATATATATATATATATATATTCAAAATGAAATAAAGTCGAATAAAAAAATCATCGATATTAAGGTAAAAATAATAAAAAATCGATTTTTTTAATTTCGATAACTAGATTGTTATCGAAAAATTGTATTTTATTTTTTTCGTTTTTCACCTCATTTTACACAAAAAATATATTTTTTATTTTATTTTATTCTTTCAAACTGTAACCTCCGATAACTCGATATCGAGATATCGATAACATGCCGATTTTTTTTTTTCTTATTTTGAGGTCCTCTTTTCAAAAAGTTCGATAAAGTTATCGAAAATTTTTATCTGACTTTTTCACTTTGTTTTCATTCAACTAAACTAAAAATAGTACAAATTAAATCTATTTTTTAATTTCGATAACTAGATTGATATCGAAAAATTGTATTTTATTTTTTCGTTTTTCATCTCATTTTACACATTTTTTTTTTCAAACTGTAACCTTCGATAACTCGATATCGAGATATCGATAACATGCCGAACAATTTTTTTCTTATTTTGAGGCCCTCTTTTCAAAAAGTTCGATAAAGTTATTGAAAATTTTTATCTGATTTTTTCACTTTGTTTTCATTCAAATAATAAAAAATACAAAAAATCGATTTTATTTAATTTTTAATTTCGATAACTAGATTGTTATCGAAAAATTTTATTTTATTTTTCCGTTTTTTCATCTCATTTTATAAAAAGATTATTATTTTTTATGTTTCCAAACTTTATACTCCGATAACTCGACCATTTTTTTCTTATTTTGAAGTCCTCTTTTCAAAAATATGGTCTGATCTTGCCCATTTTTAATTAATCCGTGCAATACTTTTTTCGGAGTGTAGTTGTAATAACCATAATAACCCATATGTATTTCTCGCAATGGTAAGCCGCTATTCTGTAACACTTTCGCCGAAGACTGTATTACGCCGCTGTATTACTCAGTACCGGTCAGACAGTTCAAACACACAGCAGTCGACCCAAGTCTTGTTGACTTGGACGAACAAACATCCATACACACATGTATACATCCATACAAGCCTACTTCGGCTTAATTTAAGTTAATAAAATAACATTTATTTGGATTATAAATTTTTGTTGTTGTAAAATTCTGTTTCAAGACTCCGCAACTAAGCGTTTTTGTTTTTTTGGATTGCCTACAAGCTCAAAGGGAAAAAGTAGCAATAAAATAACGTTTTAACTGCTGCATATATATGTACATATCTATATACAACGTATATATATTTACTTAAATAATAAAAGTGAAAACCGCGCCATAAAACCAAACTACAGTGTTTTTAAAAATAACGAATACTATCTACTACTTTTTCGTATTGTCTGCGAATTGTATCTACATACAGATGTCTGTATGTATGTAAGTTCGTGTGTGTTTGAAGTGTAAACCATTCGAGAAGTGGAGAGGAGCGCTGACCTGGCCGCTCTCCTCTTCATTACAAAAGTAAATATAATCAAGTGTTTGGACAAAAATATTTTCACAATTATTTTTAATAAAACTTACTTCCGGTCTTGTGATAATCGCCGTGTTTTATTGGTAGCGGGTGAGTAACTGGCAAAAAAATGGTCGCATTTTCGTAAATTCGAAAAATGTAACAAAAAGCAATTGGATATGAAATATTTCTTTTTGAAAAATGGCAATGAAAATAGTATTACGAAAAACTATATCATCACCTAAAAAGCATGTAATTGAAGATTTTTTCGAAATCGCGTTTTTACAAATTCCGATACGATTCCAGCGTTTTCAAGCGAATTGTAAATAAACACAATTTTGGAAAAAGTGATCAGTTACGACCTTTTACAATTAAGGTAAAGATATATATTTTTTCACATGTTTTGTTTCTGTGGTAAAAATATCTCAGAGGAAGCAGTTCAAAGAACGTTAGGCCTGTTCGATTGGGCTTACTAGCTTACAATTAAGATACTTGACAAGTTGGCAACGTTGCTACACATCGATTTTTCATAAATGGATTAACAGGAAAAATCCGGCAACACAGCTAAGAGAGTAGTAAGCGAGTAAATTCCATACAAAAATTAAGCTAGTAAGCCCAATCGAACAGGCCTATTGTGAACATTGGAATGAAACATAAATGACTATTCGATAAATAGCTTAGACCTCAAGCTTGCTTATTAACCTCTCAATTAGTAATTTCCAATTAAACTTTAAGAGAGATGTATGCAAAATGTATACAAAATATTTCAACTGCAGCAAAAGCTTTATACAGTCGAACTTGCGTAAGGTTCATAGCATCGATAATAATATAATAATTAACCGTAACACTGAAAGAATTATCTTCATAATATTTATGATTTTGTCATAACCTCAGTGAAATTTTTCATTAAAAAATCCTCAAAGAAACACTTCATAAAATATATGAAACACAAATCAATGAAAAGTGTCATAGAATTTATGAAAAATTTATTTATTTGTTTATTATGAATTACAATTACAGGGATTGAACCGGGGTGACTAAAACCATTGTAGCTAGTTATTGCAATGTTTATGAAACATTTCTTAGAAACTATGAATTTTTACATACAATTTCTTTATTTTTCATAGTATAATTTATGAAATTTTATTTTTATTTATTTATGAAATTTTATTTTTATTTATTTATGAAATAATTTCTACTGAAGTTTTAAATATAAAAAAGGTCTGGCATGTTTTTGTTGCGGGGAATTGGTAGACCTACCACACTGAAAGAATTATCTTCATAATATTAATGATTTAGTCTTAACTTCAGTGAAAATGTTCATTAAAAAGTCGTCAAAGAAACATTTCTTTGAAATGTATGAAACATGTTTCATAAAGCACAAATTAATGAAAAGTGTAATAGAATTTATGAAACATTTCTTACAAACTATGAAATGCCGTTCTTCATTCCAAGAGCTTTTGTCGTAAAAAATCATTATTTTTCATAATATGATTTATGAAAATTTTCATAGATTTTATGAAGAAACTTCATTAATTTTATGAATAGTAGTTATTTATACTGAAGTTTCCAATATAAACAAAAAGCTAAAAGATCTGACTCGTTGACTAACCAATCAACACACACCGCCATTGCGAGTCTTTGCAATGAATATGTCTTTCACTTAAATCAGGGTTCATACTTACGTCAGAGTTAATAAAGTACAAATGAGAATTGCTAGCATTCAACGAATAAAGTTGACACACTAAAAATATAGTTGTAAGTTATGAAACATTTCATAAATACTATGAAATCCTTCATTATATTTTTGAAGACATTTCATAACACAAATATTTTATTGGTTATGACATATTTCATAATCTTTAAGAATTGTTTCATTAATACTATGAAATCTTTCTATGATCTTATGAAACTAAGTTTCACTAGTTTAACAATTTTGTTTTATGAAATATGAAATGTTTATGAAAAAATTGATTTCATGTTTTTTATGAATATTGAAAAAAATGCACTAAATTTATGAAAAGCTTTTTATGAAATCGCTTCATAAATATTATGAAGGAAAATTCTTTCAGTGCACTTTGCAATGAATATGTCTATGACCTAAATCAGGGTACATACTTATGTCAGAGTTAACATGGGAGAAATGAGAATTTCTAGCATTCAACCGAATAAAGTCGACACACTAAAAATCTCTTTGTAAGTTATGAAACGTTTCACAAAAAAAAGCAAAATCCTTCATTGGATTTATAAAAATATTTCATAACACAAATATTTCATTAGTTATGACACATTTCATAATGTTTAGAATTTTTTATTTAAACAATGAAATTATTCTTTCATCTTATGGCACTTAGTTTCACTAATTTCAAAATTTTATTTTAAGAAATATGTTTATGAAACAATTGTATGAAACATTTTATTTATGAATTTTTCATACATAATGAAAGAAAAATGTCACTAAATTTATGAAAACGCTTCATAAATATTACGAAGGAAAATTCTTTCAGTGCAGACGGAGTCGTGGTCAACATTTACAAGATATCATTTCAACCTTTGTCCTGACTAAACGACAGTAGTTACACTCAGCAAAAAGTGAACCCTATAATGAGCTAAAATGTAGGTAAATTTAACTTCATATAGCGCTAAAGCAATATTTCCTCAAACTTTTTTGTTCAAACTTTTCCTTGAAAGTAGTATATACTTTGAACTTGATTCTAGTTCAATTTTCCTCGAACCAAGTAAATATTTTCTCAAACTGAGGAAAATTGCAGTAAGTTTCTCTTCAAACCAAGTACATGTTTACTAAATCTAAGTAAAATTTTCCTGAATCTGATTTTTCCCTCAAAACAAGTAAAAAAGGAAAAAAGTGAACTTAAAATAAGTTCAATTTAACTGAAATAATTCAAGCATATGATTTTGTTTCAGTGTATGCAAAACTAATAAAGGGTGATTTTTTAAGAGCTTGATAACTTTTTAAAAAAAAAAACGCATAAAATTTGCAAAATCGCATCGGTTCTTTATTTGAAACGTTAGATTGGTCCATGACATTTACTTTTTGAAGATAATTTCATTTAAATGTTAACCGCGGCTGCGTCTTAGGTGGTCCATTCGGAAAGTCCAATTTTGGGCAACTTTTTCGAGCATTTCGGCCGGAATAGCCCGAATTTCTTCGGAAATGTTGTCTTCCAAAGCTGGAATAGTTGCTGGCTTATTTCTGTAGACTTTAGACTTGACGTAGCCCCACAAAAAATAGTCTAAAGGCGTCAAATCGCATGATCTTGGTGGCCAACTTACCGGTCCATTTCTTGAGATGAATTGTTCTCCGAAGTTTTCCCTCAAAATGGCCATAGAATCGCGAGCTGTGTGGCATGTAGCGCCATCTTGTTGAAACCACATGTCAACCAAGTTCAGTTCTTCCATTTTGGCCAAAAAAAAGTTGGATATCATCTCACGGTAGCGCTCACCATTCACAGTTACGTTACGATTCGCATCATCTTTGAAGAAGTACGGTCCAATGATGCCACCAGCCCATAAACCGCACCAAACTGTAACTTTTTCTGGATGCATTGGTAGCTCTTGCAATGCTTCTGGCTGATATTCACTCCAAAATCGACAATTCTGCCTATTTACGTACCCATTGAGCCAAAAATGAGCTTTGTCGCTGAACACAATTTCTTTCTTTCTGAACTTTCTTAACAGAGCACGCATTTTGATAATAAAATTCAATGATTTGCAAGCGTTGCTCGTTAGTAAGTCTATTCATGATGAAATGTCAAAGCATACTGAGCATCTTTCTCTTTGACACCATGTCTGAAATCCCACGTGATCTGTCAAATACTAATGCATGAAAATCCTAACCTCAAAAAAATCACTCTTTACAAAAAATGACAACATGAAATATTTCTCAAATGTTTCATGATAGCTCTGCCATAAAGAGCTGAGCTATTACTCCATAATTGCTGCGAAGGCAAGATAGGCGCCTTCGCAGTGGTTGTTTAGAATAATACTTGAAGTATTTAAGAAATAAGTCTCTGCTAACGAACGAGAATTGCTTCTTAGATAAATATTCAAGAATTTTCTAAACAATTTCAAGTGATTTATGTTAATGTCTTAAATGTATGAAGAACTCGGCATAAATTTCAGTATACGCATTAACTTATTTTTAAGAAAAAGCAGAGTTTTAGTTAAAATTTCCTAAATGGCATTTTTCCATGCAACAAAAAATCTTAATATTTTTCTTACTTAAAACCTTGGAAATTTTAGCTAGCGTGCTTTCAACAGACAGATAGACAGACGGACATGGCCAGATCGTCTTAGAATTTTATGACGATCAAGAATATATTGTTACCAAAATATAAAAAAGACTCAACAAACATTTTTTTCAAATCGAGGTTTTCGGTTATTTTAACAAAACACAACAACTTCGGTCTTAATAAACAAAAATATCGATTTGCAAAAAATGTTAGTTGAGTCTTTTTTATATTTTGGTAACGATATATACTTTATAGGGTCTCAGATCGATATTTCAAGGTGTTACAAACGGAATGACAAAGTTAGTATATCCCCATCCTGGAGGTGAAGGGTATAAAATATTGTTTCAATATTTTTTCTGAAAATTAAAAAAAATAAAAAAAATATTAAAAAACAATATCCAATTTTGATCGTTATTGACGAAGTTATGAGCAAAAGACTGAAACAAGAACTATTATTTAAAAATGTTTTAAAAAAAGTGTATATTTTTAACGAGTAATCTGAAAAAACTCAAAGTATACCAGGATGTGTATTTAATGGCTACTAAAAAATATAAAAAGTGGAGGAAATCAAAAATATTTTTTAACTGTCCGATTTGTCGTGGAATGTCCCACATACACCCGGAAATCTCATCACAAGACGTTTTGAAAAGGGTTAAGATCCACCTTCGTAGTACCATTTACAACTGTAGGCTGATGTCTTCATAACGTTCCCGTACCCGTCCGTCCGGATGTAGAAATGTATATGAGGCGTCAGTATTAGGACGCCGCGTCAAGAGTAAAAGATGCTTCGGTGTGCCTTTTTTGTTAAGATTTTTAGCTAAAATTATTTCTGTGTAACTTGTAAATTTATTATAAACATTAAATTTATTATAAAAATTAATTTATTTTTCCTCATCCATTCAAGGAACCCAAAAAATGAGACTTGTCTCATATGAGATGTTTGCAAAATTTTATGATTATTTTAAATAATTTTTACACTGTTTTTTTGTCTATAAAATTCTGCGTGTTGCTCAATCATTCCTCTGAAGGAACCACATCTGAGTAGGTCATTGCGATCAATGCCAAAATACATGCAGAGATAAATTGCCCAGCTCCTCGGATGTGTCGGATGTCTTGTGTTTATTGTTATTAATTTCGCTACATTCAAAATTTAACATTTCACTTGGCCGTCGGGCGACTGCTTTCAGAATTTGTTTATTATTTTCTTAAAATACCACACACATTGGACCACTTGTTGATTTGCGTTTACGGCGAACGAATGAGTTGAACAGCAACAATTGACTTGACTCTCGGCTGGCGTCTTTTCCACGTGGTTCGCGGCCTTTAATTGTTCGCTGATGATGACATTTACAAATTGCCTTTATTTCGAAATGTATGACGCTTTTGCTGTATGTGTTTGAGTTTCTGTTTGTTTTTCTTTTTCTTTTCCGTTTTCATAATATGTAGTATGTAATTTCCAAAAATTGTTCTTGTTCTTGTTTTTATTATTTTCATTTGTCGGTTTGCTGATATGGCATTTAATGTTTGCTCCCTTATCACCATCGCCCTCCGGTGGTTATCAGGTTCGCAAAAACCTCAAGAAATGGAAGAAGAAACACGTCACTCTGTTCGCTTTGACGCAAGGTATTTTCCACGTTACCAGAGATTAGCAGCCAGCAGACGCTGCTGCGAGGGCGATGTGTGAGTGGATGGGTTTAAAAATAATTTCATTTCGATGTTGTTGTTGTTATCTTCTATTCATCAAATACAGACAATAGGTGTGTTTGTTCCTTCGTTCGGTCGGTCGTTCGTATGCAAAAAGATTCTTCTTCTTCTTCTATTTATGCATGTTTATGTAAATTTTGAACATACACAAATAGGTTCAAAACAAAAGCGTTTTTTTGGTTCTTTTTTGTATTAAATTAAGACGTGCTGTGCTGTGCTCTCTGATACACATTTCCGATGGCGTCGAATTTCTTTTCGTTGTTGTTGTTGTGCTTTCGGACAATACCGGTATGATTAGTCAGTCAGTTCATGGGGTAAATACCGGTAGCCTGGCATTGCCGAAATTTCTAGCAGGAAATTATTGACATGTCGTCTGCCGGTCGACAACACTATGTAAATTTAATTTGGAAACATCAGATCTATATCTATTTTTTTCAAATTTTCCCACTGTCTGTAGAGGAAATTCCAAGTAACATTGGGGTTAAATCAAATGCAACAAAATAGTTCTTTGATTGATACTATACAACAAAAAATAAAAATATTGTATCATAATATCAACATTAACATTTTTTTTATTGATATTTTTGTATTTTACTAAAATTGCAATTTTCGTTTAAGGTACCTTGTGTACTCTCATTTTGGAAATATAGGTCCGAACACACCCGCGTATACGTTCAATCAAAGATACTTACTTTCACATAGAAACACTCCAACAAAATAGAAAAAATGGTTTTTTTTTTAATATTTTATTTATTTTTTAAAAGCAAGATCACAGCTACCCTTGACGCTTCGACGATTTTAATACCCTCCACCTCCGGGATGGGGGTATACAAACTTTTTCATTCCATTTGTAACACCTTGAAATATCGACCTGAACCCTATATATTCATGATCGTCATAAAATTCTAAGACGATCTGGCCAAGTCCGTCCGTTTGCTGAAAGTACGCTGGCCTATAAACGAAAAGAGCTACGACGTCCAAATTTTGGTATTGAAAGTGTGCGAAATCAGTCCTGAGGGAAAAAAATTTTCCTCGCAAGGACAGAAAATACTCATAATAACCCCAAATATTTTAGAGTATTTAAGCATGTTTTTTCAATATGTCTGCTTGTACATACTTGATATTGGGTATGCGCAGTCCCCCTATAACAAAAACGTGCACCATAAAGTGATTCTTATTCGCAGGGGGTGAAATGGGGCAAAAAGGGATAAAAATGGTACCTATCAAACGACAACAGCTGTACATTCCTCTAATTGAGTGGATACAAAATATAAACGTATTTTTTTAAATTTGTACTTTTAAGGGGTAAATTAGGAATAGAGGGATAAAAATAGTACCAACTAAACGGCTACAGCTAGAATAATGAAATTCGGTGTACACATTCCTCTGATTGCGTAGACACATAATATAAAGGGATTTTTGAAATTCTTACTTTTAGGGGGTAAAATGGAAAAAGGGAATAAAACTGGTACCAACAAAAAGGCCGCGGCTAGAATCATGAAATTCGTTGTATACATTCTCGCGACATAAAAATGTTTTTCCAAATTCTTTTTTTTTTTCAAGGGATACAATGGGAACAGACAA
Organism: Polietes domitor; assembly: GCA_947397865.1. Lineage (NCBI taxonomy): Eukaryota > Metazoa > Arthropoda > Insecta > Diptera > Muscidae > Polietes > Polietes domitor. Next base: position 132,079,362 of record OX377620.1, read on the forward strand.
CAAATAAAAACGTCGTTAAGTTTGGCCGGGCCGAACTTTATATATCCTTAACCATGAATTGCATTCCATAGAGGCAGTCGATTTTCGTAGAAATTCAGTAATATTACAGGAAAATATATATATTTTTAAATAGCCGAACCAAAATAAATACAAATATTGAAAAAATAATTGTTTAAATAAATACAATATTTTCATTATTTGAAACCACGCGCTACCATAGCGCCGTATTAAAAAAATCGCCGAAACCGAGGTAAAAAGTGAGCAAGAGCCTTATTAGATTTATTCTAACTTATATTTATTCTAATTTATAGCAATTTCTCTGCCTGTTAGAGTTTAATACTCATTAGAAGGAACAGCAAAGCCGACTACGAATGACTAATGATTTGCTGCAACAAAAAAATTGTGTGCCCAAGTGGAAAAAATATGCTGATTCATAAAATCAACACAACAATTTTTTTATTTATAATTTTTTTTTTTAATTTTTTACTAAAATTAAAGTTTTTGTCCTAGGCACCTTTAATTTTTATACTCTCATTTTGGTTATATTTGTCCGATCGCAGTCGCCTATAAGTTCAATTTAAGGTAATTATGATGGCTACAAATGTTACGAACTACGCTTTCACATAGAAGCAGTGGTTTAGGAACAGCCTCCAGAAATTTCGGAAAAAAATATTTTTTTTTTCGAAAAAAAAATCTAATTTTGCTGGGAAAATCGTAAAAAATAAAAAAAGTAGGAAAACAGTATTTTGTTTAGTTTTTAAAACAGTGGTTGAAATGCAGTAATATTACAGGAAAATATATATATAAATTTTAAATAGCCGAACCAAAAAAATACAAATATTGAAAAAATAATTGTATAAATGAATACAATATTTTCATTATTTGAAACCACGCTTATAAGGCAAGGCTACCAATAAATTTATATATCGAACATAGTGCAAAATAACCTAACTTCATGATTCAACCATTTTTTGCCGTAAAAGTAAAAAGTACGAATTGGGAAAAATCTTTTTATTTTGCGTGTCTATGCAGTCAGAGGAATATATATACCGAATTCCATGATTGTAGCTGCGGTCATTTGGTTGGTACCATTCGTAGCCCCTTTTTCCTATTTTACCCTCTTAATTAATCATTCTGGCTGCAGTCGTCATTCTATCCTATGAAAGTACGAATTTGGAAAAAACATTTATTTTTCGGACTTTCTACTGTGTCATTTGTTTGGTACTATTTTTATCCCCTTTTTCCATTTTAACCCCAAAAAGTACTATTTACGAAAAATCCGTTTATTTTACGTGTCTACGCAATCAGAGGAATGTATACACCGAATTTCATTATTCTAGGTGCAGCCGTTTGGTTGGTACCATTGTTATCCCTCTATTCCCATTTTATCCCTTAAAAGTACAAATTTGGAAAAAATACTTTTATATTATGTATCTACACAATTAGAGGAATGTGCACACCGAATTTTGTGTTTCAAGCTGTTGTCGTTTAATATGTACTATTTGTATCCCTTTTTAGCCCCATTTCTCCCCCTACGAATAAAAATCACTTGTGCACTATGGTGTACGTTTTTGTTATAGGGGAATGCGCTTACCCAATTTCAAGTAAGTACAAGCTGACTTATTGAAAAAAATATGCTTAAATGCTCTAAAATATTAGGGGTTATTATGGGTATTTGTAGGCCTTGTGAAGGAAAAAATTTTTCCCTTTGGGTCGATTTCGGCCACTTTCAATTCCCACTGATCTGTAACCATAAGACACATTTAGGAGGAATTTTAACCTCCTATCTCATTTCATTCGGAAGCTAGCGTGCTTTCAAATGACAGACGGACGGACGGACATGGCTAAATCGTCTTAGAATTTTACCACGACCCATAATATATATACTTTATGGGGTCTCCGTTGAATATTTCAAGGTGTTACAAACGGAATGACAAAGTGAATTTACCCCCATCCTTAGGTGGAGGGTATAAAAATGGTACCATCTAAACGGCTACAATATATAATTATGAACTTCGATGTGTACATCCCTCTAATTGCGTAGGAACGTAAAATAAAGAGATCTTCGAAAGTCGTTCTTTTAGGGGGAACAAATGTTACCAACCAAATGGCCGGAGCTAGAATTATGGTATTCTGCGTATACATTCCTCCGGCTGTATAGACTTGCAAAATAAAACGATTTTTCCAAATCCGTACTTTCAAGGGATACAATGGGGACAGTGGGATAAAAATAGTACATCCCTCTAATTGCGTAGATAAAATAAAGGGATTTTGTGAAAATCATACTTTTAAGGGGGTAAAATTAAAAATTTTACAAAACAAATGGCCGGAGCTAGAATCATGGAATTCGGTGTGTACATTTATCTAATTGAGTAGATACATAATATAAAAGTATTTTTTCCAAATTATTTTTTTTTTCAAGGAATAAATGGGGACAGTGGGATAAAAATGGTACTCACTTAAGGGCTACATCTAGAATGATGTACATCCCTCTAATTGTGAAGACACGTAAAATAAAGAGATTTTCGAAAGTCGTACTTTTAAGGGGGTAAAATGGAAAAAGGGGAAAAATGGTACCAACCAAATGAGCGGAGCTAGAATCATGGAATTCGGTGTACACATTTCTTCTCTGGCTGCGTAGAAACGAAAACTAAAACTATTTTTCCAATTTTTTAATTTTTATACTTTTACGGATAGAATCATGAAGTTAGGTTATCTTGCATTGTGTACGTGAGAGATAATGGATTATCATAATGGCTAATGGATTTTTTTCATAATAATTTAGTTTGGTCTTTAAAAAGAGCAAAACCTTCTCTGATTTTTTTAAACGTCAAAAAATTACATTTTTTAAACCGTGACGTTGATAATATATTAATATAACATTTTAAGAATGGCATATTCACAAGTGATTAGGTACGAATATTTCGAATGAGCTCACAGAGGTAAGGTCAAAATGTCACGCCCGTTACAATTTAAATATCCCATATTTCCTATATTCATATAAAGAGATGTCGGTAACGTGTACGTTAGAATAAAGTGTGTAAAGTACTCTTTTGATTAGCAAAAATGAATAAGGGCATATAATGAAAAAACATTACCGAATTCGAGAAAATAAGTAAAACCTCAAGATTTTCTTCAAAGCTAAGGTCACACCCGTGACGCTGTAGGTTGTTTTATACCTCCAATATTGAAAACTTTAAGAAATATTTATATTTGCAATAATATTCCGATTAACCTGACTTTTTCGATTGGCAGTATAGTAAAATTCGCAGTCATATTTAAGCAAAACTGTCACACCAGTTCCAATGGAATCACATCAAATAAAAGAAAACAATTTTGTGTCCAAGTCTTATTATTATTTTTTTTTTCATTTTTTACTAAAATTCAAATTTTCGTCGTAGGTACCTTTAATATTTGTACGCTCAATTTGAATAGAATCGGAAATTCGGAATATATAGTTTGTTTAAGATTTGAATAGCTAATATTCTAACGCAAAAAAGCAATACTTATGTGTAGAAAATCTATGGATAAATGCAGAAGTTGTGGTACTTTTTGTAGACGCAAAAGAATTAAACAAAATCATATTTTTTTAATTTTTGTTTAAATAGCGCGAAAAGTCCCATTAAAAAAAATATTGTTTTAGTTCGTAATAGATAGTATCTTAACGAAGAAAACAAGGCATTTTTAAGAAAATCTATGAATAAATGGAGGTCGTAACTTCATTGTAGAAGTACTTCTACAAGAAGGACCATAACTTTTTCCCATAGATTTTCTTCAACTAGGCTTTTTTTCTTCGTTAAGATGCAAGCAATTATAAAATAAATAAATAAATATTTAAAAAATAAAAATTGTTTCTTGTTTAAAATAATAGCTATTAAAAAATAAAACAAATTATTTTTTCTTTTTTTCTATTTTTATGTTTTTTTCCAGCAATTTTTTTTTGAAAAAGAACAAATTTTTTTAATTTTTGGGAGACGTTTCCATTTTGTTTTTATATTTTTGGTGTTTTCGAGCCATGAACAAAATTATTTTTTTGCCGAAAAAAATATTATTTTTTTTCTTAGACTTAGACTTTCCATCCAGACCACTGTTTTTATGTAAAAGTGATATTTGTAGCCGTCATAACTACCTTTAATTGAACATATAAGCGGGGTGATCGGAATAATATTTTTAAAATGATAGTACAAATATTAAAGGTAGTTTCGGCGAAAATTGGATTTTTTGCCCTGGATTAAGACCTTTTTGCATCAATATTTTATAGAATGGCATGGAGACATTTATTACTTGGCTACATACTACTTTTATCATGATTTATAGTTGTGACGACCAATCTTCAAGATTCTTCGCAGCGATTTTTAAACAAAATACCCGCACTCTTTAAGTCAATAATTCTTCGAAAAGAATGAGAAGCACAACTCACACATCCGAGTATTAGTAAAAACCAATCGCACCAAGTGACAAAGCACACATTGTCATCGTCCAAGCATCTCATTGAGTTACATATGTGTACACTGTACATTAGGGCGTACCTCAAAAAAAAGTTCGCCGTACACCTTCGAATATGAAGTATTATTGAAAGGTAGTTTCAAAAATTTTTTTTTTATTTTTTTATGCCGAACGTAGGGGTCGCGCTTTTACATTTTTTTATATAACTTCTGCATTTATAAACGGATTTTAAAGTGTGATACATCGATGTTTTTGTCTCGACGAGCTCAATGACTTCAAAGACAAAAAAATCGGACTCGGAATAATACTTCATATTCGAAGGTGTACGGCGAACTTTTTTTTTTACTTGTAACCTGGTACGCTCTACTGTACATATTGCCTCACGATGTGGCCCTCTATGTTCTCAGTCACCTACCAATCGATCATCATGATTGATCACGTGCTTCATCTGATCATATGAGAACAAAATCAATGCACGCATTGATCAATGACTGAACACATGGGTTAGCTGAGATCGCAGACATATCGAATGAGCGGTTGCTCTGGAAAAAACAGGCTCAGACTAGCCAAGTCTAGTTGGGCGACGAATAAATTGAAGAAATTCTGATTTACAATTATAATATACAATTTGTTCGTCGATTCATTCATTATGAATAATATAATTTAATAAATCTAGGCAGCAACAATAAAGGATTATATAGGGAGGGCAATATTAATAAAAATATGGGGACAGTATTGAATTTTTCACTATATTCAAATTAGTAATTAACTGCGAATGTCCCACCGTACGCACCAACAATTACATTATAAATATGAATTGCAAAAGATTTTGACAAAAATAGATTAATGATTAATTATGTGCATAGTTGATTAATTAATTCCTCTTCAAACTGTCTTCTGTTTACTAATGATCTTTTTTTTCTGATCTGATGAAATACAGCATCAGCAGCAACATGACGTTGATTAGTCAGTCAGTCGATAATCATAGCGCCGTATTAAAAAAAAATTCGTCGAAACCGAGGTAAAAAGTGAGCAAGAGCCTTATTAGATTTATTCTAATTTATATTTATTCTAATTTATAGCAATTTCTCTGCCTGTTATAGTTTAATATTCATTAGAAGGAACAGCAAAGCCGACTACGAATGACTAATGATTTGCTGCCGAAAAATTGATGGTTATAATACAAACTGGATCGCGGAATGATAACACTATGCAACAAAAAAATTGTGTGCCCAAGTGGAAAAATATGCCGATTCATAATATCAACACAACAAAATTTTTATTTATAATTTTTTTTTTTTAATTTTTTACTAAAATTAAAATTTTCGTCCTAGGCACCTTTAATTTGTGTACTCTCATTTTGGTTATATTTGTCCGATCGCCTATAAATGTTATGAACTACACTTTCACATAGAAACAGTGGTTTAGGAACAGTCTCCAGAAATTTCGGAAAAATATATATATTTTTTTAAATCTATGTTTGCTGAGAAAATCATAAAAAATAGAAAAAAAGTAGGAAAACAGTATTTTGTTTAGTTTTTTTAAATATTTGAATCAGTGGTTTGGGAACAGTTTTAAAAAACTTGGGATTTTTTTTTTTTTTCAAAAAAAAAAAAACTATTTTTGCTGGCCCGGAAAAAAATCATAAAAAATAGAAAAAAAGGAAAAAGTATTTTTTTGTGTTTTAATAGCTGACATTCATTCTAACGCCTCAAAAAAATCTTTATATGTAAAAATCATGTATAAATGTAGAAGTTATGATACTATTCTATATATACTATGATACTTACTATACATTCTTTAGCTAGGCCTTGTTTTCTTCGGCTATTATAAACAAAAATAAAATATTCTTTTATATAATTTGTAAAGTGATGTTTCGCGCTATTTACACAAAAATTGTGAACTATTTTACTCCTACAAGAAGTGTTTTATAACTTCTACATTTATTCAGAGATTTTTTACATATAAAAAAATTTTGCGCTACAATGTTAGCTACAACAATAAAACAAAATATTTTTTGGCGACTTTTTATACCCTCCACCTCCAGGATGGGGGTATACTAACTTTGTCATTCCGTTTGTAACACCTTGAAATATCGACCTGAGATCCTTTAAAGTATATATATTCTTGATCGTCATAAAATTCTAAGACGATCTAGCCATGTCCGTCCGTCTGTCCGTCTGTTGAAAGCACGCTAGCATCTAAACGAAAGGAGCTCGAACGTTCAAATTTTCCATAAATACGTCTTATAGTCGTAGATCGGTTGGGATTGAAATGGGGCGAAATCGGCCCAAAGGAAAAAAATTTTTCCCTCACAAGCACTAAAAATAACCATAATAATCCCTAATATTTTAGCGTATTTAAGCTTGTTATACCCTCCACCTCCAGGATGGGGGTATACTAACTTTGTCATTCCGTTTGTAACACCTTGAAATATCGACCTGAGACCCTATAAAGTATATATATTCTTGATCGTCATAAAATTCTATAACGATCTAGCCATGTCCGTCCGTCCGTCCGTCCGTCTGTTGAAAGCACGCTAGCAGCTAAACAAAAGGAGCTACAACGTTCAAATTTTCCATAAATGCGTCTAATAGTCGTAGATCGGTTGGGATTGAAATGGGGCGAAATCGGCCCAAAGGGAAAAAACAAGGACTAAAAATCCCCATAATAATCCCTAATATTTGAGAGTATTTAAGCATATATTTTCAATATGTCTGCTTGTACTTGCTTGATAATGGGTATGCGCATTCCCCCGGTAACAAAAACGTGCACCATAAAGTGATTCTTATTTGTAGGGGGTGAAATGGGACAAAAAGGGATAAAAATGGTACATATTAAACGACAACGGCTAGAAACACGAAATTCAGTGTGTATATTCCTCTAATGGAGTAGATACATAATATAAAAGTATTTTTTCCAAATTAGTACTTTTAAGGGGTAAAATGGGAATAGAGGGATAAAAATGGTACCAACCAAACGGCTGCCCCTACAATAATCAAATTCGGTGTATACATTCCTCTGATTGCATAGACACGTAAAATACACGGATTTTTCAAAATTCGTACTTTTTGGGGTTAAAATGAAAAAAAAGGGATAAAAATAGTACCAATCAAATTACCGCAACTAGAGTTATGAAATTTGGAGTATACATTCCTCTGACTGTGTAGACACGAAAAATAAAGGGATTTTTCGAAATTGGTACTTTTTGGGGTCAAAATGGAAAAAGGGGATAAAAATAGTACCAACCTAATGACCCCAGCTAGAGTCATGAAATTCGGTGTATACATTCCATTGGCTACGAAGACATGGAAAATAAAAGTTTTTTCCAAATTCTTACTTTCAAGGGATACAATGGGTACAGAAGAATAAAAATGGTACCATCTAAACGGCTACACCTAGAATAAAGAAATTCGGTGTATACATTCCTCTGACTGCGTAGACACGGAAAATAAACGGATTTTTCGAAATTCGTACTTTCAAGGTATACAATGGTACAGAGAGATAAAAATAGTACTAACTAAACGACTACAGCTAGAATGATGAAATTCTAATTGGGTAGAAACGTCAAATAAAGAGATTTTAGATAGTCGTACTCTTAAGGGGGTAAAAATGGTACCAACCAAATGGCCGCAGCTGGAATCATGGAATTCGGTGTATACATTCCTCTGACTGCATAGACACGCAAAATAAAAAGTTCTTTTTTTTTCAAATTTTTGCTTTTTCTTTTACGGCAAAAATTGGTTGAATCATGAAGTTAGGTTATTTTGCACTATGTACGTCTGATAATGGATTTTCAAAATTTAGACTTTTGGAATTAAAATAGAATGGAAATACAACCAACTGTAGCACCCACTATCTACCAATATTTATGGTATTTAAGCTTTTTGAAAATATATATAGAAGGATATTTATTTTTTGAATTGACGTATTGGTAGCCTTGCCTTATAGGCGTGGTTTGAAATAATTAAAATATTATATATATTAATATTTTTTTAATATTTGTATTTGTTTTGATTTGGCTACATAAAAACAAGTAAAAACGGAGTTAAGTTCGGCCGGGCCGAACTTTATATACCCTCCACCATTGATTGCATTCCACAGAGGATGTCCATTTTCGTAGAACTGCAGTAATAAAGAGTGATTTTTTTGAGGTTAGGATTTTCATGCATTAGTATTTGACAGATCAAGTGGGATTTCAGACATGGTGTCAAAGAGAAAGATGCTCAGTATGCTTTGACATTTCATCATGAATAGACTTACTAACGAGCAACGCTTGCAAATCATTGAATTTTATTACCAACATCAGTGTTCGGTTCGAAATGTGTTTCGCGCTTTACGTCCGATTTATGGTCTACATAATCGACCAAGTGAGCAAACAATTAATGCGATTGTGACCAAGTTTCGCACTCAGTTTACTTTATTGGACATTAAACCAACCACACGAATGCGTACAGTGCGTACAGAAGAGAATATTGCGTCTGTTTCTGAGAGTGTTGCTGAAGACCGTGAAATGTCGATTCGTCGCCGTTCGCAGCAATTGGGTTTGTGTTATTCGACCACATGGAAGATTTTACGCAAAGATCTTGGTGTAAAACCGTATAAAATACAGCTCGTGCAAGAACTGAAGCCAAACGATCTGCCACAACGTCGAATTTTCAGTGAATGGGCCCTAGAAAAGTTGGCAGAAAATCCGCTTTTTTATCGACAAATTTTGTTCAGCGATGAGGCTCATTTCTGGTTGAATGGCTACGTAAATAAACAAAATTGCCGCATTTGGAGTGAAGAGCAACCAGAAGCCGTTCAAGAACTGCCCATGCATCCCGAAAAATGCACTGTTTGGTGTGGTTTGTACGCTGGTGGAATCATTGGACCGTATTTTTTCAAAGATGCTGTTGGACGCAACGTTACGGTGAATGGCGATCGCTATCGTTCGATGCTAACAAACTTTTTGTTGCCAAAAATGGAAGAACTGAACTTGGTTGACATGTGGTTTCAACAAGATGGCGCTACATGCCACACAGCTCGCGATTCTATGGCCATTTTGAGGGAAAACTTCGGAGAACAATTCATCTCAAGAAATGGACCGGTAAGTTGGCCACCAAGATCATGCGATTTGACGCCTTTAGACTATTTTTTGTGGGGCTACGTCAAGTCTAAAGTCTACAGAAATAAGCCAGCAACTATTCCAGCTTTGGAAGACAACATTTCCGAAGAAATTCGGGCTATTCCGGCCGAAATGCTCGAAAAAGTTGCCCAAAATTGGACTTTCCGAATGGACCACCTAAGACGCAGCCGCGGTCAACATTTAAATGAAATTATCTTCAAAAAGTAAATGTCATGGACCAATCTAACGTTTCAAATAAAGAACCGATGAGATTTTGCAAATTTTATGCGTTTTTTTTTTTTAAAAGTTATCAAGCTCTTAAAAAATCACCCTTTATTACAGGAAAATAATTTTTTTTATATAGCCAAATCAAAACATCCTCTGTGGAATGCAATCAATGGTGGAGGGTATATAAAGTTCGGCCCGGCCGAACTTAACTTCGTTTTTACTTGTTTTTTGAATATGTCTGTTTATATTTGCTTGATATTTGGTATGCGCATTCCCCTTATAGCAAAAACGTGCACCATAAAGTGATTCTTATTTGAAGGGGGTGAAATGGGGCAAAAAAGGGATAAAAATGGTACATATTAAACGACAACAGCTAGAAACACGAAATTCGCTGTGTACATTCATCTAATTGAGTAGATACCTAATATAAAAGTAGTTTTTCCAAATTCGTACTTTTAAAGGGTAAAATAGGAATAGAGGGATAAAAATGGTACCAACCAAACGGCTGTACCTAGAATAATGAAATTCGGTGTATACATTCCTCTGATTACATAGATAATTAAAATACACGGATTTTTCAAAATTCGTACTTTTTGGGGTTAAAATGAAAAAAGGGGATAAAATAGTACCAATCTAATGACCGCAGCTAGAGTCATGAAATCGGAGTATACATTCCTCTGAGTGTGTAGACACGGATAATAAACTGATTTTTCGAAATTCGTACTTTTTGGGGTTAAAATGAAAAAAGGGGATAAAAATAGTACCAATCAAATGACCGCAGCTAGAGTCATGAAATTCGGAGTATACATTCCTCTGACTGCATAGACACGCAAAATAAAAAGTTTTTTTTTTCCAAATTCGTACTTTTTCTTTTACGGCAAAAATTGGTTGAATCATGAAGTGTACTTGTACTTTTGGAATTAAAATAGAATTGAACTGTAGCACCCACTATCTACCAATATTTTTGGCTTTGGAAATATAAATATAAGAATATTTTTTTTGAATTGACGTATTGGTAGCATTACCTTATAAGCGTGGTTTGAAATAATTAAAATATTATATTTATTTATAAAATTAATTTTTCAATATTTGTATTTGGTTTGGCTATATTAAAAAAATATATTTTCCTGTAATATTACTGCACTTCTACGAAAACCGACAACCTCTGTGGAATGCAATCCATGGTGGAGGGTATAAAAAGTTCGACCCGGCCGAACTTAACGCCGTTTTTACTTGTTTTTTCTATTTTTATGATTTTTTCATGTCATCAGAAATAGATTTTTTTTTCGAAAAAAACTAATTGTTTCCCAAACTTTTGGAGGCTGTATCTAAACCAATATTTCTATGTGAAAGTGTAATTCGCAATATTTGTAGCCATCATGAGTACCTATAATTGAACTTATAAGCAAGTGCGATCAGACCAATATATCCAATATGTGAGTACAAATATTAAGGGTACCTTCGTCAAAAATTGAAATTTTGATATATTTTTTTAATTATCCATGAACAGATTTTTTAATATCGTTTTCCAACTGTTTTTCTATTTTTTATGATTTTTTTAAGTGCTAGTTTTTTTTCAGAAAAAATATTTTCTACCCAAACTTTAGGACGCAGTTCCTAAACCACTGTTTCTATGAGAATATGCAATTCGCAACATTTGTAGACATGACAATTGTCCTTAATTGAATATATAAGCAGGTACGATCGGACTAATATATCCAAAATGAGAGTACAAATGTTTAAAGTACCTTCACCGAAAATTGGAATTTTGGTATTTTTTAATTATCCATAAACATGTTTTTAATATCGTTTTCGGAGGAGAATGTGATAGAGGACCTGAAAATAAGAAAAAATGGTCGGTATATTGATAAAATATATTTGTTCGTTTCAATGGACTCAAAATCGAAAATTAGCAAAAATTAAAAAAAAGGCCAATAAAAATATTGTAAAAATAATTTTATAAATAAATATAAAATTTTAATTATTTTAAATATCGTTTATGAGGCAAGGCTACCAATATGTCTTTACTATATATATCAAAATAATACTTCAAGTCAATTCAAAAAGTAAATATCAGGCAGCAATCTTCAAAAAGTTTAAATATCTTAAATATTGGGGGATAGTGGGAACATTTTCTGCTACAGCCGTTTGGTTGAGTGTATTTCTAACCTATTTTATTTCCAAAAGTACAAAATTTTGAAAACCCATTATCTCTCACGTACGGAGTGCTAACTTCATGATTCGAACAATTTTTGCCGTAAAAGTAAGAATCTTTTTATTTTGCGAGTCTATGTAGTCAGAGGAATGTATACACCGAATTCCATGATTCTAGCTGAGGCCATATGGTTGTTACCATATTTATCCCCTTTTCCCATTTTACCCCCTTAAAAGTACGACTTTCGACAATCTCTTTATTTTACGTGTCTACTAGAGCGTACCAGGTTACAAGTACAAAAAAAAGTTCGCCGTACACCTTCGAATATGAAGTATTATTGAAAGGTAGTTTCAAAAAAATTTTTTATTTTTTTATGCCGAACGTAGGGGTCGCGCTTTTAAATTTTTCTATATAACTTCTGCATTTATAAACGGATTTTAAAGTGTGACACATCGATGTTTTTGTCTCGACGAGGCCGATTTTTTTGAAAATCGACATACTTCCTTAGGAAGAGTTTCATGATTTTATGCGAGCTTTAATTTTCTGATATTAGAGTGGTACATTAGGGTAGTAGCAACTGAGATATGATGGGTAAGTACCAGAAGGGGGTGCTTGAGCTCAATGACTTCAAAGACAAAAAAATCGGCCTCGTCGAGACAAAAACATCGTTGTGTCACACTTTAAAATCCGTTTATAAATGCAGAAGTTATATAGACAAATGTAAAAGCGCGACCCCTACGTTCGGCATAAAATTTTTTTTTGAAACTACCTTTCAATAATACTTCATATTCGAAGGTGTACGGCGAACTTTTTTTTGAGGTACGCCCTAGTGTCTACACAATTAGAGTGATGTACTCACCGAATTCCATGATTCTAGCTGTAGCCGTTTAGTTGGTACCATTTTTATCCCTCTCTTCCTTCATTCCATTTTATCCCCCAAAAAGTACAAATTTCGAAAAATTCCCTTTTCTTTACGCGTCTACGCAATTAGAGGGATATATATAGCAGAGGATATATATAGGGATCATTATAGCAGTAGGCGTTTAGTTGGTACTATTTTTATCCCTCTGTTCCCATTGTATCGTTTGAAAGTACGAATTTGGAAGAACCATTTTATTGTTCGAGTCTACATAGTCAGAGCAATATATACTCCGAATTTCATGACTCTAGCTGCTGCCATTTGGTTGGTACAATTTTTGTCCCCTTTTCCATTTTAATCTCAAAAAGTACGAATTTCGAAAAATCCATTTATTTTACGTATCTACGCAATAAGAGGAATGTCTATACCGAATTTTATTATTTTAGGTGCAGCCGTTTGGTTGGTACTATTTTTATATCATGCTTAAATGCTCTAAAATATTAAGGGTTATTATGGGTAGTTTCAGTCCTTTTGAGGAAAACATTTTTCCCTTTGGACCGATTTACGACTATAAGACGCATTTATGGAAAATTTAGACATCCTAGCTCGTTTCGTTTAGATGCTAGCGTTCTTTCAACAGACGGACTCACGGACATGGCTAGATCGTCTTAGAATTTTATGACCATCAATAATATATATCGTTACCAAAATATAAAAAAGACTCAAATAACATTTTTTTGCAAATCGAGATTTTTGGTTATTTTAACAAAACACAACAACTTCGGTCATAATAAAAAAATATCGATTTGCAAAAAAATGTTAGTTGAGTCTTTTTTATATTTTGGTAACGATATATACTTTATAGGGTCTCAGGCCGATATTTCTAGGTGTTACAAACGGAATGAAAAACTTAGTATACCCCAATCCTGGAGGTGGAGGGTATAATAAATGAAAAAAAAACACCATACAATTTTTTTAATATCGTTTTCGAGTTTAGAAAGCCAAAATACATCAAGACCATTCGAAGAAATTGTTGTTGCTTGTAGTGTAATTATGGAATTGCGAATTTATTTACAAATGGGACAATTTATTTGCAAATTTATTCATTGATTGGTGATTGCTTCTTAGAATTTCTTTAATTTTAAATAATTTTTCATTTGAAGTTAATTTTATTTTTTCAATCGTCCTGGTTGACGAATTAATTAGAAATAAATATAGCAATTCATATTATATTCATATTAAATAAATAAATAATTACTTATTAATTAAAACTAATGATGATATGTTATTACTTGCAATTGAAGATGGTAATGAGTTTTATTTAATAGTTTTTTTTCTCATGAAAGCTGCAAGTTGTTTGATGACGAAACAAAAATTAAAAACGTGGCGGCAGAGAGTATTGGACTAGGGACCTCGAGATGGACTCGAGAGCTATATGCGGCGAACGAGCATACAATTGATGATAATGCAATAACTCGGATTTGAACTCATCTTCTTTTATTAAACAAACTGTGTTTTTGTCGCTAAAATTTTATTTATTCAGTGAATATTTTATTTTGGATTTTCGATTTGAACTGGGTCATTCTCCTGGTTCAACACAATTCTGCATCTATATTTTATAGAATGCAAATTTATTACAAATTGCATGTTGGCATTTATTACTTGTCTACACACTACCACTATCATGATTTCCATCCTGTCAATGGTGTTCTCAGGTGGCTTCGCAGCGACTTTTCAACGACATACCAGGTGGTAAATCACGGGATTCGATATCGAGAAGTTACGATCGAAATCAATTTTTAATTTCTATGAAAGAAGTGGAAATTTCCAACAAAACCAAATAGGATGTCGAGATTAAGCCTATTGGAGATAATCTAATAAGATTTTGTATAATTTTTGTTCAAATTTATACCCTTTTTATAATAAATAAAAGCACTTTTCGATCGTAACATTCTCGTTTTCGAATGCCGTGATTTGGCCCCAGGGCTCTTTAAGTAAATAATTCTCACAAACGAATGAGAAGCACAACTCACTTGCCGAATATCCGTTTAAAATCCGTAAAAAAATCGCACCAAGCAATCAAGCACACATGCTACCTTACAAGCATCTCATTCAGTTGCTATATGTAGGTATAGTTATTTTCCATATCCGACTTAATATTTATTTATAATTGCATATGGAAACTTTTTCGTTGATCGTCAATTGTTATTCTTGACAACAGACTTTTCCGGTGTAGCTACAAATGTTAATAAGTCGCTCAATTGGGATTCCTTGCATTAATCTTAATCTTCGATCATGCATAACTATCTAAGTATAGTTATGCATGTACGACGAGTATATCGAGATTTGTTTCGCTCGTTTCTCTTTTGTTTTATTCTTCTTATTCCTCGTTTGGTTGGCCATCCATAATAGTACGTGTGGCAGGGAGGAGTGTGCCCGCTTGCCATGCGTACACACTCAAATTCTGGCCGTGACTAATCTGATGGATTTAATAAGCCAGCGTTTTAGTGCTGGTGGAATTTAAAAGAAATATTTTTTCCAAACAGGAAGAAACATTCAAAACCAGTGTTCGACAATGCGTTTGCAAATTATTTAGAATATAACACTAGAGAGATATTGTGGAGGGTATAGCGGTTTCGCCAGAAAAAAACTGAAAAATAAGAGAATAACTTTATCGTAATTTTAAGTACAGTGTGACCTCGCTTAACGCAATTTATAGAAATTTAGACAGTTGCAAAAACCGAGGTAGTTGCTATAATCGAGTCAACATATTTTGAGGCTAAAATTGCAGATTTCAAGTACAAATGTTTAATTCTACCATCTATAATTTGATGTAAAATAAAAATTAAGAATTCAACTGAAATATAAAGAGACCCAGAAATATTCGTATTAAAATTTACATGGTAATATATTTATTTTTTTATAAGGCAAATTTAAAAAAAATATATTTTTTTGTGCAATGAAGTACAAAATAATTTTATTTCTAATTTCAAGCAAATTTCTTCTAGTCGAATATTAAAAAAAATATATTTTTTATATTTATTTATTTCATAAACAAAAAATATACCTTCGTTTTTTTTTGTAAGATAAATTTTATTAATAGTTAACAGTGTCTGTAAGATGCTGCTTATTAAAAAATAAAACAAAATATTTTGTTCCAATTTTTTTTAATTTTTTGCGAAAAAAAAATAAAATATTTGTTCCCATTTTTTGTGAGACTCTAAAATAAAATACAAAACTATTTCTATGTGGAAGTGGAATTCGCAGCATTTGTATCATAAGTACCCTTCGTTGAACATATAAGCGGTTTTGATTTTTTATATATTTTATAAACCAAAAATATACCTTCGATTTTTGTACCAATACACCGATAAATTCGTAAGTTAAATACGTCCCACACCCAAGACACAAACCAATTTAGCTTGTGTAACGTATTTAAAAAATATTTTTTTTCATAAAAACACTAAAAATAATAAAAATAAAAGAAATTATGTAATTATTTTTTAACAACATTTTCCGTTTCAATTATTTGAATGCATCGAATCAGTCAAAAGTCCAAAAACTAAACAAAATAGGCCATTTTAGCCCATGTGTTGATGTGGCATTGAAGAGCCGATATCTCGAAAACTAGAATACATGAAACTAGAATCATTCCAAAGGCAATTATTTAGCCCTTGATAAGTAGAATATGTTCCAAAAAAGAGTGGGTCCAAATTCCGTTTGAGATCGGAGATATATAGATTTTCAGATATCGGGTATACATATATCGAATTCTGATTGTCCGATATCTCGAAAACTAAAGTACATGAATCGGGTATTCCAAAGGCATTTATTTAGCCCTTGGTATGTAGAATATGTTCCAAAAATTCCGTTTGAGATCGGAGATATATAGCTTTTCAGATATCGGGTATATATAGAAAGCTAACTCTTTTTTGGAAAATATTCTACTTACCAAGGGTAAATAATTGCCTTTGGAATATCCGATTCATGTATTCTAGTTTTCGAGACATCGGCTCTTCAATGTCATATATCATATATGAGCTAAAATCGCTTATTTTGTATAGTTTTTGGACTTTAGACTGATTCGATGCAATCAAATAATTGGAACGGAAAATATTGTTAAAAATAATTACATAATTCCTTTTATTTTTATTATTTTTATGAAAAAAAAAAAATATTTTTTAAATACGTTCCACAAGCTGAATTGGTTTGTGTCTTGGGTGTGGGACGAATTTAACTTACGAATTTATCTTCACACCCTTTATACCGATTAGAAAGTGAAAATCGGTGAAAACCAACTAAGTTACAGGCTTATAAGGTATGAAAACCCGGGTTTTTACCCGTAACTCAAGGTTTTGGGGGTCTCTGCCAAATTTCAACTACAAATTCTCGTTCTATTCGACAATACCTACTAGAAAATTATATCAGCTTCCACAGTTTTTGGACTGTCGCACAGTGTAATTAATGGTCACGAATGGACAATGCATTAAACGAACTAAAGTTTCAGTTTAGTCGGGAACATCCACAACTTTTTTGAAGCCAGCATAAAGTAAGTAATTTTAATTATTTATATTAAATATTTTTAATTTCGACAGCAATCGCTTTAATAATTGTTTTAGAGTAAGTACCAGGAAAATAGATTTTACAAAAATCAAAGAAATAGTTTTTATTTATAAAATAAATAAAAAATAGTAAAAAATATATATTTTTTAAGATTTGGAATTTTTCCTTAAAACTAGAAGTAATTTGCATGAAATTAGAGAAAAAAAGTACCAAAAAAAAAAATTAAAAAAATTAAAAATTACCTTCTGACAAAAATACTTTATTTTGGATCCACCCACAATCCACAATTTCATATTTTTTTAAAAATCGGGAAATACAGTTTTATTTGCCATATAGAAAAGCAAATATTTGGAAATTTTCATTAAAATCGGAGAGAAGAGACAACATTTGTGTGATCGCCTCACATTATTACAGATTTTCACGTTTTTCATATTTTGAAAATTGAAAAAACGTAATTTCTTTTTTTGGCTTTGTCGAACTGTTTTTTTTAGACTTTTTATTAGAAATTGTTGTTTCTCAGCTTTATTACGACGTTAAAACTACGTTTAGAAATCGCCTAAAGTTGACTACTTTTTGTATTTTAAAGAAAATTAAATTTTTTATTTTTTTTTGTTTTTATGTTTTTTAACATATTTTTACGTGTTTGTTCATAATGCGAAAAAAAATATTTTTTTTTTGTATTACAGATTTTCACGTTTTTCATATTTTGAAAATTGAAAAAAACGTAATTTCTTTTTTTGACTTGACGAACTGTTTTTTTTTTATTTTTTTATTGGAAGTTGTTGTTTCTCAGCTTTATTACGACGTTAAAACTACGTTTGTGGCAAATATAGTTTGTTTGCAATAAATATTTTAAACATATCCTTTTTGAACAAATGTCTGACTTTGACCTAAAACAACTTTTTTCCTTTAAGAGCCTTTAACGAAATATTTACATATTTGGAAAGGTAGAAGGTTTCCCCGTTTTTGTAGGGTAACTTTTGCTTGCACGAAATTGGAAGGTAGAATACATTTAGTGCGAATATTTAATTTGACGTAATTTTGATAAAGCCCGATGGGCACACGGTGGGGAGGGGGGCGGATTGCGAGTGAGTCGGCGGTGGCGAGAGCTAATGCATATCCCTACTGCATTAGTTAGATATGGAAATATGAAATTGTAAGGTAGAATACATTTAGTGCAAAGTCAGATTTTTTACTCCCAAAGCGCAATTCACGCATTCTCTACTCATTAACTTCTGAAAAGTAGGTAGACAGATAAAAATATGAGTAAATTTCCTTTATCCTCATGCTAAATTTTATAACAATCGGAGTTCATTTGCCGGAAATATGTCCAAAAAACCAAAATAATACCTGATTTAGCAGACATGCCGAATTACTGCTTGAAAACTGCACACAGGTCTCTTTTTTGACTTCATTGATCTGTTTCTCACATATTTTAAGAGATTTTACACTCAATTTTTTATTAGAAATTGTTGTTTCTTAGCTTCATTACGACGTCAAAACTACTTATGTGCCAAATATAGTTTGTTTGTAATAAATATTTTAAAAAATATCGTTTTGAACAAATGTCTGACTTTGGACCAACACAACTTTTTTCCTTCAAAAGCCTTTAACTTTAACGAAATATTTGTATGCACAGCTACAAGAAGGACCTTATCTTACACATTTATCAACAGATAAATGCTCTCTTCGATGTTAGCTACTACAAAATAAAACAAATTAATCTGATATCTAATTTGTAAAAGATTTTTGAAAACACGATTCGGCCGATTTCCAAAATGAAAGTACACATATTAAAGGTGCCATCGGTGAAAATGGTAATTTTATTAAAAAATATATTCATATTTTTTAATATCATTTCCGGGCCCCAAGATTTGATTATTGGAGAGGACCTCAAAATGTTCGGCATGTTACCGATATCTCGCTAAGTTATCGAAGAAATAAGCTTGTAAAAATCTATTAAATCGAAAATTAGAAGATAACAAATCGAAAAATATCGAAAAAAAAAACTCAAAAAAAAAATCGAAAAAAAAAACTCGAAAAAAATCGAAAAAGAAAACGAAAAAAAATCGAAAAAAAATCAAAAAAAAAATCGAAAAAAATTCGAAAGAAATTCGAAATTTTTTTAGTTATCGATAACTGCCTTAGTAATCGATAATTTCCACAGTTATCGATTTTTAAATTCGATAAAAATTACAAAGGAATTCAATAACAATAATAATAAATAATTAATAATAATGCAATAAGAAAACTAAAATGTACTATAAATTTTTAAAAAATCGTCTGATCTTTTTATACCCTACACCACAGGGTATAATGACTTTGTGCATTTGTTTGTAACACCCAAAAGGAAACGAGATAGACGTTTATTATACCGATCGATTTAGAATCACTTTTTGAGTCGATCTAGCAATGTCCGTCCCTCCGTCCGTCTGTCCATCTATTCTTGTAATCAAATTACAGGTAGCAATTACTGTTAGAACTAAATGAAACTTTGCACAACGAAGTTTTATGGGGTAAGGACGAACGAAATCGGTTCAAATTTTGCTTCCGATTTTACTCTTTCCGCTCTAGAAACCACATATTTCAACAGATTTTCTTCCAATTTGGCAAAACGCCATATATTTTAACTACAAACAGCTCTGGTAAAAATAGGCCAGATCGGTTCAGATTCCCATACAAATTTCTCTTCCGATTTGACTCTTTCCGCTCTAAAAACCACATATTTGAACAGATTTTCTTCAAATTTGGCAAACCAGCTCATATTTTAACTAAAAACATCTATGGCGAAAGTGGGCCAGATCGGTTCAGATTTGTATATAGCTCCCATACAAATGTCTCCCCCCATTGGACTCTTTCCGCTCTATAAAATACATATTTTAACAGATTTTCTTCAAATTTGCCAAAACAACTTATATTTCAACTAGAAACAGTTCTGGTGAAAATGGGCCAGATCGGTTCAGATATTGTATATATATATATATATATATATATATATATATATATCAGCTCTGGTAAAAATAGGCTAGATCGTTTCAGATTCCCATACAAATTTCTCCTCCGATTTGACTCTTTCCGCTCTAAAAACCACATATTTGAATTGATTTTCTTCAAATTTTGCAAACCAGCTCATATTTCATCTAAAAACATCTATGGCGAAAGTGGGCCAGATCGGTTCAGATTTATATATAGCTTCCATACAAATGTCTCCCCCCATTGGACTCTTTCCGCTCTAGAAAATACATATTTTAACAGATTTTCTTCAAATTTGCCAAAACAACTTATATTTCAACTAGAAACAGTTCTGGTGAAAATGGGCCAGATCGGTTCAGATATATATTTATAGCTCCAACACAAATTTCGCCACCGAATTGATTTTTTTCCGCTCTAGAAATAGCTTAATTTTAAGAGATTTCCTTCTAATTCGGAACACGAGTTAATGTTTCAAATAGAAACAGTGGGTCACATCGGTTCAGATTTATATATGTATAGCTCCCATATAAATGACTCCCCCATTTAATTCTTTCCGATCTAGAAACTACATATTTAAGAGATATCTATCAAATTTGGGAAAGCGTCTTATATTTCAGCTAGAAAACTTATGCTAAAAATGGGTCAGATCGGTTCAGATTTATGTATAGCTCCCATTTAAAGTATGTATTCAAATTTTCTTATAAATACAGATAGCAGTATGAAATTTGTAGTATATTCTCCTCTTATAGTTGTGTCGTTTATCACCCTGTTCAAATGTAATGACCTTTTAATACGCTACACCACAGGGTATAATGATTAGGTGTAGGGTATCATATAATCGGCCACGCCCGACTTTAACCTTCATTACATTAATTTTATTATTTTTCGCCAGCGGCTCTCTTTTGAGATTTATTTTTTTTTTAATAGCAAACACCTATTATGAAACTAATTTCCAAACAATTTTGGAGAAAGAAATCAAATTTGCATTGATTTTTAATAGTTTTTCATGTATTTTTAGACAAATAGCTAATATCTGTTCCCTTAAATTCACAATCGCCAATTGTTATAGAATACATCAAATTACCTCATACAGCTCTTTTTCTGTGATTAGGGAATTCCCATTCCAACAAGGGCGATTATTTTAAAAATTGCACGATATAGGCTATTGATTTGTCCATTTTCAATATATTTCCACAAATTGTCGCCCCACAATATTGATGTTACTCCGTATAAGCCTGAATAAAAAATAATTAATAATTTCCCTTTTCAAATATCACTTTGAAAAGCGTCTCATTTAGAGGAACAAACATTACGATTGTGAAACACACACCTTGCTCTCTTTATTTATTTCATTTCCGAAATATCTTTATCTTACTCTTGAGTATTGCATAAATAATTAAACTCTTGATCCACTGCCTACTAATTTCATTATATATACATACACATAAAATACTATCAGCTGCAAAACCGCCTAGCTCCAGAAATAGTTTCGATCAATTCATGCTCCACTTCAGAAAGTTCATTATAAATTAACAAAAAATGTTAATAACGCCACACTATGTTATCAGAGAAGTTCTGGGAACAAGTGACGAATATTTAATTTGACGTAATTTTGATAAAGCCCGATGGGCACACGGTGGGGAGGGGGGCGGATTGCGAGTGAGTCGGCGGTGTCGAGAGCTTATGCATATCTCTACTACATTAGTTAGATATGGAATGATTAAAAGGATTAAATTAAAATAATAAAAATGAGGGAATATGGTAGACATTTGACTGGGTCGAAATGTCGTATCGTGCCGTATTCTAATAGTGCACCAAGCCTACCAGTATTAAGTGTGTGTGGTAGATGTACTCTGAAAAAATTACACTAGTTTACAACAATGAATGGCTTTATTAATTTTATTTTTTATTGAGACATTTTTGTTTTAAATTTTATTAAGATTCCTACGACTTGATCATAATAGCTGGCATTCGAATGAGTGACATTCAAAAAAGACCTAGAAAGAAACATGCTACGTTGTACAGTGTACATTCTACTTCGCACAGTGCTTCAGAATCTAAATCCATTCTTTTAAGTTCTGTAAAAAAATACAAAATTAGACAAGGACCCAAGGATTATTTTGAGACATTTTTTCAAAAAGGATATTTTTTTAATATTTATTGCAAACAAACTTTATTTGGCACAAACATAGTTTTGGCACAAACATAAAATAAAGCTAAGAAACCACATTTTTTTGAAAATCTCTTAAAATGTGTGAGAAACACTTAGACAAAGTCAAAAAAAGACTACGTTTTTTCAACTTTCAAAGTCTGAAAAAGTAAAAATCTGTAATACAAAAAAATATAACAATTTCTTCTTCTTGACATTATGAACAAATACTTAAACAATTTTAAAAAATAAAAAAAAAAAATAAATTTTATAATTTTCTTTAAAAACGAAAAATACAAAAAGTCAACTTTGGGCCGATTTCTAAAATATATCCGATTGCCCGATTTTTTATGTCAATATCTCTAAATAATCCTTGGGCGCTTGTCTAATTTTGATTTTTTACAGAACTCAAAAATGTCTACTAGAACAAATGTTATTGAATTTTGGCCGATGGTTTTTGTTTCTGAACCACTGTGCGTCACACAGAGGGATTTCTTCATAACAAGGTTTGGCCATAAATATAAGAAGTGCTCGTAGAATGTTGAAATTTTGCTCTGAGCCTCTTGTTAGCTCAATAAAGAAAAATTTAAAGTTTCATCAAAATTGGCCACGCCCAGTACCCACCGCCCATAGAACTCAAAATTTATTTTTGGCCCAAACTTTTTGAAATTTGGCACAGAGCCTTTTATTATCTCAATTAAGAAAAATATAAAGTTTCATCAAAATTGGCCACGCCCAGCACCCACCGCCCATAGAACCCAAAATTTATTTTTGGCCCAAACTTTTTGAAATTTGGCACAGAGCCTTTTATTATCTCATTTAAGAATAAAATAAAGTTTCATCAAAATTGGACACGCCCACCACCCAACGCCCATAGAGACCAAATTTATTTTTGGCCCAAACCTTTTGAAATTTAGCACAGAACCTTTTATTACCTCAATTAACGCCCACCACTCACCGCCCATATAACCCATATTATATTTTTTCTCAAAACTTTTTGTTTCTTTAGCAAAACTAATTATTTTATAAATAAATTTCAGTACATGCATTTAAATATAGACTTTTATTCATCATCTATCATTTCTGTAACTATACCATCTAGTTCCGGAGCCTGTTTACGGGGTTGACATCTAATGCTACTTATAAAAGTCGATGAAAAACATCTGTATTTGTTGCAACTCTATCACACTTTCTGGAGAACCTTAATCTATAATTTCTTTTATATTTTATATTTTTCTATATCCTTTTGTATTTTTTTTATTTAAAAATTTCATGAATTTTGAGACAAATTTTATTATTTTATAAAAGATTATTAATTATTTAAACTTTTTCTTTTTTTATTGATAGTATGGAGTCTTAACTTTTATTATAGCGGGAGCACCTAGTACCTTTTTTTCTTCCAAGGAAGTTTGCAATCATGGCACATTATAGAACAACTTTTATTCTGTCATATCTTTTAAACCATATGAGCGAACATTATATATATAGGCTATATTTAAAAAATCACTATTTAAATCAGAGCAATAAAGTTATCTTACGTACAAACACTATAGAAGTGCGTAAACAGTTTTCAATATTTTGAACCAAAACTTCCATGCGACTTTACTTCATTATTTCAAAGACAAATAAACGTTTTTTGGTATAAAATTTATGGATTCTTCATACTGAATCATTTTTCTACAAAACTGCATCATTACATTTTTAAATTTTATGTGTCGAAAAAACTACTTATTGCACAAAAAATCCCACTGTGCGTCGGCCCAAAAATAATCACATTTTTCATTGAAGCAATGTACGGTTTCATTCGGAAAATTATGTATGTACAACTTCTCCGGCCTTCGACCCAGCCTATTATACCTTCATATTCCGTCAGATAAGCATTTCAATCCAGAAACTACCCAGTCAGTCAGCCAGTCAATCGGTGGATGGAAAACTTGAATTTGATTACAATTTTATCCGAATGGTTAAAAAACAATCTGGCAGCGGTGTGGTGTGATGGTGGTTGGTGGTCGCTCGTTGGATTTGCGTCACAACTTACTCGTATCTGTGTCCATCCCACCACTAAGAGTGCGTCGTTATTTGTGTCTTGTGTTTACTTTTCTCATTTGACTTGTTTTGCACAAAACAAATGTACTCACAGATGTATGTCTGACCACAAACCAACAAAATAATTAAAATAAACACTTTTAAATTGAAAATCCAATATACGAGTACATCCGCCTAAATTTCCAAGACGAGATGGAATTGGTAAAGCGTCAATGATGAAGCGTCTGACTCCTCAACATTCATTCATTCACATTCATTCAGACAGATGACAAAACACTTCCCATTAAAGACAAAGACTGTGTGGCAAAATCTGCCGATATCAAGTGAATGATTGCGCGAGGACTGTTTCATCAGACCAACTGCCAAATGATAAACAAATTATATAAAATAAATATAATTCATAAAGATTCGGTTAATTCGATAAGAAAGTTTTTGTTAAATTAAAAACATTTTTATTGATTTTTATGTCCAGTATTAAATGCACTCGTAGGGCAGTAGGCCACCGGTAGCCGCTTGCCAAGAGATGACTCCACCGACAACTGATTGTAAATAATTTTGTGTTTAGTTTTGACTGACCTTTTTGACTTGATTATTTTTTGAATTTATTACATTCGAATGTCAGCTTTTTCAATAAAGTTTTTCTTCTTATGAAGGAATTTTTTTCTTTTGGCAATGGAAAGGAGGCCCACATACGTATTTCGTATCCTGTGTGGGCATAACTCATCAGTGGCGCTTCTGTACTTACATATGCATATTATGTACACTAGGATGGGTTACGAAAATAAATTACAGCGGTCACCCCCGGAAATGAAGATTGGATTGTTTAATGAAGATCTGCAAAAAATTTCGTCACTGGGTCGAGCCGTCTGTGAGCTAAACGCTCCTGAAAACACCTCTAAAAATCATGTTTTTCCCGTGTACTTTTTTAATATTGGATTTTTGCCCAAAATTCTTTTCTGAATTAATAGACCCTTGGAAACACTTTAAATAAAAATTGTTATTCTTGTCTTAGAATAACTCATTGGTCGTATTATTTCACGTTTTTATTGATTTTTTTGTAATTTTTCAAGGTGACAGCTAAAAACTAATATTTCTGGAAACATTTTGTAAGAGTTGTTATGAAAAATAAATAGAAGGAATCAATGTCTTTCGAATGATGCCTAAATGATGAATATCGGAAGGAAAATGACGTCACTGACTCCATCTTTGCAAAATAATTTAATACCGGAGATGGATTTTCAAAGCCAAAATTTTCACACTCTGTTTACAAAAATGAGCGCTGCGGCGTCAATTTCAATCCGATGTTCAACAGTTGTCACTACGAAAAAACACAACATATTACTACAAAGGTCCAATAATTCGACCAAGAATCATAAGAATCAATATTTATATTTAAAGTGTTTTCAAGGGTCTGTTATTTCAGAAAAAATAAATTGACAGAAATACAGCGCAAAAAAAATTACACGCGAAAAACATGCTTTTTAGGGTTATTTTCAAGGGTGTTTAGCTCATATACGGCTTGATCTAGGAACGAAATGTTTTGTAAATCATCATTGATTTTAGCTGCGACCATTAGGTTGATACCATTTTTATCCTCTTTTTCCCCATTTTTACCCTCTTAACACATTGAATACCAAGCATTCCCAGGAGGCCAAACATTTTTTGGGCTATAAGAAAAAGCAATCACCGTCGTACGGAAACGTGGCACCCCACCGCGAGTTAGGTATCGTACGGAAACGTACGACGTGGCACTCAATTTGTTAATAGTACGACATTCGAAGATCTCTTTATTTTACGTGTCTATGTATATGTGTCTATGGGATGTACACACCAAATTTCATCGGTCTAGCTGTAGCCGTTTAGACGGTACCATTTTTATCCATCTGTTCCCATTCGTTCTCTTGAAAGTACGAATTTGGAAAAACCTTTTTATTTTTCGTGTCTACGCAGTTCGAGTAAAAGTACACAACGAATTTCATGACTATAGCTGCGGTCATTTGTTTGATACAATTTTTATCCCCTTTTTCCCATTTTACCCTCTTAAAAGTACAACTTCGAAAATCTCATTATTTTACGTGTCTACACAATCAGAGGAATGTATACACCGAATTTCATTATTCTAGATGCAGTCGTTTGATTGGTACCATTTTCATCCCCCTATTCCCATTTTACCCCTTAAAAGTACGAATTACGAAAACATATTTTTATATTATGTATCTACTCTGTTAAAGGAATGTACACAGCGATTTTTCGAAATTCGTACTTTTTGGGGTTAAAATGAGTAAAAGGGGATAAAAATAGTACCAACCAAATGTTTGAAGCTAGGGTCATGAAATTCGGTGTATACATTCCTCTGATTGCGTAGACAAGTATAATAAATTGATTTTTTCGACATTCGTACTTTTTGGGGTTAAAATAGAAAAGGGGATAAAAATAGTACCAGACAAATGATTGCAGCTAGAGTCATGAAATTCGGAGTATGCATTCCTCTGAATGCGTAGACACGAAAAATAAAAGTTTTTTCCAAATTCGTACTTTCAAGGGATACAATGGGTACAGAGGGATAAAAATAGTACCAACTTAACGGCTACAGCTAGAATGATGAAATTCGGTGTGTATATCCATCTAATTGCGTGGGCACGTAAAATAAAGAGATTTTAGAAAGTCGTACTCTTAAGGGGGTAAAATAGGAAAAAGGGGATAAAAATGGTACCAACCAAATGACAGCAGCTAGAATCATAGAATTCGGTGTATACATTCCTCTGACTGTATAGACACGCAAAATAAAAAGATTTCTCCACAATCGTACTTTTTACTTTTACGGCAAAAATTTGTTGAATTATGAAGGTAGGTTATTTTGCACTTGAGATACTGGATTTTCAAAATTTGTATTTGTTTTGGTTTGGTTATATTCAAAAAATATCTACGAAAATCGACAGCCTCTATGAAATGCAATCCATGGTGGAGGGTATATAAAGTTCGGCCCGGCCGAACTTAACTCCTTTTTTACTTGTTATCCCTTAAAAGTTCCTATTTTACCCCTTAAAAGTACGAATTTGGAAAAAAATACTTTTATATTATGTATCTACTCTGTTAGAGGAATGTACACACAGTTGTTGTCTGTTGTCCTTTGATAGGTACTATTATATCCCTTTTTTGTCCCTACAAATAAAAATCACTTTATGGCGCACATGTTTGCTATAAGGGGAATGATCATAGCAAATATGATGAAATACTATAAATATTGTGGGTATTTTCAGTCCTTGTGAGGGAAAAATGTTTCTCTGTGGACCGATTTCGCCCATTTGCAATCCCAATCGATCTACAACTATAAGTCGTATTAATGAAAATTTTGGACGACCTTTAAATATTATTATTTATTATTGTCTTCGAATTGATCGTATTGCACTAAGCAACAAAAAAAAAAAGACACGCAAAATAAAATGGGAACAGAGGGATAATAATGGTGCCAACTAAACGGCTATAGCTAGAATGATGAAATTCGGTGTGTACATCACTGTAATTGCGTAAACACGTAAAATAAAGAGATTTTCGAAAGTTGTACTTTTAAGGGGGTAAAATTGGAAAAAGGGGATAAAAATGGTACCAGTCATGGAAATCGATGCATAAGTGACTGCATAGACCCGCAAAATAAAAAGAATTTTCCAAATGCGTACTTTGAGGGATGATGAAAATTATTCTTTCAGTGTACATGTTTGTTTTTTTTTGGAACATGCCTAAATACAAAATTCATTGAAGTAGGTAGGGTAACACAACAAAACAACAAACGCTCCTGCTTCTCGTGGACATCTGGAAAGTAGGTATTATTTGGGAACATAGAAAATAGCTCACGATATAGGTTATCATGCGGTCGACAATACTTGAGGAAGCTTCACACTTCTTGGTGATCGTCATCAATTGACTTGAGCGCGTCGTCGTCGTCGTCGTGAACAGCTCCCTTATACTCGACTACAATGGTCCATCGCCGCCTCGCCACGCCACGTAAATCTGCATCAAGTGGATTTTGTACATCTGTGTCGTTGTCTTGAATGTACACGTACACGTACACGTTTTTTTGTTATTTAATTCGCCGCATACAATCGCCAATTGTTGTGATTTATAGGAACGAGGGATTATTTGTATTTTCTGGGTTTTGTTTTCTGATTTTCATTTTTTTATTTTTTTTTTCAAATTCTTTACATGCGAGTACTCGCATCTATCTAAGGTTTGCATTCTGTTCCAAAAGTAGATCGTAGATCTGTCCGACTGACCGACCGACCGGCCCACACGTTAAACGCGCCGTGGGTTTTTTCTTGCGATTTCTTCAATTGAAAAACATTATCGACACAGCTGTGTGTACATTAAACCGGGTGGCTTTTCTTGGAAAACAATGATTTCGCAAAAGTATGTCGGTCATCCATGGGTTAAATTGTTTTAGCTTTAAAGCAGGATTATTTGCAAGAATCCATCTGGCAACTTATAAAACATTCTCTTTTGTATTTTCATATACTTGCAGTCCAGTGTAATAAATTGATATTTGAAATTTGAACGCCGAACCATTTTTGTAGCTGTCTCGTGTTGCTATTTTTGTTGATTTTGTTGTTGTCGTTGCATTTGGTTTCAGCTGAGATTTTTGTTTGTTTGTTGCATGCACTTTTTGTGCTGTTTCCAGTGAATTCGTAGCTCGTGCTCTTAAATTAATAACGCCTTGCAGCTTGTAGCTAGTCCGCTAGTCCATACACCGAGTGCTTGAATTGAAAATGATTATCCAAAGGTACATATTTGTTAGGGATGTCGAATTGGGTCAGTTGAAAATAAAAATTCAGAATTTTCTGATTTAGAAAATTTTCCGAAAAGGTTGAAATATTCACTGGAAGATGTAAATAAATTTGCATTCAATAAAGTATAGATGAAAAAAGATCTCGAGCTAGGACAATATCCCAAATTTTCGGTTTCAGTTCACAGTTTCAAAATATGACTTGACTTCAAAGGAGTTCATGTCTATTGAGGTGTCAAGACAATACTTACGGATAGCCGACAGACCTTATTACAGTTTGTATTCAGTTACTAATTCAAAAAATTTTATATGAAAAGCAAATTTATAGACTCTGAACCACGGACTGAAAACTTCTCAAAATTAAAATATGGCGTGCAATGAATGATTTCGAAAGAGTATAAATAATACAACTCATTTCAAAAAGACTGAATTGAATCGATTTGAAATAGTCATAGCCGAAGTGCTGAAATAGTCAAGCTTAAGTATGGACACACGAGCGAATCATTGTGGGCCCAAAGGGGACACCTTGAGCATTTTAGACCTTCAACAAATCTATATTTATGATCTACAAATATAGAGACCTTCAAAAATAACGAAATAACGTAGGTGCCGTTAATAAGTTGTGAGATCAGTTGAACAACTACAAATATACAATCTTCAATTTTCTCAAAACATGGTTTGGGTTTATTTTTTTATCGAAACCCCGCGACTTTCAAAATAACTACAAAAACAAGTAAAAAACTGCGATAAGTGCACCATGGATTGCATTCCACAGAGGATGTCGATTTTCGTAGAAGTGCAGCAATATTACCGGAAAATATATATTTTTTTTAATATAGCCAAACCAAAACAAATACAAAGATTGAAAAAATAATTTTATAAATAAATATAATATTTTTATTATTTCAAACCACGCTTACTAGGCAAGTCTACCAATACCTTTACACTATATATATCGAAATAATACTTCAAGTCAATTAAAAAAATTAATACAAAAACAAAGATTTCCTTCCTAAGAAGAAATTACTTGATCGAATTAGCTGAAATTCGAATGTATTACATTCAAAACTCATAGAAAATAAATATTCTTATATATATTTTTTTTTCAAAAAAGCTTAAATACCATAAATATTGATAGATAGTGTGTGCGACAGTTGGGTGTGTATTTCCATTCTATTTTAATTCCAAAAGTACAAATTTTGAAAATCCATTATCTCACGTACATAATGCCAAATAATCTAACTTCATGATTCAACCAATTTTTGTCGTAAAAGTAAAAAGTAAGAATTTGCAAAAATCGTTTTTATTTTGCGTGTCTATACAGTCCGAGGAATGTATACACCGAATTCTATGATTCTAGCTGAGGCCCTATGGTTGGTACCATTTTTATCCCCTTTTTCCTAGTTTACCCCCTAAAGAGTACGACTTTCTAAAATATCTTTATTTTACGTATCTACTCAATAAGAGGGATGTACACACCGAATTTCATCATTCTAGCTGTAGTCGTTTATTTGGTACTATTTCTATCCCTCTGTACCCATTGTATCCCTTGAAATTATGAATTTGGAAGAAACCTTTTATTTTTCGTGTCTACGCAGTCTGAGGAATGTATATTCCGAATTTCATGACTTTAGCTGCGGTCATTTGTTGGTACTATTTTATCCCTTTTTCCCATTCTAACCCCAAAATCCGTGTATTTTATGCGTCTACGCAATCAGAGGAATGTTTACATCGAATTCCATTATTCTAGGTACAGCCGTTTGGTTGGTACCATTTTTATCCCTCTATTCCCATTTTACCCCTTAAAAGTACGAATTTTGAAAAAATACTTTTATATTATGTATCTACTCAATTAGAGGAATGTACACACCGAATATCGCGTTGTCGTTCGATAGGTACCATTTCCCTTTTTGCCCCATTTCACCCCCTACGAATGAGAATTTTTTTGTTATAGGGGGACTGCACATTAGGGCGTACCTCAAAAAAAAAGTTCGCCGTACACCTTCGAATATGAAGTATTATTGAAAGGTAGTTTCAAAAAAAAAAAATTTATTTTTTTATGCCGAACGTAGGGGTCGCGCTTTTACATTTTTCTATATAACTTGTATTTATAAACGGATTTTAAAGTGTGATACATCGATGTTTTTGTCTCGACGAGGCCGATTTTTTTGTCTTTGAAGTCATTGAGCTCAAGCACCCCCTTCTGGTACTTACCCATCATTTCTCAGTTGCTACTACCCTAATGTACCACTCTAATAATCGAAAATTAAAGCTCGCATAAAATCATGAATCATGTTTGAGCTCAATGACTTCAAAGACAAAAAAATCGGACAAAAACATCGATGTATCACACTTTAAAATCCGTTTATAAATGCAGAAGTTATATAGAAAAATGTAAAAGCGCGACCCCTACGTTCGGCATAAAAAAATAAAAAAAAATTTTTTGAAACTACCTTTCAATAATACTTCATATTCGAAGGTGTACGGCGAACTTTTTTTTTTTTACTTGTAACCTGGTACGCTCTACTGCACATACCAATATAGCAAGTAAGTACAAGCAGACATATTAAAAAATATGTTTAAATACTCTAAAGTATTAGGGAATATTATGGGTATTTGTAGTACTTGTGAGGGAAAAAAATTTTCCCTTTTGGGCCGATTTTGCCCAGTTTCAATCCCAACCGATCTACGACTATTAGACGCATTTATGTAAAATTTGAACGTCCTAGCTCCTTTCGTTTAGATGCTAGCGTGCTTTGGACAGACGGACAGACAGACATGGCTAGATCGTCTTAGATCAAGAATATATATACTTTATAGGGTCTCAGGTCGATGTTTCAACGGAATGACAATGTTAGTATAACCCCATCCTGGAGGTGGAGGGTATACTAATAAAAACAGTACCCTCACGCTCAGAGAACTTTTGTATGGAAGGACTTAAATTTTGCTTAGCGCCAGAGTGGGAGTTACTAGAAGTTTGTGCCAGTTAGACCCAGCTTCCGTATTTATTAATAATTATAAAAACATGATCAAATAAGAAGTCATAATGGATTTCAGGCATCGTTAAAGAAGTTATAAAGCATTTAGTTGTACCTAGAATAGAGACAATTGTGTGGGAGGTACAAAAAGGGGGCGTGGCTAAAGCGTAAATGTTTTTTTAGGTTTAAAGTGATTATAAAAACATTTTCAATATCATATTACAATGAATGTTTAGGACTACCCGTATGGATGTTATATCGTTTTTATTGAAACCAAAGTTTATGCCACTTTGTGTGGGAGGTACCAGAAGGGGTGTGGCAATATCGTCCATATTCCATGCGAATGTAACCTCTATAAAAGCATTGCCAAATATAAAATTTCACATTATTCCGATCATCCGTACAGAAGTTATTTTACGTAGTTTAGGGTGATTTGTGTGGGAAGTACTGGAAGGGGCGTGGCAAAACCCACCATATTTAGAACACTTAAAGTGATTATAAAAACATTAATAAATTCCGGAATATAGTGGATTCCGAATATCCGTGTGGAAGTTAGATTGATTTCAATTTAACATTGGAATATAGGTCATTTGTGTGGTAGGTACCAGAAGGGGCGTGTCAATTTCGCCCATCCATAAAGTTAACCTAAAATAAATAATATTTTATTTATTCTATTTGGCACATCAATCCAACAACTCATATGCCAAATAGAATCTAAAGTGTAATTTTTGCAGTGGAAATGTGATTCGGAACTAGTGAAAATTGGGATCTTCATCAATGTATTTAACATGGAGTTGTCATAGGAGGGATGTCATTTATTTTGAATGACTTAAAAGTTATTTTAAAGTGTTGCAAAGGAACCACTTTTTCACTAGTTTCCATTTCTGTTTTAAAAAATCGGCCGCTACCGTGGGTAGAACAGCGGACCTTCTGGTTGCTACTAGGGCACTCTAATCATCCATAAACTACTCTTCTGTTGTGGGTGCTGAATAACGTTAGAACTGACAATAGGAAAATAATAAAATCTTTATTTAGTACGAAATAATATATATCACAAATAAATATAAAAAATACTGATATAATTTAGTATTAAGTATGTTAACACTACTTAAGTTTACTGATATTATGAGTATTAATCTATATATAAAGAGTGATTTTTTTGAGGTTAGGATTTTCATGCATTAGTATTTGACAGATCACGTGGGACTTCAGACATGGTGTCAAAGAGAAAGATGCTCAGTATGCTTTGACTGAATAGACTTACTAACGAGCAACGCTTGCAAATCATTGAATTTTATTACCAAAATCAGTGTTCGGTTCGAAATGTTCGGTTCGACAAATTTTGTTCAGCGATGAGGCTCATTTCTGGTTGAATGGCTACGTAAATAAACAAAATTGCCGCATTTGGAGTGAAGAGCAACCAGAAGCCGTTCAAGAACTGCCCATGCATCCCGAAAAATGCACTGTTTGGTGTGGTTTGTACGCTGGTGGAATCATTGGACCGTATTTTTTCAAAGATGCTGTTGGACGCAACGTTACGGTGAATGGCGATCGCTATCGTTCGATGCTAACAAACTTTTTGTTGCCAAAAATGGAAGAACTGAACTTGGTTGACATGTGGTTTCAACAAGATGGCGCTACATGCCACACAGCTCGCGATTCTATGGCCATTTTGAGGGAAAACTTCGGAGAACAATTCATCTCAAGAAATGGACCGGTAAGTTGGCCACCAAGATCATGCGATTTGACGCCTTTAGACTATTTTTTGTGGGGCTACGTCAAGTCTAAAGTCTACAGAAATAAGCCAGCAACTATTCCAGCTTTGGAAGACAACATTTCCGAAGAAATTCGGGCTATTCCGGCCGAAATGCTCGAAAAAGTTGCCCAAAATTGGACTTTCCGAATGGACCACCTAAGACGCAGCCGCGGTCAACATTTAAATGAAATTATCTTCAAAAAGTAAATGTCATGGACCAATCTAACGTTTCAAATAAAGAACCGATGAGATTTTGCAAATTTTATGCGTTTTTTTTTAAAAAAAAGTTATCAAGCTCTTAAAAAATCACCCTTTATAAAAGAGTTGCGTTATGACTGACTGACTGACTTATCATTGACCAGCCCACAGACCAAACGGCTGAAGCCAGGCTCATGAAATTTTCAGGGTAGTTCCCAAATATGACGTAGACGTCGCCTAAGAAAGGGTTTTACGAAATTCGTACTTTTAGGGGGTAAAATGGGACAAAAAGGGATAAACATCGAACCTTCGTCCTGACTAAACGGCAGTAGCAAGAAACATGAGAGCTACAAATAGGGATTTTTTCGAAAATTGTACTTTTAAGGGAGGAAAGAGACAAAAAGGGATAGAAATGGTACCAATTTAAGTATTGCAGCTATATTCGTGAAAACCGGTATCTACATTTCTCTGACAACGTAGACTTGCAACATAAATGGATTTTTCGAAATTTTTACTTTTAAGGGCGAGCGGGACAAAGAGGGATAAAAATGGTATTAACAAGTATTACAACTAGAATCGTGAAATTTGTTGTGTAAATTCCTCTGACAACGTAGAAGCGCAATAAGATTGGATTTTGCGAAACTTATACTCTTAAGGGGTGCGCGGGACAAAAAGGGATAAAAATGGTACCAAATGGTATTGCAGCTATAGTCATTAAATTTGGTGTACAAAATTCCTTTGACAAGGTAGAAGGGTAACCTAAATGTATGTACAAATTGTACCAACTAAAGTATGGTAGCTAGAATCGTGAAATTCGGTGTGTACATTCCTTCGACTACGAAGACGCGTCATATAAATGGATTTTTTGGAATTTGTACTTTTAAGGAGTGAGCGTGACAAAAAGGGCTAAATTACTTAAACGTGGATCATAAATGGATATTTCAAAATTTGTACTTATAAGGAGGAGGCGAGATAAACGTGGAACCAAATAAATGTTACTTATAGGATTTTTCAAAATATGTACTTTTTTTCGATGATATAAAAGGCTCTACGGTTGTAATTTTTTGTTCGAAATCGGGTAGAAAATTATCAAAAATAAAAATACGAAGTGAGTTCAGCTAAAATAGTACACATCGACAAGCGCATTCCTTTGACTGTGCTATTTAATATGAAGTTTCCAAATTACTATTTTAGATTTATCTATATCCACCAAAAGAAAATCAAGTAAAGTAAACAGAGATGGATAAAACTTATAACAAATAGCAGGCTTTTTCGGTTGCGAAGCAGCGGGTACTGCTAGTAATTAATAAAAAATTAAGTTTTTTTTTAGAAGTAAAAATAAATTGTTATAATCTTATAAAATTAAACATTGTTTATTTATAAAAGTAATAAAAAGAAGTTTTTTCCCGAGCCACGATTCGAACCCGAGACCTTCTGGTTGCAAAGCGGACACCTTACCTCTGTGACCCCATACTAAAAATTCGTTCCCATTCACTTGTGAAAATTCGTTATTCGTTAAATGTTATGGGATATTAACATATTATCGACTTTTTCGGAATTTGTTTAAACGAATTTCCTCAAAAGCGGCATTTTGAGATGCGATTAAAATGTGCTTCCTACGGAAGTACTTCAATTTTTTTGCTGGGTCAGGGAAATCTATAAAATGACTTTCATGTAAAACATGGATTTGTTTAATTAAAGGTTTTTGATGTGAATCAGTTTTCACATATTAGGAAAAAAAAGAATTAACCGAGACAAAAAGGTCGATTAACCGAAAAAGGGCGAGGGCAGCGGACGACAAAACCGGTTATCCGGTTAGGCAACATTAACACATTTGACAGCCGTAAAAAAGCAAACAATTTCATTTTTTTTAAATAAAAGATAGCATTGAACATTCGAACAAAAATCAAAATGTTTAAACAATGTCTATATATGTATGCATATATATATTTATAAATGATTCTGTAAATTCCTAAATATTATTGATCACAAAAACATATCAATTTGATTTTTTGCTTTGAGTGCGGAGGGATGTGTTAAAAGTGTTTTTGAAAGCTAACAAGCAGAAAAGGAATATTTTATTATTTTTTCAAATGTTATAAAAAATTCCAAAATATCATAGACTATTAGTTTATTTTTACTTGTACGTTCGGTCAATCTCAGAAAAAAATCAGATTTAAAAAAACTTTCAAACATTTTGCCGAAAAAAAGATTGAACTTTGAAATTGGGTCTTTTTTTCATAATTATTGGCTTATTTTGCGTCATATTTGTCATTAATCCAGGCCGAAAGCTGGCCACACAGAAAATCTTTACTCTGCGTTTTAAACATAACACCGAAGAGAACATTTTTAAGTCTGGTCGAAAGCTGGTAAAAGGGAGATGAGATGTATTTTTGGGCGATTTTTCATTCGAGTGATTTTGAATTTATTTTTTGGGCATAATTTCTTCTTTTTCTCGTAGTCTTAGGCATGCCTTCCTGAATTTGAGAATCTAACAATTTTGAGTTTTTTGCATAATGGAACTTTTTCGGCTACTTTTTCAATTTCCCTCGTATATATCAAAATAATGTTAAATGCACATTGTTTCATATATAACTGATTTTTATATTATATAATTAATTGCAATTAGCTGCCCTTTTATCTTCAGGAATGTATATTGAAATTGTTTTTTAATTCCAGTGGAAAGAATTTCGACCTGTTGTGAACAATAACAATTTGAAAAATGTTAAATTGATGAAAAAATTTCAGAGATAGTTCGTTGACTTGATCTGCCGAATCCGGTATTTTATGTGCCGAACTTTCTGCCTTAGTTAGCTGTCAGTTTTCTGGGATTGACATCCCTAATGTGTGCAACGTACACTGACATGCACTTGTGTTATTCCACCGAACATTTGTGGATTTAAATTTGCAATTATAAATCTCAGCTGAGGTCACGTAGTAATTTCTTTAATCACTTAAGGTCAATCCGACATATATACATACGATTTTGTTTATATAATCGGGCTGATGTTAATATTTATATGAGGGGGTAGCAACGAGAAAAGGCAAAGGTATCCAACTATTTTCTTTTGCTCCAGTTTTAAATGAAAATTGTTTGAGCTATAGAACTAATAAATGTCATTATGAATCCTAAAGGCTCCGATTTGTTCTTTAAATGCAGGTTATTCAAAGTTCAACATTTTTTGCCGAAATTTGTGCACTAATTTGTGCAGGGTATACAAAGTTCAATATTTTTACCGAAATTTGTGGAAACATCACCAATACTTACTTATATCTTCTGATTGCATTAAACGATTTTGATGAGTTTAGACTTATCTATAGGTAAAATTCTTATGGCTAAAAATAGAAATACGGATTTCTTGTAAATAATTAAAATTTATGTGATTGTGCAAATTTTTTATATTTTCCGTTTTACTTTGAAAATCATTATTTTTAAATATTTTCTTAAATATTTGTGTGCATAAATCCCAACAAACAAAGTAATACGAAAATTATTCGAAATCGTATCGCTTAGAAGAATAATAATATTGCGGCAACAATCACTTTCGTCTTGCGGAAGTAACCTCATTTGGACAAAGATTGTGCGGCAAGAGCGATACTAAGCTGCGATAGCAAAACCCTAAATTAAAATGTTCATTCTCATAACACTCTCATTTTTTTAATTGTCGCCAACATCAATATAAATGTGTGTATGAAAACAAATGTTGACAAAATAATTTTATGTTCAAAATGATGGGATAATTATCCAGTGTAAGTCCAATTTATATCAAAAATGTGAAAAAATATTTTTTATTTTGAACAAAAAAATAACTCTATATTAACGTTTTTGTTGTCGCGTCTCATTACTAACAATTACTTAACGGCCAGATTATCATCCGGAGGAAATCTAGATGATATCGCCAAACTATCACCGGGAAGATAATAATGCTATATCGCCAGATAACTACCTAGAAGTTAAAATACAAATACAATCAATCAAAATTAATAATTACATCTGGCTAATGAAGAACTACGATAACAAAATAAATGATAATAAAACATCCGACAATTAAGAATTACAAATTTAATAGATGGACTTCAGCGGCATTTAATACAATTTATATACGAGGGCTGAGAGCGAATTTTTTTGCCGTGTACGCTCATGTACAATTCCATCGGCCTGATGTTTTTGCTCTTTGTGAGACCCAGGTGTGTGAGGATTCTGATCCACAGGATTTTCACATTCCTGGGTATCACACCCTATCCCTCTTTATCCCCCACA
The DNA here is from genome assembly GCA_947397865.1 of Polietes domitor. NCBI lineage: Eukaryota > Metazoa > Arthropoda > Insecta > Diptera > Muscidae > Polietes > Polietes domitor. Next base: position 132,117,858 of record OX377620.1, read on the forward strand.
GAGGTCTTTTGGTATACGTACGTAATGATATAGTGTTTCAGAGCCGGCATAACTTAAACTCTGAAAATCCAGAATTTAACTCCCTTTGGGTTAAATTCAAGATTGGAACACACGTACTACATTTCGGATTTGTGTATAGAAGTCCAAACGCGGAAAGGGAGGTATCCCTAAATGGCTTTGACGCCCTTTCCGATTCAATTACAAAAATTTTAGAGGATTGTCCTGACAGTGAAATTGTGGTTGCTGGCGATTTCAATGTCCATAATTCCTCTTGGCTTGCCCATTCGAGTCACTCAACACCGGAGGGTCAATACGCCGAGCTTTTTGCCGCGCATAATGATTTGACGCAACTAGTGAATGAACCGACTCACATTCCGTGTGTCCAAGGGCAACACTCCAACATTCTTGATCTTTTTTTAACATCACACCCTGAAAAGTATGAAGTTAACGTTCTAGCACCTCTTGGTAATTCGGATCACTGCATTGTTTCAGCATCCTTTTCGTATTCCGCTCTTCGTGTCGCTTCGACCCCAGCCCCAAAGCGGACAATATATATATACGAAAAGGCACGTTGGGCCGAGCTCAACAACTTTTTCCAGCATTTCAATTGGAAACTTTGTTTTCTTAATGGTGATATAGATGCTGCGGCTGAAATGATTGAAAATATTATCTTGATTGGAATGAAGTCATTTATTCCAATTAAAGTTATTTCGGATAAACCATCTAACAAAAGTTGGTTTAACCAGACATGCAAGGCTGCTGTCAGATCCAAAGAGGAAGCATTCAGGAAATGGCGTTTAAATAAAAATGCCACAACTGATCTGCTACGCAAGCAGACAAGAACCATGTGTGCCAGGGTACTTAGACGTGAAAAGCTTCTGTACGAACAACGTCTTCGTGCCAAAGTTCTTGCTTCTCCCAGGGGAAGTAAGAGCTTTTGGTCATTTGTGAGAAGAGTAAAGGATAACTCCTCATCTATCCCAACTCTTGTTAAAGATGACCAGATATTCACTAACCCGGTTGACAAAGCTAACCTATTGGCTGAAATGTTTGCAAGGAATTCATCCTTGCCGGAAAGCAATCAACCACTCCCCGTGATCGAAAATATATCTAGTTCCATGCCTCAGATATTTTTTCGAACACGTGGAGTTAAAAGGGTTCTCGCAAATCTCGACGTAAATAAATCTCCAGGCCCGGATGGCATTTCAGCACTTGTCCTATGTAAGTGCTCTTCGACGCTTGCCCGTCCCCTTCGTAATCTTTTCAACCTTGCATACCGTGCAGGGGTTTTCCCAGCGCGTTGGAAGATTGCGAACATCCAGCCCATCCCTAAAAAAGGTGAGGCTAATAATCCTGCTAACTATCGACCGATCGCGATTTGCTCAGCGCTTTCGAAGGTTATGGAGAGTATGGTTAACCACCATCTTGTGAGGTATTTAGAAACTAATGGCTTACTTAATGATCGACAGTATGGCTTCCGTAGGAATCGATCTACGGGAGACCTGATGACACTGCTATCCGAAAAGTGGAATCGATCTATTCACAAGCTTGGTGAGAGTAAGGTCGTTGCTCTAGATATCTCCAAGGCCTTTGATAGAGTTTGGCACGGCGCACTCATATCAAAGCTTATCGCTTTTGGTGTTGGTAGTGACTTCTCTCGATTTATATCGAGCTTTCTCAGAGATCGCACTATACGTGTTGTTGTAGATGGGTTCTCATCCGACGAGCATAGGTTAACCGCAGGAGTACCACAGGGCTCTGTCCTTTCCCCCTCCCTTTTTCTTATTTTCATCGACGACCTCTTGGATCGGACTGTGAATCCAATATACTCATTCGCGGATGACAGCAACCTCTGTCATTCATACTCATTCGATCATAGACCAAGTCGTCAAGAAATTGAGGATAAAAGGCGATTGATGGATGAGTCACTTAGCCAGGATTTGATGGCCATTTCTGAATGGGGTCGTGAGAATAGAGTAGATTTTAATGCACGTAAGACCCAGTGCTCCTTGTTGTCTCACAAACGATTCACTGATCCAACGGTGTCGTCGATTTTAATGAACGGTGTAGATATTGAGCAATCAGATGCTCTCGATGTTCTCGGCATGAAAATACAACGTGATGTTCGATGGACAAAGCATGTATTTGATGTGTCGAAAGATGCCTTCAAATGTTTAGGCTTTCTAAAAAGATGTAAAAAATATTTCACACCCTCTGATCTTCTCAATATCTACACTACCTACATCAGACCAAAGATGGAATACAACTCCCATATATGGTCGGGAGCTCCAGCTTCATCACTGGAGCTACTTGACCGTGTCCAGAGGAGGGCGATGGTGTTGATAGGTGATGGTAGGATATCCAATTCTATTGTCTCCCTTGAACACCGTCGTAATGTTGGTTGTGTGTCATTGTTCTATCGATACTTTCATGGTGTTTGTTCTTCGGAAATTCGTGATCTTATACCGCCCGTGAGAACGTTCGGTAGAGATACGCGACTTTCCAGGAACGCTCACCCATTTGTTGTCGATTGGACAACCGACCGCACTACACATTACAGAATAAATTCGTTCTTCGCCCGTACTATCCGTATGTGGAATCGACTTCCGGCAAATATCTTTCCCTCCAATTACGACATTCAGAGATTCAAAACAGATGTCAACAGACACTACTCCCTCTTTCCTCCTTCCAATACCTTATCTTCCTTCTACCAACGCAATGCACTGCATTTATAGGGGACATCCCCTGAGTGTTGGTTCAGTGAAAAAAAAAAAAAAAAAAAAAATTTGATAGCTTAAATTGTACCATTAATGTTTATGCCTCAGTTTCTTTTGTCAATTCGTTCCTTCAACCGGAAGAAATATAGATGATATCGCCAAATGATCACCTGGAAGTTAAAAATGCGATATCGCCAGATAACCACCTAGACGGCAAAAAATACAACTTTCCATCTTTTAATTCAATCAAAATTAATAATTACATGTTGTTAAAGAAGAACAACATAACTGATAATAGAACATCCGATAATTAAGAATTACAAATTTAATAGATGGACTTCACAGGAAATTAATACAATTAGTTACCTTAAATTATTCCACTGATGTTCGCCTACGTTTATTTTTCAATTCGTTCCTTCACTCATCATTCGTAACAATATAAGTGATAACAGCCGACAATTAAGAGTCACAAATTTAATAGATGGACTTCAGTGGAAATTAATACAATTCGTTAGCTTGAATTTCATCTTAGTTTCTTTTGTCAATTCGACCCTTCACTTGCTTTTGGGAAACCACCAAAACATGTTCCTGAATACAAAACAAAAATAAATAAATAAAATTTAAAAAAAAGTCGTTACACTTGAGCCGAATGATATACGTCTGAAACTATAGCAAAAAAGGAGTTAATTGGAGTTTTGAGTTTTTCAATTCAATTCGCATCCTACAAAACCGATATAGCTGTCAAAATAAAGAGGAGAATATCTGTTAAAAATACTTCAATTTTCATGCTTCTATCTGTATTAGTTTAGCATTAACAACTATTCGCCCATTTATTTATTTTTATTTAGTTTATTCATATACTTTTTAAGGGGGTGGGGGGAACTTGAAATGATTTTCAATGCTAAACTAATACAGAAGAATTTCTAATGAAAAAATCTTTATTTTTCCAAAACATTCATGACATTTGTATGTCAATATCTCACATATTTCTTCAAAATGATAAAGGTATTATATGGAAAAATATTATTTAGATGAGTTTCTTCAAAACTTCAATTCAACAATTTCAGAGAAATTTTGAAAAATTTAATTGAAGCAAGTGGCTGCATAAATAGGTCATTTAAATTAGTTCCACAGAATATTATAAACAAAATATGTATTTGAACAGCTGTTCAAGAAAAACTCTCTTTTGATATTGCTCAAGGCTGTAGTCGAATTTAGAGGAAGAGTACACATTAAGTAAAAGTAAAACTGTATAAACTAAATAAAAGGTTAAATTTGTACTCAATGAAAAAAAAATAATTATTCACATGTCGTCGAGAACAGTAGGTTATTGACTTAGTCTAGATAACTTATGGTTAAGTCCAGAAATGCCAACATAAAATTATTTTAAAATACAATAATACAAATTTTGTGTGCGAGACCTAAAAAATATTTTCTGTCTGCATTAAGACGTGCTGTATCATAAAATCAAAACAAACAATTTGTATGGATAAAATTATAAATATTCTCGTCGAAGGTACCTTTAATATTTGTACTCTCATTTATATATTTTACATAGAAGCTGTGGTCTAGGGACAGAGTCCAGAAAAAAATGAGAAACAATTGAATTTTTTTGGAAAAAAACCCTTTATAGAAACAATCGGAAAAATATATTTTGTTTTATTTTTTAATAGCTAACATTCTAACGAAGAAAACACTGTCCATATGTAACAGATATATGGATCCCAGCTGAAGCTCCTGCTCCGTTTTCAGCAGGTTAGTAAGGGAGAGATACAGTATATCTTACTAGCCTGCTGATTACGCGCTGACTTCTGTGGGAAATGTCTCGAATTAGAGTAATTACATTGAAATAAAACAAAATATTCTGTTATTAAAAAAAATAAAAAATCAAGATTATTTAAATTCTCTTGATTTCACAAAGAGTGTCATAACTTCAACATTTATACATAGGTCTTTTAAATATAGAGATTGTTAGAATGTCAGCTATTGAAAATTAATAGAAAATATTAGTTTCCATTTTTTCTGTTTTTTAAGAATTAAAGAATTAAGAATTAAAAAATTAAAAAAAAAATATTTTTTGGAGATTGATCCTAAACCTCCTATTTTATATGAAAGTCAGTTTTTTTCCAATTTTCTGTTGAAAAATAAAATAAAGTATTTTTTCAGATTTTTTTCTATTATTTTTAGAATAGATTATAGCCAAAATATTACCTTGAAAATAAAAATGCAATATAGCTGGATAACAACACAGAAGACAACAAGTAAGAAAACGTCAGTCGGCTAAACCGACTTATAAAGGGTGTTTTTTATTGAGGTATAGAACTTCGAATTGAAATAAAACACAAGAAAATCGCTTTAATGTCCATCAATTTGGCTTTATTGGAAGGATAATTTTATGCCATTAATGTTTAAATATGATTTCGGGCATGTGGCCGCCGCGGCTGGCTCGAATATAGCCAATTCTACAGGTCCAATTTTCAACCACTTTTTCGAGCATATGGGGCAATAACGCCACGAATGTTGGCTTCCAAGTCCCCTAACGTTTCTGGTTTGTTGGCGTAGACGAGCGACTTCACATATCCCCAAAGAAAATAATCCAATGGTGTCAAATCACACGATCTTGGTGGCCAATTGACAGGTCCATTCCGCGAAATTATGAGCTCATCGAATGTTTCCTTCAATAATTCGATTGTGACGTGCGCTGTGTGGCGTGTAGCGCCGTCTTGTTGGAACCACAACTCATCCACATTCATGCCATCCAATTCGGGAACAAAATAGTCGGTTATCATGGCTCTATACCGGTCTCCATTATCGGTAACTGACTCTCCAGCATTATTTCGGAAGAAGTATGGCCCAATGACTCCACCAGCCCATAGAGCACACCAAACAGTCAGTTTTTGTGGATGTAATGGCGTCTCAAGGGTCTCATGTGGATTATCTTCACTCCAAATGCGGCAATTTTGCTTGTTGACGTAGCCATTCAACCAAAAATGAGCCTCATCACTGAACAAAATTTTGTGATGAAAATCAGCATCGAGATGAATCTCATTTTCGGCCCATACACCAAAATCACGACGCATTGCATGGTCTCGCGGCTTTAATTCTTGCACAAGCTGGATCTTGTAAGGTCGCAAGCCAAGATCTTTGCGCAAAATCTTCCATAAAGTTGATGGACAAAGCTCCAATTGCTGTGCACGGTGGCGAATCGATTCATTCGGGTCCTCTTCAACACTTTGCTCTACAGCGGCAATTGTTTCTTCGGTGTGCACTGTTCGACGTCTCTGCGGATGCGTATTATCACATAGAGTAAACGTAGTGCGAAAACGATCCATGGTTAACCGAATTAATTGCTCTGATGGACGATTATGTCGACCATAAAATGGACGGAGCTTGCGGTGAACTTCGCGAACTGAACCATTACTTTCGAAATAAATTTGCACGATTTGCAAGCGTTGTTCTTTTGTCAACCTGTTCATGATGAAATGGCAAACCAAACTAAATATTAATCACTTGACAGCTGACAAAATGGCCGCCAGTTAAAAAAGTGATGCCAACTTAAAGTTCTATACCCCAATAAAAAACACCATTTATATACCCTCACTCTCAGAGAACATATATGGAAATTGTAAGAACTTAAATTTTTCTTAGGGCCGGATGATTTGTGTGGAAGGTACTAGAAGGTTTATTGCATATGTTTCCAGCTTCCACATTTATAAAACAATTGAAAACCATGTTTACATTTCACGTCATAGTGGATTCCATGCACCAGTATAGAAATTATGAAGGATTTGATTTTACCTAGGATATAGACAATTGTGTGAGAGGTACAAGAAGGGACGTGGCTACAGCGTAAATATTTTTTGGTTTATAGTGATTATAAAAACATTTCAAATATCCATTTTCAAATGATTTTGACTAGCCGTATGAATGTTATGTCGGTTATATTGTAACCAATGATTTTGCTACTTTGTGTGGGAGGTACCAGAAGGGATGTGGCAATGTCGCCCATATTCCACATGAATACAACATCTATAAAAGCCTTGCCAAATATGAAATTTCATAGTATTATTTCATTTGTGTGGGAGGTAATGGAATATGGCAATACCCGCCATATTTTCTACGCTTAAAGTTATTATAAAATCTTTGTCAAATACCAAAATATAGCTGATTCCGAATACCCATGTGGAAGTTACATTGTTTTTAATTTAACATGGGAATATGGGTCATTTGTGTGGGAGGTGCCAGAAGGGGCGTGGCAATTTCGTCCATCTTCGAACTTAAACTAAGTATGGGAAAAATATTACCATGTGCGAACTTTGAATTGATTCCTTAACTACTTTCGAGAGTTATCGTGTACAGCAGCCAGACGGACGGACGGGCGGACGGGCGGACATGGCTCAAACAGCTTAAAAAGTCGTGAAACGAATTTGGTCCAAACATACTTTGGGTCTTAAGTCACTCCTTCAATGCGTTACACTTTTTTTCTGTCCCAAATGATATATACCCTCCTACTCTGTAGAGTGCGAGGGTATAAAAATAAATTTTTCCATATTTTAAATCAATCAAAATTAATAATTACGGCAATTTTGCTTATTGACATAGCCATTTCTAAATTACCGTTAATTTCTTACAGTTTGCGTTAAAGACTCACTACTTTGGAAGTAATTTTTTAATATTTCCCAATTTTTCGAGCGTATTATTATTTTATTAATTACCATCCGTCAGCCCTAAACAATTAAAAGCAAAGTCCAAAGGAAATTTTGCTATACGCTTCGAATAGTGAGAACTTTCGACCTGTTATTTCGTTTTACACTACTGCTAATTGCAATTTTGTGTTTCACCTGAGCAGAAAATTTGCCGGCCGACAGACGGACGGACAGCAAAGAAGCGAACGAAACAGCGCCAAGGTCAGCAGCAGAACTGAATGAGAAAACATGCAAAGCGTTAAACGCACATTACTTATTGGAAATGTAAATATTTACACAAATAAATTAAGAACAGAAATAGGTGATTGTTGTTAAATTGTTGGAAGTGTTGTTGTTGTTTTTTTTCTCTTAAAACTAACAAAAGTGTTGCCAATACTGCATAGCAGCACTCGAAGAAAAATGAAAATGCAAAACTATGCTGTTAATAACGTTTTAGCCTAATATAAAGAAAGGTCGTACTCATATTTGTTTGCAAAACGAAATTTGTGCTTATTTTTACAAAACACGACAACATAATTAAAAAAAAAAAAACAAATAATTAATTAACCAAAAAAGAAAAAATCTTAAAAATTATGAGGTGGCATTTCTATATTCCTTGAATACAAGCTACGCCGAAAGAATTATCTTCGAAATATTTATGATTTTGTCTTAAACTCACTGAAAATTTACATTAAAAAGTCGCCAAAGAAACATTTCATAAAATGTATGAAACATGTTTCGTAAAGCACAAATCAATGAAAAGTGTCATAGAATTTATGAAACATTTCTTAGAAACTATGAAATGCAGTTCTTCATTCGAAGAACTTTTGTGAAAAATGATGTATGACAATTTTTATAAATTTTACGAAGAAACTTCATTAATTTTACTTCAATAATTTATTTTACAGTTTACAATATAAACGAAAAAGCTAAAAAAGTATGAATCGTTGACTAACCAATCAACACACACCACCATTGCGAGAGTCTTTGCAATGAATATGTCTTTGACCAGGGTTCATACTTATGTCAGAGTTAACAGAGTACAAATGAGAATTGCTAGCATTCAACGGATAAAGTCAACACACAAAAAGTGTAGTTGTAAGTTATGAAACATTTCATAAAAACTATGAAATCTTTCATTATACTTATGAAGACATTTCATAACACAAATATTTTATTGGTTATGACATATTTCTTAATATTTAAGAATTGTTTCTTTAATACTATGAAATCTTTCTTTGATCTTATGAAACAATTTTGTTTTATGAAATATGAAATGTTTATGAAAAAATTGTATGAAGCATTTCATTTTATTTATGAATTTTTCATACATATTAAGAAAAAATTCACTAAATTTATGAAAACCTTTTTATGAAATCGCTTCATAAATATTATGAACGAAAATTCGTTCAGTGTACAAAACCGATTGGAAAATTTTAGTATGATTTTATAATCCCATCCCTGCGGTAAATAAAGAAATACAGATCATTAGTAAAAAAATCCCAAATTTTAAAAGAGGCGTTGCATTACCCAGCAGAAATATGGAAGTAATTCCTTAGGAAGCAAATTTTAATCGCATCTCAAAATCCAAATGTGAACTTTTCCCGCTTTTGAGGAAGTTCTTTTAAACAACTCCCAAATAGTCGATAATATGTAACATTTTACGAATAGCATTTCTACAAGTGAATGGGAACGAATTTTTAGTATGGGCTGGCAGAGGTAAGGTGTCCGCTTTGCACCCAAAAGGTCTCGGGTTCGAATCGTGGCTCGGGAAAAAAACTTTTTTCGTTTTTTTTTATTACTTTTATAAATCAACAATGTTTTATTATATATATTTTTTTAACAATTTAAAAATTTTTGCTTAAAAAATACAAATTTATTGTTTTATTAATGTACTTCAAATATTTAATTTTTTTTATTAATACTACATAATATCAGTAAATTTGAGTAGTGTTAATTTATTTAATGCTAATTTAATTTAATATTAATATGCGTTATATATTAATTCGCACTAAATAAATATTTTTTTAAGTATCTTATTGTAAGTTCTAACGAACAAAATGGTCTGCTTTAGTTATTCAGCACTCACAACAGAGGAATAGCTGATGGATGGTTAGAGTGCTGTAGTAACAACCATTTTTTTAAACCGAAATGGAAACTAGTGAAAAAGTGGTTCCTCTGCAACACTTTAAAATAACTTTTAAGCCTTTCAAAATAAAGGACATGACAACTCCGTGTTATATTCATTGGTGAAGATCCCAATTTTCACTACTTTCGAATCACACAAAGATGCTCATCTTCTTCACTTCTTTGAGTGCTCTTTTTGCTGGGTAATAGATTACTATAAATATGTTATTTTCTGTTAAATTTTGTACATTTGATTCCACTAGAGCGGTGGGAGCAGAAAATTTTATAACAATTTTGGTTTTTGTAACTTTCCCCCCTGAGGAGTGGTGAAAATGTTGGGGAGGAAAAATTAATGGGGATCAGTCTTACATGTCTCCCCTCTACGGGCAAGTTTTGGGCCTTTGTTTCATAAGCAAATTTATAAAAAAAAAATGTATGGGGGGCCACCTTAAGGGTTGGAGATAGTGGGTAGGTATGTTCTGACAAAATATTGAGGCTGAAAAAATATTGGGGGTTGGTCATACATTTGACTCCACTAGGGGCCTCCTTGGGACAGTTTTAGTGGTGAAAGCAATTTTATACAAATGTAGCCTTTGTATGGGAGCCTCCATAAGGAGTGCGGATAGGGAGTAAGTGTGTTCGGAAAAAATGTTAGTGAGGGAAAATTAATGGAGGCTTGTCTTTCATTTGACCTGGGGCCAGTTTTGAACCTTTCTTTCATAAAAAATAAAAATAAAATTATTGGAGCCACCTTAAGGGTTGAAAATAGAGGGTAGGTATGTTCTGAGAAAATATTGATTGTGAGAAAATATTGAGGGTTGGTTATGCATTTGACTCCACTAGGGGTCTCTTTGGCACTCTTAGAGTGGTGGGAACAAATTTTATAAAAAAAAAAATTATGGGAGCCCCCTTAACGAGTGTGGATAGGGGGTATGTATGTTTGTGAAAAATGTTGGGGAATGAAAGCTAAGGGGGGTCAGTCTTACATGTCTCCGTTCTAGGGGTGACCTGCGGCCAGTTTTAGGTCTTTCTTTTATAAAAAATAAAAAATATATGGGAGCCACCTTAAGGGTTGAAGATGGAATGTAGGTACGTTGAGAGAAAATGCATGGAATGGGAAAATATTGCAGGTCGGTCATACATGTGACTCCGCAAGCGGCCTCCTGGCGCCAGAAAGAGCGGTGGGAGCATATTTTATAAAAATTTATTATTTGTAAGGGAGCCTCATTATGGAGTGGGGATATGGAGTAAGTGTGTTCGGAAAAAATGTTAGGGAGGGAAAATTAATGGAGATTGGTCTTTGATTTAACCCAGCTAGTAGCGACTCCGAGGCAGTTTTGGGCCCTGGTGTATGACACCAAATATAAAAAATTCGTATGGGAACCATCTTAAGGGTTGAGGATAAAAAGGAGGTATGTTCAGCAAAATATTGGAGGTCAGTCATATAAGAGTAAGAGCGATGAGAGCATATTTTATAAAAAATAATTTAATGTATGGGAGCCCTCCTAACGAGTTTGGGCAGTGGATATGTGTGTTCGAAAAAATGTTAGGGAGGGAAAATTAATGGGGGTCAGTCTTACATTTAACCTCTCTGGGGGCGACTGCGAGGCAGTTTAGGAGCTTTATGTGTATTTTTCCACTTTTCCCTCAACTTTGACCTCGACGAGCGCCCACTTGCAGCCATCCAACAACCACCCCCCATTTTTGGGCTCATGATTTTTTTCGGAACCCCCAAAAATAGGGCGTTCTAGCGTATCCAAATCGAAGTCCCAAAAATCCCATACAACACTATCCCACCCCTAGTGTTCAATATGAATTTAGTTTTCTAAAAAAAAGTACTTTTTATGTTTTACGTGTAAATTCCGTGAATTCGCTATTTATTGCCTATCCAAAGTTGTTTTTTATAAAAATTGTATTTTTCTGTTGCATAATTAATTGTTAAAAATTGCCTGTGAAAACTCCGAGAAATATTTTTTGTCTGAGTGTACTCGTAGTACAACATTGTACGGATGGCTGTCTGTCTGTCCGTTTCTCTGTCGTCTGCACCCATTACGTATTGAAAAGTAAATACATAGTACGTGTGTGCATGTGTGAAGTATTGAATTCGTTTGGAAAATGATTATTTATATTTACCTCTAAAGTGGTGGTAACAAGGCAAAACCATATTTTATCTCTTATCGTCGTTTCGCGTTCAATTCTTTTGTAGGCGGAAATTCATAAACAAAAAATATAAGAAGTTCCTTCATTCTTACATTTCCAACTTATCTATGGAACCAGCGAACCACCAAACGAACGATCGCACGCAGAACCTCTTCTAACTTTGTTTTATAGGCCATTCATTCGTAGCACCTTCCGACCAAAAGTATATGGTCTTAGATATACGAGTATGTTTGTTTATATGTACATATGTATATATTTATGTTCACAAAACGCACGAGTGCGGCAATTGTTGTGATCGTTGGACGAAGAAGTGAGTGTCGTGAGTGCTCTGCCAGACCAGCCAAGTGGTGGTGGTGACGGTCGTCCATCGATAGCAGCGTTTTTTTTTTGTTACTGAAGAAGCGCATTTTGTTGGGAAAAAAGAAATAAAAACAAAAACAACACGCAAAGTACAAGGTCGTTTGGGAATTCCATGGGTATTTCACTCGAAGAAAATTGTCCGTTGTATCAGTTAGCAAACGATAGCCTGCAAAGACTCCAATTAGAGTTTTGGAAAATTTGTAGTTCCTGTGAAAGAGAAAATTCGAGCTAAACTACAAGTATACAAAAATGCGATTTTTAAACTTTTGGGCGGACCTGTTTATTTCAGCAAGTAATCTGGTGATTATGGCAACGCTGCTGCGCTAAAGCGAAAAAATTACATTGACTGAAAGTACTCTTGGTTAAGTGCAATTTTCCACATATGGGCATCTCCCAAAAAAGTCTACAAAAAAAATGAAATCAGACCACACTAGCTTTTAGTATTTAATATTATGAAACTTGAAGTTAACTTGTTCTCTTTTATTTTTATTTTTATTTTTATTTTTATTTTTATTTTTATTTTTATTTTTATTTTTATTTTTATTTTTATTTTTATTTTTATTTTTATTTTTATTTTTATTTTTATTTTTATTTTTATTTTTATTTTTATTTTTATTTTTATTTTTATTTTTATTTTTATTTTTATTTTTATTTTTATTTTTATTTTTATTTTTATTTTTATTTTTATTTTTATTTTTATTTTTATTTTTATTTTTATTTTTATTTTTATTTTTATTTTTATTTTTATTTTTATTTTTATTTTTATTTTTATTTTTATTTTTATTTTTATTTTTATTTTTATTTTTATTTTTATTTTTATTTTTATTTTTATTTTTATTTTTATTTTTATTTTTATTTTTATTTTTATTTTTATTTTTATTTTTATTTTTATTTTTATTTTTATTTTTATTTTTATTTTTATTTTTATTTTTATTTTTATTTTTATTTTTATTTTTATTTTTATTTTTATTTTTATTTTTATTTTTATTTTTATTTTTATTTTTATTTTTATTTTTATTTTTATTTTTATTTTTATTTTTATTTTTATTTTTATTTTTATTTTTATTTTTATTTTTATTTTTATTGAAAGTTGAAGTGTTATAACGAAAATTTCTAAAAAAATTTACTACGAGTGGAAATATTTGTCCCGTCCGTTTTGTCGCGTCCGTATTTCTGCTGTACCTAATTAAAACAATTTAAGAGATAATTCTCATATTTCATAAATCTACGAACAAAATATATCCTCTGACGTTCATTTAAATGTACATATATAAGGAAAAACAAAGTTATCGCTGAACTTTGTATATTTCTATAAGACTATCAAAAGTACTTCTGTTTTTTGTCGCGTCCGTTTTGATGTAAAATTGTTTATAATTTTGTACTAAATCCTGACGATATATTTTTAAAATGTAGTATTTCTTAAGCGCTTTAGAACACTGAAAAGGCTGATCGACTTTTTAGATTTCTTTCTTGTTTAAGGCGTGCGAATGTCACGTCCGGGCCAATGGAAGATATGGCCCATATGCGCCTAATGGATTGAAAGTGGGCGAAATCGGCCCAGAGGGAAAAAATTTTCCCTAACAAGAACTGAAGATACCCTCTAATATTTTCAGCATTTAAGCTTTTTTTAATTTCCGCCTTGTAATAACTAAACATTTTGTACGAACATTTCCCTTATCTTATAGCGTTAACACGAACTAAACAGCTATTTTTTCCAAATTCATACTTTTAGGGGTTCAAAATGGGGCAAAAAGGGATGAAAATAGTGCCAATCAAACGACAACAGCTAGGTATAAAGACTTGTAAAACAAATGGATATTTTGAAATACGCACAATGTGGTAGAGGGTAATGTGAAAAGAGGGATAAAAATGGTACCAACTAAACGGCTCTAGCTAGAATATTGAAAATCTGTATTATCGTCTCTCTGAAAAATACGAAATCGTGTAAAATAAATGGTTATTTCGAAATTCGTACTTTTAAGGGATGAATGGGAAAAGAGGTATTGAAAGGTTGTGGGTAGAATATAGAAATTCGATGTACACGTATCTCTGACTGTATAGACGCGAAAAATAAAGATATTTTTGATATTCCTAATTTTACAGTCAAAATGGGAAAAAGGGATAAAATTGGTACTGACCAAAACAACAATAAAAATTATCTTAATTTTTACTAATATACACTCAGAAAAAAGTGAACCCTATAATGAGTTTCAATGAACTAAAATTTAGGAAAATTGAATTTCGTATAGCGCTAAAGGAATATTTCCTCATATCATGTTCAAACATGATTCTAAAGGGTAATTTTTTAGCTATTATCTTTTTGGCAACACTGGTTTAAACAGCTGACGCACGTTTCGTGTTTTGTTTCACTGTCAAACATCTTCAGTTTGGTCTATAATTTAACCATGAATCGTCTTACAAACGAACAACGCTTGCAAATTATTGAATTTTATTATCAAAATGCGTGCTCTGTTAAGAAAGTTCATTGCGCGCTTCCATTTTATGGTCAGTTTAATCGACCCACTGAAGCGGCTATTCGGGCTATTGTGACTAAATTTCGCACCAAATTTACATTGTTGGACATTAAACCACCAACACGCTTACGTAGAGTGCGAACTGAAGAAAATATCGCAGCTGTATCGGCCAGTGTTAATGATGACCATCAATTATCGATTCGTCGCCGTTCGCAGCAATTGGGCCACTGTTACTCAAAAAAGTGGAAATGCCAAAATTGGACTAAGCGGATGGACCATTTGAGGCGCAGTCAAGGTCAACAAACGCATGAAATAATCTTCAACCATTAAATTATATGGACCGTACTATCGATTCAAATAAAGATTTCATGCATTTTTCTGAATTTTATGTGATTTTTTTTTTTGAAAAACTTTCCTCTAGCTTTAAAAAAATCACCCTTTAGTTAAATTTTCCTCAAACTAAGTTAATATTTACTCAAACTGAGGAAAATTCCAGTAAGTTTTTCCTCAAACCAAGTACATTTTTACTAAATCTATGTAAAATGTTGCTGAAATTTTCCTAAATCTAAGTAAATTTTTCCTAAAACCAAGTAAATTTTTACTAAATTTAATTAAAATTTTCCTAAAACTAAGTAAATTTTTACTCTTTTTTTTTTGCTGAAAATTTCCTAAAATTAAGTAAATTTTTATTCAAATCAAGTAAATATTTACTTAAACTGCGGAAAATTTTGCTGATTTTTCCTTAAAACAAGTATATTTTACTTAAACTGAGAAACAAAATGCAATTGATACAAGGAAAAAAGTGAACTTAAAATAAGTTCAATTTAACTAAAAAAAATCAAATAAATGGTTTTGCTTCTGAGATTTTGCAAAACTGATACTAAAAATGACAACATGAAATATTTCTCAAAAGTTTCATGATAGCTCTGCCACAAAGAGCTGAACTATTGTTCCATGATTGCTGCGAAGGCAAGATAGGGGCCTTTGCAGTGGTTGTTTAGAAAAATACTTGAAGTATTTAAGAAATAAGTCTCTGCAAACGAACGAGAATTTCTTCTTAGATTAATATTCAAGAATTTTGTAAACAATTTAAAGCGATTTTTTATAAGTTCATTAATACTTAAATGTATGAAGAACTCGGCATAAATTTCAGTAAATTTAATTTTAGTAAAAAGCACATTTTTAAGTTAAAATTTCCTAAATGGAATTTTTTCCATACGAAAAATTTCTGCGTTTTTTTATATTTAAAACCTTAGAAATATTCTTCCACATAAGTATGAATTTGCTCAATCGTAAGAATTTTTTATTAGATCCAAAGAAATGGTTTTAAGTAAATTTACTACCCTATTTCTACACCAAAGAGACTGAAAAAAGAACTATTATTTAACGATTTAAAAAAAAAAAACTCAAAATATATCAGGGGGTGTTTTTAGTGGGCACTAAAAAATGTAAAAATTGAGGAAATCTTAAATATTTTTTTGAACTGTCCGATTTGTCGTAGAATGCCCCATATACAATAAATTATCTAAAAAAGTAGTCGAAGTCGACTTGAGGTATATAGCATACACTAAATATTCTATTTCATTCATAGATTTTCTTAAAAAAAATCAGTATTTTTTGCGTTGGAATGTTGGCTATTTAAAAATAAAAAAACTTTTTCCGTCTTTTTCTACTTTTCATGTGTTTTCGTGCCAGTAATTCGCAACATTTGTAGACAGTATAATTACCTTTAATTGAAGCGAGTGCGATCGCTCCAATATATCCAAAATGAGAGTACAAAAAATTCCAAAGGCAATTATTTAGCCCTATAGAAAATATTAGTAGAATATTTTCCAAAAAAAGTGTGTATTCTAGTTTTCGAGATATCGGCTCTTCAATGTCACATCAAGACATGGGCTAAAATGGCCTATTTTGTATAGTTTTTGTACTTTTGACTGATTCGATGCATTCAAATAATTGGAACGGAAAATATTGTTAAAAAATAATTACATAATTCCTTTTAATTTTATTATTTTAAGTGTTTTTATGAAAAAATATATTTTTTAAATACGTTCCACAAGCTAAATTGGTTTGTGTCTTGGGTGTGGGACGTATTTAACTTACGAATTTATCTTCACACCCTTAAGCATTTGTTGGAATTTTTTAGTTAAATTGAACTTATTTTAAGTTCCCCTTTTTCCTTATATCAAGTAAAATTTTCCTCAGTTGAAGTAATAATTTACTTGTTTTAAGGAAAAAAAATCAGCAAGATTGTCCTCAGTTTAAGTATAAATATTTACTTGATTTGAGTAAAAATTTACTTACTTTTAAGAAATTTTCAGCTAAAATTTACTTAAATTTAGAAAAAAATTACTTGGTTTGAGTAAAAAAGTTCAAAGCATGTACAAGGAAAAGTTTGAACTTGATATGAGGAAATATTCCTTTAGCGCTATACGAAGATCAATTTTCCTAAATTTTAGTTCATTTTAACTCATTATAGGGTTCAATTTTTTCCTTACCCTTAATTGAATATATAAGAAGGCAGATCTATTTTCAACGAAATTTGTAATTTTGGTAAAAAATATGGATAAACAAATTTTGGTATTGATTTTATAAATCAGTATATCTCAATACGCACAACAAATAAATATTTAGGTCTCGGACTCAAAATTTTTAATTTTTGTTGCATAGTGTAATTGATCCTATAATTCTTCAAGTACAATTTTGGAAAACCTGGTAATTGTAACTGATGTGTTCATTAATTATTATTATTTTTTTTTTTTTCAAAACGAAATGTTATAACGCCACTACTCCAGGCGAAAATTGTCCGGATAACCATAAAAACAATGCAAAATTGTGTTTTCCATTGTAGCATATGAGCATTACTATCTTGGCCAGTTGAATAACTGCATGCACTTGTCGTAAATATAAAAATCGCTAAATAGATAAGACGATAAGAATTAAATGGGAATTTGTTAGATTATACGAGTGAGTGCAGAATTTTGTAGATAAATTTCACTAAAATGATGTTGTAATAGCTAATCGTCGTGCACTCTCTGAACGAATTGAACTGAGGACGGTATTTTTTAATTTTTACCACGAATCTAACCCTACTTTAATGGTCGTTGTTATCTGACTTCGAGTCCATTGATCCAAAAATATATTCTAATTTTACAACGCAACAATACTAACAAACAATATTGATTCATGTTTTAACAATTACTTCGAATTACGCGATCCACCCTATTGTCCACCACACCCTTTGTTATGTACACTTATTAAATATTTACAAACCTTTTTTTCTGTATTTGACATATTGAAAGACCTGCACACAGACATGTTAATTTTACCTTTTGACTTACCCAAATCTTTGCAGGTAAAAAATGTCATACGGCCACGTTACTATTCCTCCGAACTGGGGATACGTGAGAAAATCTTTATTGGCGTCATGACGACACAAGACAACATCAATACCTTGGCCACGGCGATAAATCGCACCACCGCCCATCTGGTCAACAAAATCAAATTCTTCATCAACGCGGACAATGTGAAGACCAATTACAAGCTCAAGAACATTGTGGGCTTCACCGATACCCGCGAGAATCTGCGACCATTCCATGTCATCAAGTACATTGCCGATAATTACCTCGACGATTATGACTATTTTCTAATCATACAAGACAACGTGTACGTCGATGCGCGCAAACTGAAAGCTATGCTCTACCACATGAGCATCACGTTCGATTTGTACATGGGGGCCAAGACGGAGGCCAGCAATTACGGCAGCTATGGGGCCAATGATCACCATCCGCAGCAACACCTAATGGATGGCGGCGTAGTCGGCGCTGGGGCAGCAGCAGTTGGGGATAATGGTGATGGGGCCGATGGGGCTGGTGCTAATAACGATGAATTTCGCATGTTAAGTGACCGCAACTATTGCGATTTAAATGCCGGCATTCTATTGAGCAGTAGCGTCATCCGCAAGATGCGCAACAATCTCGACTGGTGCGTCCGCAATGGCATCACCAATGTGCACAGCATCAATATCGGTCGTTGCGTCAAGTATTCGAGTAATTTGCCGGGCTGTCAAGAAGTATTTCAGGTAAGTCTCATATGAATTTCGCTTTAGTTTATTTTTTTAGTTTCTTTTTCGATATCTGTGCACATTGGTACGAGGGTGGTACCGCCAGCCGTGATAAATTTCAAAGAATGGCCAAAATGCAACAAAATATAAAAAGATTGTGTCCGAGACCTTAAAAATTATTTTTTTATGTGCATACTGATTCATAAATTCATTCATGATAAAATTTTTTTATATTTTTTACTAAAATTACTATTTTCGTTGAAGGTACCTTTAATAGTTGTACTCTCATTTTGGGAATATAGGTTCGATCACACCCGCTTATATGTGCCATTAAAGGTAATGATGATGGTTACAAATGTTGCGAGTTTCACTATCTCATAGAAACCTAAACCCCACAGACCCCTAAAAATTGTGAAAAAAATTGTTATTTTTTTAATAAAATTAAAAAATAATTTTTAAGAAAATTAATTTGTTATTTTTTAATAGCTAACATTCTAACAATGCCAACATGAAGCACATCTATGGATAAATGTAGTAGTTGTGGCCCGTAAAAGATTAAAAATTCATGAATTTTTGGGATAAATAGTGCGACTTTAGAATATCTAGAGTCCTAACGAAGAGTTATATTAAAGACAAATAAGGAAAGGCTAAAGACGGACGGAGCTGACTATATGATGCACTCCACTTTCTATCTCATTACAATTCAATTCGGTGCAAAAGTGAAAACGGGAAGGTTTTTTGTATCCTGTAAATGTATGTGTTTGACAAAAAATGTTAAATCGGAAAGGACATTTGTATGAGGATATCTTGAAACCTGGGACGAAATAGGTGAAATATAAAATGTATAGTTTGGCCAAAATCGAAAGCAAACTTTTGAAAGCAAGAATTGTATTTGGGCTATATTTAAAACTGAACCGATCTTACCCACTTTCACCATAGTTTTGTTTAGTTGGATAAGATGTTGAGCCAATTTTAAAGAAAATCGAGTACAATATGTGGTTTCTATAACGCAAAAGTCAAATCGGGAGCGACATTTGTATGGGGGCTATATCTAAATCTGAACCGATCTTACCCAATTTCTGCATAGGTGTTTCTAGTTGGGTTATAAGATGTTGTGCCAAATTTAAAGAAAATCGGGTACAATATGTTGGTTCTAGAGCGGAAAATGTCAAATCGGGGGCGTCGTTTGTTTGGGGGCTATATCTAAAACTGAACCGATCTTACCCAATTTCAGCATAGGTGTTTCTAGTTGGATTATAAGATGTTGTGCCAAATTTAAAGAAAATCGAGTACAATATGTGGTTTCTAGAGCGGAAAAAGTTAAATCGGGAGCAAAATTTGTATGGGAGCTATATATAAATCTGAACCGATCTAACACATTTTTACCACAGGTGTTTCTAGTTGAAATATAAGCTGTTTTGCCAATTTTAAAGAAAATCTGTTGTAATATGTGGTATCTAGAGTGAAAAGAGTCAAATCAGGAGTGACATTCGTATGGGGGCTATATCTAAATCTGAACCGATTTTCTTCAAATTAAATAGCATTCGTTCTTGTCCCGAAAAACTTCATTGTGCAAAGTTTCATTTAGTTATATCTACAATTGCGACCTGTATCGTGATTACAAGAATAGATGGACAGACGGACGGACGGACATTGCTAAATCGACTCAAAAAGTGATTCTAAGTCGATCGGTATAATTAACAATGGGTCTATCTCGTTTCCTTTTGGGTGTTACAAACAAATGCACAAAGACATAATACTCTCGTGGAGTGTATAAAAAACTACAATAAAATGTAGATTTTTTGACCCTTTTGTATAAAAATACCAAACTTAAATCGAGTTCGTCATACGTGAAGAGACGATTACCATTAATTTAAGATATAAGCGGGTGTTATCGAACCTATATTTCTAAAATGAGAGTACAAGTATGACGAAAATTGGAATTTTAGTGGAAAAAAAATTAAAAAAAAAATATTCATAACAAATCAATCCAATCCAGTATTCCTGGATGTACACAAAATAAGTCATTAAGTTTCAGTCCGTTACGTCAACTTATATACCCTCACTCTCAGAATCTAAATTTCGAGCATGTCTTAGGAATTTAAATAATACGTAAACAAGAATCAATCCTTTCATTAATTAAATATAAATATAAGTTCTAAATTTTTCTATGCTTTTAACAAGTAAGTAAGTTTGAGTCGATTGAACCGACTTATATGTACCCTCACTCTCTGGAAGTTATAAGGTCTTTAATAGTACTCAGGATCTGTGAATTCGTGTAGGTGATACTAGATGATTTGTGGCAAATTGTCTCAACTTCCACATTTGTAAAAATATGATCAAATATCAAGTTAATGTGGATTTTAGGCGCCGATGTAGAAGTTATAAAGGATTTAATTTTACCCAGAATAGGAACAATTGTGTGGCAGGTACAAGAAGGGGCGTGGCTAAAGCGTAAATACTTTTTAGGTTCAATGCGATTATAAAAACATATTCAAATATCAAATTGCAAATGATTTTGACTACCCGTATGGATGTTATGTCGGTTTTGTTGTAACCAAAGTTTATGCAACTCTATGTGGGAGCTTCCAGAAGGAGTGTGACAATGTTGCTCATATTACATGTGAATGCAACTTCTATAAAAGCATTTCCAAATATAAAATTTCACATTATTCCGATCGTCCGTATAGATGTTATAACAGTTTTAAAACACACGTGTTTTAGGGTGATTTGTGTGGGAGGTACTGGAAGGGGCATGGCAAAACCCGCTATATTTTGCACGCTTCAAGGGATTGTAAAAACTTTATCATATACCAAATTATAGCTTATTCCGACTATCCGTATGGAACTTACATTAGTTTTAGTTTAACATAGGTATATGGACCATTTGTGTGGGAGGTACCAGAATTTCGCATATCTTCGAACTTAAACTAAGATTGAGAAGTTATCGTGTACACCAGCCAGACGGACGGACGGACATGGTTCAAACAGCTTAAGAAGTCATGAACGGATACTCAATGCGTTACACTTTTTTCTGTGCCAAAGGATATACCCTCCTATTCTGTAGAGTGAGGGTATAATTATATATTTATACACTCCACGAGAGTATTATGTCTTTGGGCATTTGTTTGTAACACCCAAAAGGAAACGAGATAGACCCATTGTTAATTATACCGTTCGACTTAGAATCACTTTTTGAGTCGATTTAACAATGTCCGTCCGTCCGTCTGTCCATCTATTCTTGTAATCACGATACAGGTCGCAATTGTAGACATAACTTTGCACAATGAAGTTTTTCGGGACAAGGACGAACGCTATTTAATTTGAAGAAAATCAGTTTAGATTTATATATAGCCCCCATACGAATTTCACTCCCGATTTGACTCTTTTCACTCTAGATATCACATATTTTAACAGATTTTCTTCAAAATAGACAAAACATCTTATATTTGAACTAGAAACACCTGTGGTAAAAATGTGTTAGATCGGTTCAGATTTATATATAGCTCCCATACAAATTTCGCTCCCGATTTGAGTTTTTCCGCTCTAGGAACCACATATTTCACTTGATTTGCTTCAAATTACCTTGCATTACCTTATAATTCCACTAGAAACATCTGTGTTGAAAATGGATTAAATCGCTTCAGATTTAGATATAGCCCCCATACAAATTTCGCTCCCGATTTGACTTTTTCCGCTCTAGAAACCACATATTGTAATCGATTTTCATTAAATTTGGCACAACATCTTATAATCCAACTAGAAACATCTATGCAGAAATTGGGTAAGATCGGTTCAGATTTAGATATAGCCCCCATACAAATGACGCTCCCGATGTGACATTTTCAGCTCTAGAAACCACACCTCGATTTTCTTTAAATTTGGCACAAAATCTTATAATCTTACTAGAAACACCTGGGGCTAAACAGGGCTAGATCGGTTCAGATTTAGATACAGCCCCCATACAAATGTCGTTCCCGATTTGACTTATGCGCTATAGAAACCACATTTCTAAACCCTATTTTCTTTAAAATTGGCACAACATCTTATAGTCCAACTAAACAAAACTATGGTGAAAGTGGGTAAGATTGGTTCAGATTTAAATATAGCCCAAATACAAATGTTGTTCCCAAAAGGTTAACCAATTTTGGCCAAACTATACACTTTATATTTCACCTACTTTGTTCCAGGTTTCAATATATCCTCATACAAATGTCCTTTCCGATTTAATATTTTTTGTCAAACACATACATTTACAGGTTACAAAAAACCTTCCCGTTTTCACTTTTTCACCGAATTGAATTGTATTCGGATAGAAAGTGGAGTGTATCATAGAGTCGGCCCCGACCGACTTTAGCCTTTCCTTACTTTTTTTTCGTGTTAAAGCAGTTTTTAATATTGTTTTAATCTTTGTCTCCGTGACAGTTTTAGGGCTATATTTCATAAAGAAATGAAAAAATAAATCGGGGCCATTTTAATGGTTGCAGATAGAGGGTATGTTGTTGGGTTGGAGGTCCCCAAGGGGCCTCCTAGAGGCAGTTAGAGCAATGGTAGCAAATTGTACTACAATTAGTTTTTGCATGGGGTCGCCTTAAGAGGTGGTGATATGGGTTAGGCGTGTTCGGAAAAAATGTTGAGGAGAGAAAATTAATTGGATTAGGTCTTACATTTAAGCCCTCTAGAGGCGACTCCGAGACAGTCATGGGGATTTTTGTGTACTTTTACTCCTAATCCCCGACGAGGTATCCCAAGACGTTATGATAGAAATTCAATATTTTGCTAACGAATTTGTGTTATGCCAGGTCAACTTGTTCTGGCTAAAATTTTTTGAAAAAGATAAAAAATTGAAATTAAAAATATACAAATATTCTGATCAATCAAATACGTCAAAAGATATTACAAGAAATGTTAACTTTTGGTTAATTTGAAAAATAACTTCCAATAAATATTCCTTTTTGTATTTCAAAATAACCCTTTCTTTCTGATACAAAATGTTCATAAGTCAAAAGCTATAGACGATTCTGAAGCACAGTGTTGATGGATATTTTCAATACTGTGTTGAAGTGATGATTATGTATCAAATATGTGATCAAACAATGAAAATATTAATAACTTACTTCTTCTGAGTAAGATATACATATGTATGTATGTTTTCCTATATTGACTTATTATGCGGGCCTCGTTTGGCTGCATATGAGTGTGTGTGTAAATTATGACTTTGACTGAACCTTTGAACCATAAACCACTGAATATTTTTTAATAGAACACGTTTTCATTGTAGCTAGATACAAATTTCTGTACATACACTCTACATACATATGTACATATATTTATATATATAGATATATACATTGAATATATACTTGTATTTACAAGTGGTAATTGGTGGTATTGCATTGTTTTTTACGGGTTTCCATCTAATAACAATGAGCTGTTGTTTTATTATTTTGCGTATAGCGTTTGAAAGATAAAAAAGTATTGGAAACAAACTTTAGTTTTCTCTTTAACGAGTTGCACTGCACAGATAGACAAACAGACAATACTTGGCTCTGTTCACAAGCGCCACTTTATTTAACGAAAAAATCTTCGCTCAAAGATCGAATTCATTGTAAGCACTCAAAATCAAGTAACATTTGGGTTTTGAACCAAATCGAAAAATCATTTGTTTTTCTACTTTTGACAAATAGAAACAACAACAAAATATTGATTTAAAGCATGGTTGCGAGCACTCGAGACGGCCGTTTCGAATCTGACAAGATGTTTATCAATATTTTTGCAACTATTACTCCAACCCCAAATTAAAGTTCTTATACAGTATTGCCTTCGGCACTGGAGCTCACCCGTATCTCAGAATTTACCAAAGCTACAAAATCGAAGCAACCGTTAATTCTTGCAGTTATTGATCATCCCTTATACCACCTTATATATATTGCTATATAAACATTTTTTCATGAGTTATATATTTTTTTATTTGGGTTACTTTGAAAAGTTGTGAAACAAATAATATAATATTTGAGAATCATTGTTATTGATCTAGAAAAATAGAAGCTGATGTAAATCCTAAAATAAAAAAAATTGGAAAAAATAATTGGCTTCGCGAATGCTCCCCCTTCTACCCAAGTCCCATTGGCATCAATGAGAATTACTTTGTTTGTTATTTTTCGAACTAATTTTGAAGCAATCTATAAAACAAATTCTTTGCACCAATTTTGTTTTGCATGCGCCATCTTTGAATGCAACAAATGGAAGATATTTGTATGTTCCAGCGCATGAAAGTCATACATTCCACTTTCATTTTTATACCCTCCGCCTTAGAATGGAGTGTATATTCATTTTGTCATCCCGTTTTCAACACCTTGTAATGTTCATATATTGGGTCGTTATAAGATTCTGAGCTAGGGGTTTCAAAATTTTGGCAAATATGATCAAAAGCGGTTGTGGTTTCTAGAGCAGAAAAAGTCAAATCGAAAACGACATTTGTATGGGAGCTATATATAAATCTGAACCGTTCTAACCCACTTTCAGCACAGATGATATTAGTTGTGTCAAACTTGAACAAAATCGGGTTAAATGTGTGGTTTCTAGAGCGGAAAAAGTCAAATCGGAGGAGACATTTGTATGGGAGCTATATATAAATCTGAACCGATCTATCCTATTTTTAGCAGAGCTGTTCTTAGTTGAAATATAAGCTGTTTTGCCAAATTTGAAGAAAATCTGTCAAAGTTTTGTGGTTTTTAGAGGGGAAATAGTCAAATCGGAGGAGACATTTGTAAGGGAGCTATATGTAAATCTGAAACGATGATCCATTTTCACCATGGGTGTTTCCAGTTGGAATATGAGATATTTTGAAAGATTTGAAGAAGATCTCTTAAAATATGTGGCTTCTAGAGCGGAAAAAGTCAAATCGGGAGAGACATTTGTATGGGAGCTATATATATAAATCTGAACCGATTTGACTCGTTTTCACGAAAGATGTTTCTAGTTCAAATAAAGGGTGATTTTTTAAGAGCTTGATAACTTTTAAAAAAAAAAAACGCATAAAATTTGCAAAATCTCATCGGTTCTTTATTTGAAACGTTAGATTGGTCCATGACATTTACTTTTTGAAGATAATTTCATTTAAATGTTGACCGCGGCTGCGTCTTAGGTGGTCCATCCGCTTAGTCCAATTTTGGCATTTCCACGTTTTTGAGTAACAGAGACCCAATTGGTGCGAACGGCGACGAATCGAAAATTGGTGGTCATCATTAACACTGGCCGATACAGCTGCGATATTTTCTTCAGTTCGCACTCTACGTAAGCGTGTTGGTGGTTTAATGTCCAACAATGTAAATTTGGTGCGAAATTTAGTCACAATAGGCCGAATAGCCGCTTCAGTGGGTCGATTAAACTGACCATAAAATGGAAGCGCGCTATGAACTTTCTTAACAGAGCACGCATTTTGATAATAAAATTCAATAATTTGCAAGCGTTCTTAGTTTGTAAGATGATTCATGGTTAAATTATAGACCAAACTGAAGATGTTTGACAGTGAAACAAAGCACGAAACGTGCGTCAGCTGTTTAAACCAGTGTTGCCAAAAAGATAATAGCTAAAAAATCACCCTTTATTATATATCTACTCAATTAGAGGAATATACACACCGAATTTTGTGTTTCTAGCTGTTGTCGTTTAATATGTACCATTTTTATCCCTTTTTTGCCCCATTTCACCCCCTACAAATAAGAATCACTTTATGGTGCACGTTGTTGATATAAGGTGAATGCGCATACCAAATATCAAGCAAATATAAACAGACATATTCAAAAAATAAATACTCTAAAATATTAGGGATTATTATGCGTATTTTTAGTCCTTGTGAGGGAAAAATTTTTCCCTTTGGGCCGATTTCGCCCCGTTTCAATCCCAACCGATCTACGACTATAAGACGCATTTATGGAAGATTTGAACGTTCTAGCTCCTTTCGTTTAGATGGTAGCATAACGGACGGATGGACATGGCTAGATCGTCTTAAAATTTTATGACGATCAAGAATATATATACTTTATAGGGTCTCAGGTCGATATTTCAAGGTGTTACAAAGGTGGAGGGTATACAAATTAAGGTCAAAAGGGTAAAGAAAAGGGAAACGACTGGCACCAAGCTAATAGCTGAAAATATGTCTGTACATGTCCACCGTGAACGCGAAAATAATGCATTTTACAAATGTATACTTTTAGAATCAAAATGGTATAGAAATGCTACCAACCAAACGACTGTGGCTGGAATCATGAAATGTCTTTATCTTATATATGTATATACAGTAGAGGACTATCACGCCCTATAAGTGGATTGGTCATCAATTATTTATTATTATTTTTTATAACAATTTATTTAACTGAACATATGTAGGCCTATTAGTTTGTAATAGTACACAAAAATATCCCCATTTTAATGATTAATGATAATATGATATTGAATTTCTAATATAATACTGAATGTACACCGTGGTGGAGGGTACGAACTCCATTTTACTTGTTTTTATTACAAAATTATTAAAGGTGTATATTTGTTTGTTCTATAGATTTTATTTTAACAATATTTTCAGGTGCACTTTCATATATAAATTCTATCAAATACAAATACCCAGCTTCCAGCAGTGTTTAAAAATTCCAACAAAACTATTTTTGTATTTTTACCGGTTCCAACATTGATACAATGCTTTGTCGTACTTCCGGGCAAAGTATATTCTGCTTGTAAGCACTGTGCGGTGGTGTCATTGTTTTCGGGTGCGATAAATGACTCAGAACTCCACATGCCACTAAATTGAAAAATTTCAACTCGAAATTATTATTATGCATGGTTTCCGTCCGCAACTTAATGCTGCACAAAGGATGTGCGAAATATGCTTTTGATTTACGACCACTTCTCAGCATGTATGAAAGTTAATTGACCTTAATTTTGTATTTTTGGTCATTTGGATACATTGCTGTGTAAATATTTGCTCGTACCACATGGATGATATGGAGATGACATTATTTTCATTTTCATTAGAGACACAACCAATTAGCGTGTAATGTCAACTCATTAAACAAAAGTTACGCCATGAAACATAATCTCATTAGTTTGGCAAACAGACTTCTCGTGGTATGTGATCGTTATGTGTTGGGCTCTCTTTGTAAAGTTGGAACTAATATAAAATGTTTAAAAAAGGTTTGAAATTATACCCCACTTGAAGATACCAAATTATTGAGAAAACAACCACACAAAATTCTCGAGAATTTTTCATGTTCTGGATACGTCTTTCTATTTTCATTTTGAAATTAGGACCCACGTATTGAAAATAAAAATATATATTAAAGATATTTTTAAACCCTAATTTATGGTTCTCATCTGCTCCATACTGTGGAACAGAGAATTGATCGACCGAAATGTGAATATTTCTGAATCGATTTAGCCTTTTCCATTCGCTCTTCAGTCTCTAAATGTTTTCAAAGCAAAAGTTGTAAGAATTTTCCTTCGTAATATTTTTGAATCGATTTTATGAATCTTTTTGCATAAATTCTAATAATATTTTCTCAATATGTATGCAAATTCATAAAAAATATTATATTTAAAATTATTAAATAAATTAAATTTAGTTTCATAAGATCAAGGCATAATGTTATTGTATTGAATCAGAAGTTCATAAAGATTTTGAGATATATTAAACCAAAAATATTTTTAAGTATTAAATATTTTTCATAAATTCAATAATAAACAAGTAAGGAAAGACTAAAGTCGGGCGGGGCCGACTATATGATACACTCCACTTTCTATCGGAATACAATTCAATTCAGTAAAGAAGTGAAAATGGGAAATTTTTTTGTATGTTTCCTAATCACAGGCTAATATGACCTGGTCCAATTTGTCAAATCGAGAATAATATTTGTATCGGGGCTATATCCAAACATGGAATGAAGTGACTAACTTTCACAATAAGTTCTACTAGTGTTCTAACGTGTTATGCTCAATTTTAAGAAATTCTCTGAAAATACGCGGTTTCTGGGGGAACGAAATTTGTATGAGAGCTATATGTAAATCTGAAACGACGTGACCCATATTCACCATAGGTGTACCTAGTTTAAATATATGATGTTTTGCCAAGTTTGATGAAAATCTGTTAAAATATGTGGATTCTGGAGCGGAAAAATTCAAATTGGGAGCGAAATTTGTATGGGAGCTATATATAAATCTGAACCGATCTAACACAATTTTACCACAGGTGTTTTCAGTTGAAATATAAGTTTTTTTTTGCCAATTTTGATGAAAATCTGTTAAAATATGTGGATTATGGAGCGGAAAAATTTAAATTGGAAGCGAAATTTGTATGGGAGCTATATATAAATCTAAACCGATCTAACACATTTTTACCACAGGTGTTTCCAGTCGAAATATAAGATGTTTTGCGAATTTTGAAGAAAATCTGCTAAAATATGTGGAATCTAGAGCGGACAAATTCAAATTGGGAACGAAATTTGAATCACCCTACAAATAAGAATCACTTTATGGTGCACGTTTTTGATATAAGGGGAATGCGCATACCAAATATCAAGCAAATATAAACAGACATATTCAAAAAACATGCTTAAATACTCTAAAATATTAGGGATTATTATGCGTATTTTTAGTCCTTGTGAGGGAAAAATTTTTCCCTTTGGGCCGATTTCGCCCCGTTTTAATCCCAACCGATCTACGACTATAAGACGCATTTATGGAAAATTTGAACGTTCTAGCTACTTTCGTTTAGATGCTAGCGTAACGGACGGACGGACATGGCTAGATCGTCTTAAAATTTTATGACGATCAAGAATATATACTTTATAGGGTCTCAGGTCGATATTTCAAGGGAGCTATATATAAATCTGAACCGATCTAACACATTTTTACCACAGGTGTTTCTAGTGGAACTATAAGATGTTTTGCCAATTTTGAAGAAAATCTGTTGAAATATGTGGTATCTAGAGTGAAGATGGTCAAATCGGGAGTGAAATTCGTATGGGGGCTATATCTAAATCTGAACCGATTTTCTTCAAATTAAATAGCGTTCGTCCTTGTCCCGAAAAACTTCGTTGTGCAAAGTTTCGTTTGGTTCTGGCTACAATTGCGACCTGTATCGTGATTACAACAATAGATGGACTGACGGACAGACAGACGGACATTGCTAAATCGACTCAGAAAATAATTCTAAGCCGATCGGTATAATTATCAATGGGTCTATCTCCCTTCCATTTGGGTGTTACAAACAAATGCACAAAGAGTGGAGTGTATAATTGATTTTTAGTATGGTGGTAGAGTTCTTTATACACTCCACGAGAGTATTATGGCTTTGTGCATTTGTTTGTAACACCCAAAAGGAAGCGGGATAGACCCATTGTTAAGCATACCGATCGACTTAGAATCACTTTCTGAGTCGATTTAGCAATGTCCGTCTGTCTGTCCATCTATTGTTGTAATCAAACTACAGGTCACAATTATAGTCCGATCTTAACAAAAATTGTCACAAGTAAGTTTTGTGGATCAAGGACGAACGCTATTTAATTTAAGCAAATCGGTTCAGATTTAGATATAGCCCCCATACAAATGTCGCTCCCGATTTAACATTTTCCGCTCTAGAAACCACATATTGTACCCGATTTTCTTTAAATTTGGCACAACATCTTATAATCCAACTATAAACACCTATGCAAAAATTGGGTAAGATCGGTTCAGATTTAGATATAGCTCCCATACAAATGTCGCTCCCGATTTGACATTTTCCGCTCTAGAAACCACATATTGTACCCGATTTCCTTTAAATTTGGCACAACATCTTATAATCCAACCATAAACACTTATGCCAAAATTGGGTAAGATCGGTTCAGATTTAGATATAGCTCCCATACAAATGTCGCTCCCGATTTGACATTTTCCGCTCTAGAAGCCACATATTGTACCTGATTTTCTTTAAATTTGGCACAACAGCTTATAATCCAAGTAAAAACCTATGGTGAAAGTGGCTAAGATCGGTTCAGATTTAGATATAGCGCAAATACAAATGTTGCTCCCAAATGTTTAACCGATTTTGGCCAAACTATACATATTATATTTCACCTATTTCGTTCCAGATTTCAATATACTCCCATACAAATGTCCTTTCCGATTTAACATTTTTTTGTCAAACACACACATTTACAGGATGCAAAAATCCTGCCCGTTTTCACTTTTTCACCGAATTAAACTATATTCGGATAGAAAGTGGAGTGTATCATAGAGTCGGCCCCGCCCGACTTTAACCTTTCCTTACTTGTTACTAAGAGTAATTCTCATTTCTTCAAAGGGAATTCTGACATAAATATGTATGTACCTTGCAAAGGGTTGTTACAGCGATGGGGTGTTTTGAAGTTTGAAGTCAGACATTTTTTTCACCGAAAGAATGTATTTTTTCTTTGTAAACGGTACTTGTTTTTAAAGAATAAACCAAAATTTTGAAATGGTTTTAAATTTTTCGGAAAAATCGCAAAAAAATAAAAATGAGAAACCCTATACAAAAATAAACTTGAAAATTCACCCAAAAAATTGGTCATTATTCATAATTATTGGGACAAATATGAAATATATATTTGTCATTTGTGCGATTCCTTAAAATCGTTATAAAATATCGCCCATGGTCAAAAAAAAAATGACCCAAAATAAAATTATGCCCAAAAATAAATACAAAACCACCAAAATGAAAAAGAGGCCATAGCATTGGTTTTCTGCGCCCAAAAGGGCAATTGTGAAAAATGAAAAGTCTCCCAAAAAATCCATACAGAAACGGGCGATATTTCATATGAATAACACTGTAAGACAATTTAAAAAAGTCGTTACACTTGAACCGGATGATATACGTATGCAGTTTTAGGCAAAATTGAGTTACTTGGCGTTTTTAGTTTTTCATTTCCTCATCCTGTTGGCCCTTCACAGGACTACAAAGTTCAAAAGAATATTTTTTTTTTTTTCAAAAATTGTTTTTATATATACTTGTTCGCAGCCTATGATAACGGTATTAGTGTCAAATTAAAGAGGAGAATATCTATTAAAAATACTTCAAATGTCATACTTCTATCTGTATTAGTTCAGCATTAACATCTATATAGTTCAAGTTTACCCCTTGGTTTTTATACCCTCACTCTACAGAGAACATATATACGGAAGTTATATATCATTTGGGACAGAAAAAAAGTGTAACGCATTGAAGGTGTGACTTAAAACTCCATGTATGTTTGGACCAAATCCGATAAATCTCGAAAGAAGTTAAGGAATCAATTCAAACTTTGCACATAGCAATATTTTTCCCATACTTAGATTAAGTTTGAAGATGGGTGCAATTGTCACGCCCCTTCTGCTACCTCCCATACAAATGGACCATATTCCTATGATAAATTAAAACTAATGTAACTTCTACTCAGAATCAGCTACATCTTGGTATTTGACAATGTTTTCGAAATAGTTTGATGTGTACCAAATATGGCGGGTTTTGCCACGCCCCTTCCAGTACCTCCCATACAAATAACCCAAAACTACGTGAATTAAAAGCTGTTATAACTTCTATACAGATGAACGGAATACTGCGGAATTTGATATTTAGCAATGCTTTTATAGAAGTTATATTCGCATGGAATATGGGCGTTATTGCCACACCCCATCTGGTAACTCCCACAGCTTTGTTTCAAATAAAACCGATATAACATACATACTAGGGTTTGCAACCCGGGATTTCCCCGCGGGAAAATTCCCGGAAATTCACATATTTTTCATTTCCCGTGTCCCGGGAAATTCGTACGGGAATCCCGCAGGAATTCGGTAGAATTTACATATTTCATATTTCTTCGCATATTTTTTCCATCATTTCCACAATGAAAATGTTGTACAATAATTTAGCTCAAATCGATTTTAATTTGGTATGTCAAATATTTCAGTTCGATGACAAATACGTTCGGATATACACCCAAACTCCATATGAAAAATTTTAAAAACCCAGAAAATGGAACGCCCAAAATAAATGAGGTCAGTCGTTTGAAAATATTTTGAACAATGCTATAGAAAACGCAAGTAAAAATATTGTATTAAAAAAGTCAAGAAGCTGTTTAAAAAAGAACTTATAGTTTCCAAAGCGACAGGACAAAGAACAGACAACTTAAACATTTTATTTAATGCTCTACTAACTACATCTGTTGAATGTGAACGATCGTTATCCGTCGCGCCCACATTTTCCAATAAAATAAGATATATCTGATGACGTCATAAATGCATTGTCTGCTTTTAATTCAAATATACACTTTCAAATTTTGACTGCAAACATTTAATTAATTTTGAAACTAGAACAGAAGTGATGTTTGAGTTGAATTCTGTAACAGGTTCGTTGTGAAAAACATTTTTATTTTACTGAAGTGGGAAACTCTCCTGACTCAAGACTATCTATATTTAAAATTTATTTACAAATGGCATGGTAACATTTATTATTTGGCGGCAGACTACCACTATCATGATTTCCACCCTGTGAAAGGTTTCGTCAGATGGCTTCGCAGCAACTTTTCAACAACATACCCGGCCTCTTTAAGTAACTGATTTTCACAAACGAATGAGAAGCACAGCTCATTTGCCAAATATCCGTTAAAAAAAATCGCACACATCCCACCTTAATAAAATGTAAATGTTTCATTTAAAAAAATAAACTTAACTCATGGTAAACGATATATTGATGATTTCCCGTGCTGTCCCGGGACCCCGGGAAATTGAAAGAATAATTCCCGTTTCCCGGGAAGTAAAATGTACGGGAAAATGCAAACCCTAATACATACGCGTAGTCAAAATCATTTGCAATTTGATATTTGAAAATGTTTTTATAATCACTTTAAACCTAAAAAATATTTACGCTTTAGCCATGCCCCTTCTTGTACCTCCCACTCATTTGCATCTATCGTAGGTAATATTAAATCCTTCATAACTTCTATACTGCTGCATGGGATCTTCTATAACTTGATATTTTAGCATGTTTTTACAATTGTAGAAGCTGGAACCATGTGCCGTGAACCTTCTAGTTCCTTCCACACAAAATTATCCTGCCCTAAGTAAAATTTAATACCTTAGAACTTCCGTATATATGTTCTCTGAGATTAAGGGTATATATAAGCCGTTTTAGCCGACTGAAGCTTACTTACTTGTTCGTTTAGCCTATTAATACCGAATAATAATACCTATTTTTACCGAAAATCCCATATTTTTTATCGAAAGATATAGGTTCCAAAAAACTTGGACGAATGTTAACCCTATTTTTGTATAAGTTGGTGTGTAATTTTGTTATTTATGCGTGAAGAGTTTTATTTACTACTTTGTTGTCTTTGGTGACTCCACTGAAAACTTCCGGCATTTTTTCGTGGAATATTTTTATCTTTAAATGTACTTTTTTTAAAGTATCTTAAATGTACCTTTTTTAAAGTATTTTTTGATTTTCTCAAATGAGAGGGTTTAGATCTTCCACAAAAATGATCCTCATAAAATTCCACAATATAATTCTGTCAATAACATTTTTTCACTAAGTATAATTTAACCAAAATTACGTGTGTTGGGCGTTTAGTAGAACGTAGAATAATAAAAAAGTTTATATAAAGCGGATGTCTATTTTTGAGTTTTCTATAAAAATCTGTTTTTTCGATAACTCGAAAGTTATCGAGGGTTTTTTATTTTTAATTTGATTTTTCCTTATTTTCTCAAATGAGCTAAACATTAAAAATCGTGTTTCTCATTGACCTCATTTTACAAGAAAAAATTCGATTTTTTTTTTTCAAATTTTAAATAAATCGATAACTACGTTATCAATAGCGTGCGGACCATTTTTTCTTATTTCTTAACTTTTTTCGTTAAATGAGCTAAAATGAATAAAAATCGACTTTTTACGTTTCAATTTCGACAACTATGATAACTTATCGATAAAGTTTGAAAAAATCAAAAAAAATATTTTTTTGTAAAATGAGGTCAAATGAAAAAAATGCATTCTTATAAGATAAAATTTTTCGATAACTATCATAGTTATCGAAATTTAAATTTAAAAAATCTATTTTTTATTATTTTTAGCTCATTTAAAAAAACAAAAAAAATGTGAAGAAATAAGAAAAAATGATCTGCACGTTATTCATTTTCGATTTATTTAAAGTTTAAAAAAGTTGTAAAATTTCAAAAAAACTATCATAGTTATCGAAATTGAAAAAAATCGATTTATAGCTCATTGGGAAAAATCAGTTAGAAATTCTCGATAACTTTCGAGTTATCGAAAACAGAAGTATCGCAAAAACTGACTTATAGAAAACTCATGATGAATGATAACGTAGCGAGTTATCGGAAACATGCAGACTATTTTCTCATTTTAAGGTCCTCTTTTGGCGGAATATAGTCAGATCTTGGGGTCTCGGATATCACACTCTTGTCAATTTTTCATATTAAAAATTGCCCATTTTTTTGTGAGGGGGATTTTTCATTTTGGGCCATTCTTATTTTTTTTTTGCCATTTTTCATTATTTGAGCGATTTTTCATGATGTCCATTTTGTGACAGCTCTGAAATTTGGAAGTTATCGTCTACAATGCTGTACTTTGTATATTTCTTGAAAAATGTCTTTTATTTCGAAATTAAATCCTGTTCTTTTGGATTTTTACACATAAAGGGATTTGGGCCCTAATAAAGGCATAAACATCGTATCGAAACTCACTTTTTTCATAGTCCAAAATATGGCAACATTTCGATATTAATTCAACTTGGTAAAATGAATCGTCACCAAGCGTATAAAAAATACAATTTCGATTCAAATATGATATTTTTGAGACGTTGAACATTTGAGATTTCGATACGTACGTACGTATGCCATAATTAGGCCCCTGCTGCTGCTTTGTTACAAATAAATACATGCACAATACTAACTAACGATTATTAATATTTATATCCCCGCGTTGTCAACAACGAATCGAATGAATGCATTTAATTTAGCACAAATGACATTGTGCTGTCTGTCGTTCCCCCAACTCATGTGATTTATTTGCAACATATTTATTAGTTATTAAATTGGTTATCACATTGAATGTGACAAATGGTGACTTATTTTTCCCACTTTTTAAAACTATGGTTTTGACATGCACAGGGTGATACAGAATTGGTTTACAACTTTTATGATTAATCGATTATTAAAAAAAAACTAGTTTGTATCTTTTCAATTGTTGGTGAAAGAGGACCTAAGTTTATTTTGGGATGGAATTGATTTTTAGAAATTTGCTGTAAGCGGTTTGGTAGGTCCCATTTTTATCCAACTTTTTAATTATATCCTTTAAAAGTACGAATTTCGAAAAATCCCTCTATTTTACGTGTCTATGCAATTAGAGGGATGTACACACCGAATTTCATGATTTTAGCTGTTGTCGTATCATTGGTACCATATTTTATCCCTTTTTGTCCCATTTCGCCTGCTAAAACTTTTATGAGGAATGTTCGTAACAAATTTTAACTGTATGAACATAAGAAATTTATTAATAAGCCAAGGCTATCAATATTTGTATACTATATATATAATGGATACAATCTTCAATTCATAAAGTAAATATAAGGAAGCAATCATAAATACCCTAAATATTTGGGGATAGAGAGTGTATTTTCAGCTACAGTCGTTTGGTTGGTTGTATTTCCATCCTATTTTAATTTCAAAAGTATAAATTTTGAAAATACCTTATCTCTCACGTACGCAGTATAAGACAACTTCATGATTCTACCATTTTTTGTCGTAAAAGCAACAAAATAAAGTACGAATTTGGAAAACAAATTATTTTACGTGGCTATGCAGTCAGAGGAATGTATACACCGAATTCCATGATTCTATCTGCGGCCAATTTGTTGGTACCATTTTTATCCCATTTTTCCAATTTTGCCCCCCTCAAGAGTACGACTATCTAAAATCTCTTTATTTTACGTATCTACACAATTAGAGGGATGTACAAACTGAATTTCAGCATTCTAGCTGTATTCGTTTAGTTGGTACTATTTTTATCCCCTGTAGCCATTGTATCCCTTGAAAGTACGAATTTGGAAAAAACGTTTTATTTTTCGTGTCTACGCAGTCAGAGGAACGTATACTCCGAATTTCATGGTTCTAGCTGCTGTCATTTGGTAGGTACTATTTTTATCCCCTTTTTCCATTTGAACCCCAAAAAGTACCAATTTTGGAAAGTTCTTTTATTTTACGTGTCTACGCAATCAGAGGAATGTATATATCGAATTTCATTATTCTAGGTGCAGCCGTTAGGTTGGTACTATTTTTATCCCTCTATCCCCATTTAACCCCTTAAAAGTACGAATTTAGGAAAAAATACTTTTATATTATGTATCTACTCTATTAGAGGAGTGTACACGCCAAATTTCGTGTTTCTATCTGTTGTCGTTTGATAGGTACCATTTTTATCCCTTTTGTCCCATTTCGCCCCCTACAAATAAAAATCACTCTATGGTGCCATTTATGCTATAAAGGGAATGCGCATTGCAAATGTCAAGTAAATACAAGCTAATATGTTCAAAAAAACATGCTGAAATGCTCTAAATATTAGGGGTATTTTCAGTCCTTGTGAGGGAAAAATTTTTCCCTCTGGCCGTCCACTTTCAATCCCAACCGATCTACAACCATAAGACACATTTAAGAAAAATTTGAACCTCCTAGCTCATTTCGTTCGGCCGCTATCGTGATTTATGAAGTATATTTTTACAATTCTCCTGATTTCAACTCAATTAAAATACATTTTTTAAATAATTGGCAATTATTACATTTAAAATTATTTTTTAAATGTTTGTTTGTTTAGTGATAAAAAATATTTGCTGTTGTTGTCATTGTGACCTTGTTTGTAACAACTAAAAGAGACAATATAATACAGATCGACATAGATCCACTTTCTGAGTCGATTTAGCAATGTCTGTCTGTCAGTGCATCTATTCCTGTAATCAAACTACAGGTAGCAATTCTTCACCGATTCAAATGAATCTTTATGTGTGGATTTTTTCGGGGTAATACAAACTCTATTTAATATTACCCAATTTTATTTTTATTTTTTTATTATTTAGACGTTTACGTCCACTAATATCCACGACAATATACATATTTAGCGGGGATGAAACAGAAAAATATTTAACTCATCTTCAAGAACAAACGAAAAACGTTCTTACTTTATTACCAAAATATTTATCGTATCCTTCATACTTTCTTCAGAAATGAATATTATTACACGTCCGACACCCATTCCTAAAGGCCTTATACGAAAAGGCATTTTAGAAGGCCTTCCCATTCTTCGGATAGGCATGCTAGAGGGCCTTGCGAGATAAGGCAGCGCGGAAGGTGTTCGATTTATCGATGGGTATTTTTGACAAACTTTTTGTTGTAAACGCATAACAAAATTCTGTGGGTCATTCCTACTTCCCTTCTTTTGCCAGGCATGCTAAAATTCCTGCCAAAAGAAGGCAGCGGCGAAGGTGTTCGCTTCGATGAAGGTCGTGTGTTTCTATAAACTTTTAGACACAAACAGACAATAAAGTTCTGTAGTTTAGTAGGTAGCACTTCCGAAGATCATGGGTTCACATTCCAGCCAAGGCAAGTAAAAATTGTGAAAGATTTAAATTGGAAATAAATGTACTGCCAACAACAAGGCCAGAAATATTGAAAAACTGATGGTCCATTGGTTCGTCATATTTTTTTTTAATTTTGCGCCCTATTTTTGGACCTTCTAGAAGGCCTTCTGGAATGGCTTTGGTTGCATGCCTTTCAGAAGGTATTTGGTAGGAGGCCTTCTAGATGGCCTTTTGTCAGAGCCTGCGAATAGAAGCGAGAGGGAAGGCCTTGCTCTCCAATCTTATCCTGTGTTAATTTTAAATGAGTATAGAATGCAGCAAGCATGCCTTGTGCCTCCCTAAGAAGGCCTTTGAGAAGGCCTTGCGTACGCCTTCTTTTTCCCGTTGGGATGCTTGAACCATGTCAATATGTGCTTTGTTACTTGATGCGGTTCTCATTCGCTTGGGAGAATTATATACTTAAAGAGTTCGGATATTTTATTGTAAAATAGTGAAGTATAGAAATTGCTGTATATATTTTACTCAGTTTTAGTTCAGACTGTTGTTTTTCTGAGTGTATTAAACCATATATTTATTAATGATTTAACGCAATCCATTACATTCCTTGCACAATCCGCCTTCGGATTTGCTTAATTACACAATTACTGTTTATAAATCACTCTCATCTCGGTGCTGTTCGATGAGATCAAATAGCAAATAATTGATTTACTAACTATTCCGCACAATACACAACAACATCAAATATAAGCTACGTAGCCTAGCCTAACATCGGAAAATTTAATTCAACATTCAAGTAAACAGAAAAAAGCAACAGATCTCTCTGCCTCCAGTCTCAAGACAACAACTAGTTCAAATTACTCGCAAATGATTCCTCAAATGCTTAATGATGGCAAGACGAACGGCCGGCCGTACGAAAGCGACTAGTAAATGCACTTCCGCAACAGATTTAGCAAAATTGTTCCAGCCACATCACATTCACAAGATGTGGAAGATGTGAGGGGGAGATGAGATGGTGCCTGGAAGCTCCTCAAACATACTCTCTCACACACGCAGAGACTTTGCATTTGCGGTGCTGATCAACTGGGTGCTCTTAAAACATACTCTGGAAATGTTTTTAAATTGAATTGAATACTTCATCGGAAGATATCGCACTACATCTCTATCAATACGCGCGTCTAGCGTGATTCTTTTGATTCGTGTAACACAAAACAAAGATTGCACTTCAGCTGCAACGAGGGTTGCGCAGAAAGTTTTCCAAGGGGTCGATTAGTATAGTAACACTAGTTTACAAAGATTTTGTGGATGTATTTTTGCCTTCCAAACTCGGAAACAATATTAATTTTAATATTGTACAACAACGCGAACACTACCGTTTCAATTTTCATTTGAAGGTTTAGGTCTCCAAAAAAATTAGAAAAAATTGATTTTTTGAAATCTTTTCTGCTGCCACAAAAAAATTTCAATTTAAGAAAAACTTGGTAAAAATTACACATGATTTTGTATACCCTCCACCTCCAGGATGGTGAACTTTGTCATTCCGTTTGTAACACCTTGAAATATCGACCTGAGACCCTGTAAAGTATATATATTCTTGATCGTCATAAAATTCTGAGACGATCTAGCCATGACCGTCCGTCCGTCTGTTGAAAGCACGCTAGCATCTAAACGAAGGAATAGGATGGAAATACAACCAACTGTAGCACCCACTATTATCCATAGATCTTTGAAATATAGAACATTTTACAAAATTAAAACTAAATATTTTTTTATATTTTTTGTGATTTTTTCGAGCCAACATAAAGTTTTTTATTCTCATTTTTTTGAGACTGTTCCTAAACCACTTTCTCTATTTGAAAGTGAAATTCGCAATATTTGAAGTCACCATAATTACATTTAATTGAACATATAACTGGATTTATATTTCAAATATTAATTGGAATATTAGAAAAAATGTTTATGAAAAAAATTTATTTATGAATTTTTCCTACATATTAAGAAAAACAAGTAAAAACGGCGTTAAGTTCGGCCGGGCCGCCATGGATTGCATTCCACAGAGGTTATCGGTTTTCGTAGAAGTGCAGTAATATATCAGGAAAATATATTTTTTTTAATATAGCCAAACCAAAACAAATATTGAAAAAATAATTTTATAAATAAATATAATATTTTAATTATTTCAAACCATGCTTATAAGGCAAGGCTACCAAAACGTTTACATATCAAAATAATACTTCCAGTCGTTTAGTTGGAACTTTTTTATCCCTCTGTACCATTGTATCCCTTGAAAATACGAATTTCGAAAAAATCCGTTTATTTTCCGTATCTTCGAAGTCAGAGGAATTTATACTCCGAATTGCATGACTCTAGCTGCGGTCATTTGGTTGGTACTATTTGTATCCCCTTTTTTCCATGTTAACCCCAAAAAGTACGAATTTCGAAAAATCCGTCTATTTTCCGTGTCTACGCAATCCGA
Organism: Polietes domitor; assembly: GCA_947397865.1. Taxonomy (NCBI): domain Eukaryota; kingdom Metazoa; phylum Arthropoda; class Insecta; order Diptera; family Muscidae; genus Polietes; species Polietes domitor. Next base: position 132,158,545 of record OX377620.1, read on the forward strand.
TGAATGTATACACCGAATTCCATGATTCTAGGTGTAGTCGTTTAGTTGGTACTATTTTTATCCCTCTGTACCATTGCATCCCTTGAAAGTACGAATTTTGGAAAAAAAACTTTTATTTTTCATGCCTACGTAGTCAAAGGAATGTATACTCCGAATGTCATGACTCTAGCTGCGGTCATTTGGTTGGTACTATTTGTATCCCCTTTTTCCATTTTGACCCCAAAAAGTACGAATTTCAAAAAATCAGTTTATTTTCCGTGTGTACACAGTCAGAGGAATGTATACTCCGAATTTCATGACTCTAGCTGCGGTCATTTGATTGGTACTATTTTTATCCCCTTTTTTCATTTTAACCCAAAAAAGTACGAATTTTGAAAAATCTGTGTATTTTACGTGTCTATGCAATCAGAGGAATGTATACACCGAATTCCATGATTCTAGGTGTAGTCGTTTAGTTGGTACTTTTTTTATCCCTCTGTATCATTGCATCCCTTGAAAGTACGAATTTGGAAAAAAACCTTTTATTTTTCATGCCTACGTAGTCAAAGGAATGTATACTCCGAATTTCATGACTCTAGCTGTGGATTTGGTTGGTACTATTTTTATCCCCTTTTTCCATTTTGACCCCAAAAAGTACGAATTTCAAAAAATCAGTTTATTTTCCGTGTCTACACAGTCAGAGGAATGTATACTCCGAATTTCATGACTCTAGCTGCGGTCATTTGATTGGTACTATTTTATCCCCTTTTTTCATTTTAACCCAAAAAAGTACGAATTTTGAAAAATCTGTGTATTTTACGTGTCTATGCAATCAGAGGAATGTATAAACCGAATTTCATTATTCTAGGTACAGCCGTTTGGTTGGTACCAATTTTATCCCTCTATTCCCATTTTACCCCTCAAAAGTACGAAGTTGGAAAAATACTTTTATATTATGTATCTACTCAATTAGAGGAATGTACACACCGAATTTCGTATTTCTAGCTGTTGTCGTTTAATATGTACCATTTTAATCCCTTTTTTGTCATATTTCACCCCCTACAAATAAGAATCACTTTATGGTGTACGTTTTTGCTATAAGGGGAATGCGCATATCAAATATCAAGCAAATATAAACAGACATATTCAAAAAACATGCTTAAATACGCTAAAATATTAGGAGTTATTATGGGTATTTTTAGTCCTTGTGAGGGGAAAAATTTTCCCTTTGGGCCGATTTCGCCCCGTTTCAATCCCAACCGATCTACGACTATAAGACGCATTTATTTATCCTTTCGTTTAGATGCTAGCGTGCTTTCAACAGACGGACGGACGGACGGACATCGTCTTAGAATTTTATGACGATCAAGAATATATATACTTTATAGGGTCTCAGGTCGACATTTCAAGGTGTTACAAACGGAATGACGTAGTTAGTATACCCCCATCCTGGAGGTGGAGGGTATAAAAATCACTAAATTTATGAAAAACCTTTTATAAAATCGCTTCACAAATATTATGAAGGAAAATACTGATCCATAAAATCAATACAAAAAATTGTATGGATACAGAATTTTTAATTTTTTTTCTAATATTCCAATTAATTCCAGTGGAATTTCCATATTTTATAAACTAAAATTGTTAAATTAGTGAAACTTAGTTTCATAAGATCAAAGAAAAATGTCATTCTATAAAATACTAAATTCTGAAAGATTATAAAATATGCCGTGCAGTGCAGCGCGCACCGTATCGTAGGTGTTGTCCACAGGAACTTTTTCCACAATTTTGCGTAGCCACATTTCGATCAAAACTTGTTTCAATAAATACGCTTTTTGACTTTCACTGCATAAATAAATTGAAAATAAATTCGAAAACAAAGTTCGAGAAAATAGTTTTATGTTAAAAATGTTGGATAATTATACAATTTAAGTCAAATTTATTTTCTTACGGCTGTAAATAAAAATATATTGGAAGCTTACAATTTTCTGAAACCCGATCTCTTCAAAATTGAGCTTTGTACCCAGAAAAATAATCATTTTGCATCTATATTAAATAGAATGCAAATTTATTTACAAATGGCATGGTGACATTTATTACTTGGCTGCAGACTACCACTATCATGATTTCCACCCTGTCTAAAGGTTTCGTTCAGGTGGCTTCGCAGCGACTTTTCGACATCAAACCCGGCCTCTATAAGGAGATGATTCTCACAAATGAACGAGAATCACAATTCACTTGCCGAATTTGCGTTTAAAAAATCGCACCAAGTAATAAAGTAGACAGGGTGGAAATCATGATCGTGGTAGTCTGCAGCCAAGTAATAAATGTCACCATGCCATTTGTAAATAAATTTGCATTCTATTAAATATAGATGCAAAATGGTCTTGAGCCAGGAAAATATCCCAGTTCAAGTTAAAATTTCCTTAAAATCTGTAAAATTTTCAAAGTATGAATAAATTTTCCTTATTTTAAATTCATAGCTAAATAATTATTTATTAGAAATATTTCGAAAACTTTATTTGAGTCAAATAAAAAACTTACACAAAAATATTTAAATATATTTTAATAGTTACCTAAGAAACAATTCTTTTTTAAATTCCTCTAATAAATATTATACATACTAAACAGTCAATGCAAAGGTGGGCAGTAGTCATGGGGTAGGAATAACTTGAAACGTTTGAGAGATATTTCAATTTGTCATTTATTCTGGGAGTTTTGTATACTCTGAAGCTAGATAATTTATTTGAAGTATTAGAGAAATTTTTCCACAGTTGTAGTTCAATTAAGCTTTTTAATGCAAATTCGCCTTTTTCCTTATTGAAGTAGAATCAAATTCAAAGATTTTCTAATTTCTAGGAAAAGTTCGAACTTTAAATGAGAAAAACTGCCCTGGCGCTTAGTTTTACTACCTCAGTTGTAGTTCAATTGAGCTTTTCCTAATGTAAGGTCGCCTTTTTCCTTATATCAAGTAAACATTTTCTTAAGTTTGAGTAATAATTTACTCAATTTGTGAAAAATGCAATAAAATGTTCGTTAGATTGTAAAAAAGTTACTTGGTTTGAGAAACGATGAGGAAAAAATCAATAGATTCCTCAGATTGAGTAAAAATGTACTTTGTTTGAGGAAAAATTTTCTAGTTTTTTCGGAAAATGTACCCAATTTTCTCAATTTGAGAAAAAAAACTTTAACTTTCTTTCTATTGGGTCCAGCTTCTAGACTTGAGCTCAAAAACACTTTAGCTATGTCTAAGAAAATTCCATTCAAATCTGTCCAGCCAGTTCGAAATGCCAGATTCATTTCCAAAAATTGTCCAAATAACCACACACTATGAAGTTAATGAGTTATCAGAGCCGTGTCAAACAATCAACAGAGTTTGTCTTCTTTAGTTTTCGTATTCCGGAAGTTTAGTAAAGGATGCTGTGGGATCTCAACACAAAATTCTTCTTCAGGTAATCATTGTCAATGTCATCTGTTTCTAGCCTTTCTGAGTTAACCTTCAGTATTTGCATCCCATCGAATGTTGTCAACACCTCTGCAGACATACTTTTGCTGTTTTATCATTTTTATGTTGATATCATCGCATGTTCGTACATATGTTTGACACTTTGAATGAAAGTGTACATCGTTACGTGCTGTTTAAAAAATATTTGTCTTTTTTATAAATCATGTGCGATATATGATTTCTACTTTCTCCAATTAGAAACAAACAAAAAAGATAATTCACAAAATGTTCTTTGTTATATTTTTGGGGTATTCGATGAGAACGTGTTCGATAGCCATTCCTCAAAATAATATCATTTGGAATAAATCTGTAGCATCTCTCGATTTAATGCAATGTTAGCGATAATGTTCGCTGACTTGCAAAATACAGCAGTAAACCAATCTGTGTGACATATACTATTACACTGTCCGACGAGTCGATATTACACTTGAACCAAATGTATACATCAGAAACTATAGGTGAAATGGAGTTAATTGGCGTTTTTTGTTTTCCATTTTGCACCTTAAAAGGACTGCAAAGTTCGAAAAGATACAATTTTTCAAAAATTATTTTAAATACTTATTCGGATCCTATGATACCGGTATAAATGCCAAATTAAAGAAGAGAGTATCAGCTATAAACACTTCAAATTGCAAACTTCTATCTGTATTAGTTTCGCATTAACAACCATTTCAAGTTTTCCCTCTTAAGAAGTAAAATATGAATAAACTAAATAAATTAAGGGGTGAACTTGATTGTTGATGGTTGTTAAATTATTTTTAACATAGGGTGCGAATAAGTATTTAAAATAATTATTGAAAAATTGTAACCTTTGGAATTTTAGTAGTCCTGTGAACAGGCAACAGGATGAGGAAATGAAAACCTAAAAACGACAGTTAACTCTACACTGAAAGAAAAACGTAACCGGAACGAAATCGTACGTTGCTGCAACGAATTTGTTCATTGAAAGCCAACCATCGTGCAACGAACAAAGTTTCGTTGATGCAACGAATCTTGATTTAATGGAAATTATAGTTCTACAACGAATATGTTCGTTGCTGCAACAACAGTTTCGTTGCTCAAACAATGTTGTTTCGTTGCTGCAACAATGCTGTTTCATTGCTGCAACAACTCTAATTCATTGGTGCAACAACTCTGATTCGTTGCTGCAACAACGCGGTTTCGTTGCTACAACAACGCGGTTTCTTGCTGAAACAATGTGGTTTCGAAAATATTCGTGGCAATAAATTAAACATTTTCGTTGCAGCAACGAAACTTTATCGTTGCAGCAATGAACGCCGACATTAGTTAGTTTTCAAAAACAAAATTCGTCCCGGCCTCGAACGTTTTTCTTTCAGTATAGATAATTTAGTTCCATGATGACTAGGGATCTATAAATCGACTTTCGACTAATCGATTAATCGACTTTTAGGAAGAAAAGTCGAAATCGACTTTACCATTGCCAAAAGTCGACTTTCCAAAAGACGAAAAGTCGACTTTTGTTTTCGACTTTATGCATCAATGAATTTAATTTATTGAATACCGATTGTAATTTTTTCGCTCTAGAAAACACATAATTTATCCGATTTTCTTCAAATTTGGCACAACAACTAGAAACATCTATGCAAAAAGTAGGTAAGATCGGTTCAGATTTATATAGAGTGATTTTTTTGAGGTTAGGATTTTCATGCATTAGTATTTGACAGATCACGTGGGATTTCAGACATGGTGTCAAAGAGAAAGATGCTCAGTATGCTTTGACATTTCATCATGAATCGTCTTACAAACGAACAACGCTTGCAAATTATTGAATTTTATTATCAAAATGCGTGCTCTGTTAAGAAAGTTCATTGCGCGCTTCCATTTTATGGTCAGTTTAATCGACCCACTGAAGCGGCTATTCGGGCTATTGTGACTAAATTTCGCACCAAATTTACATTGTTGGACATTAAACCACCAACACGCTTACGTAGAGTGCGAACTGAAGAAAATATCGCAGCTGTATCGGCCAGTGTTAATGATGACCACCAATTTTCGATTCGTCGCCGTTCGCACCAATTGGGTCTCTGTTACTCAAAAACGTGGAAATGCCAAAATTGGACTAAGCGGATGGACCACCTAAGACGCAGCCGCGGTCAACATTTAAATGAAATTATCTTCAAAAAGTAAATGTCATGGACCAATCTAACGTTTCAAATAAAGAACCGATGAGATTTTGCAAATTTTATGCGTTTTTTTAAAAAAAAAAGTTATCAAGCTCTTAAAAAATCACCCTTTATATCCAATATAAATGTTTCTCGATTTGGTTTTGATTTGGTCTATTCGTCTTTTCTTTAATTTGCAATGTCGTCTTTTTATCTATTTGCACCAGTCTTTCATATATTTGCAAAAGTCGAAAAATCGATTATTCATATATTTCCAAAAGTAGAAAAATCGACTTTTTGCTCCAACTATACATCCCTAATGATGACCACCGGCAGTGGACTTCGAAGTGATTATTCGCAACAGCAGCTCAACTACTTAAGGCAGAACTCCAACAATGTGAATGAGAATTACTATCGAATACATACCAAAAACACACACACTAGAAAAACACATAAGTTGTGTGTCTCCCATTGTTGCACTAACGAATGCAAATGTTGATGCAAAGTGTTCCATCTAAACTCCAATAATTTTAATAATTACTGACAAAATAATATGGATTTGTATAAAAATAATGATTATAATCAGAAATTTATAGATTTTTTGTATTAATTAATGTTTTCCCATGTAAAAAATGAAAGAGATATTTTCGATGCATCAACGAATATTGAATTGTTGCAGAAACGAAACTACGAAAAGTACGAAAAATCGGTTTCGGTTCACATCGATGCAGCAACGTGTCGGATTGTTGTGGGAATGGAATATTTCGTTGATGCAACAAAATGGCAATAACGAATCTGATTCGTTGATGCAACGAACGATTTTTCTTTCAGTGCATTTTGCCTATAGTTTCATACGTATATATATTATCCGGTTAAAGTGCAATGACTTTTTTTACAAAATTGTCGTACGTCGTTATAAGTTAGTTCCCCATGTCAAATGTTTGTAGCGCAAAAATGTACTCGAGCTGACCCAAATTTTATTACGCCGATCAGCTTAGAGTAACCTGCTGAGTCGGTTTAATGATGCCGTCTGTTGTCCATCCGTCCGTCTGCTGTCCAGCTAAAGCTGGTATTAAAATTAAAGTACACTTATTGCTTAACTGCAATGCATTTCTTAATTCTATGGGATTTCGTGGGAATCGTGCCAAATTGTTTCTCAATTTTTTGCCGACTTTTTCTAAAACGCTTTTTCTATATGAAAGTCAGTTTCGCAAAATTTGTATCTTTAATTGAAGTATTTTTAATTTAACATATAATTAGATATTATCGGATTTATATTTCCAGAGTGAGAGTACAAATACACATTAAAGGTACCTTCGGCGAAAATTGGAATTTTAGTAAAACTTAAAAAAAAATCCTTAAAAAATTTAAGATCGTTTTCGAGTTTAGAAAGCCAAAATGTTAGGCATAGCCACAGGCGTTTGCCTAATTTATTTATTTATTTATTTATTTATTTATTTATTTATTTATTTATTTATTTATTTATTTATTTATTTATTTATTTATTTATTTATTTATTTATTTATTTATTTATTTATTTATTTATTTATTTATTTATTTATTTATTTATTTATTTATTTATTTATTTATTTATTTATTTATTTATTTATTTATTTATTTATTTATTTATTTATTTATTTATTTATTTATTTATTTATTTATTTATTTATTTATTTATTTATTTATTTATTTATTTATTTATTTATTTATCTATTTATTTATTTATTTATTTATTTATTTATTTATTTATTTATTTATTTATTTATTTATTTATTTATTTATTTATTTATTTATTTATTTATTTATTTATTTATTTATTTATTTATTTATTTATTTATTTATTTATTTATTTATTTATTTATTTATTTATTTATTTATTTATTTATTTATTTATTTATTTATTTATTTATTTATTTATTTATTTATTTATTTATTTATTTATTTATTTATTTATTTATTTATTTATTTATTTATTTATTTATTTATTTATTTATTTATTTATTTATTCATTTATTTATTTATTTATTTATTTATTTATTTATTTATTTATTTATTTATTTATTTATTTATTTATTTATTTATTTATTTATTTATTTATTTATTTATTTATTTATTTATTTATTTATTTATTTATTTATTTATTTATTTATTTATTTATTTATTTATTTATTTATTTATTTATTTATTTATTTATTTATTTATTTATTTATTTATTTATTTATTTATTTATTTATTTATTTATTTATTTATTTATTTATTTATTTATTTATTTATTTATTTATTTATTTATTTATTTATTTATTTATTTATTTATTTATTTATTTATTTATTTACTCCTTTATTTATTTATTTATTTATTTATTTATTTATTTATTTATTTATTTATTTATTTATTTATTTATTTATTTATTTATTTATTTATTTATTTATTTATTTATTTATTTATTTATTTATTTATTTATTTATTTATTTATTTATTTATTTATTTATTTATTTACTCCTTTATTTATTTATTTACTCCTTTATTTATTTATTTATTTATTTATTTATTTATTTATTTATTTATTTATTTATTTATTTATTTATTTATTTATTTATTTATTTATTTATTTATTTATTTATTTATTTATTTATTTATTTATTTATTTATTTATTTATTTATTTATTTATTTATTTATTTATTTATTTATTTATTTATTTATTTATTTATTTATTTATTTATTTATTTATTTATTTATTTATTTATTTATTTATTTATTTATTTATTTATTTATTTATTTATTTATTTATTTATTTATTTATTTATTTATTTATTTATTTATTTATTTATTTATTTATTTATTTATTTATTTATTTATTTATTTATTTATTTATTTATTTATTTATCTATTTATTTATTTATTTATTTATTTATTTACTCCTTTATTTATTTATTTATTTATTTATTTATTTATTTATTTATTTATTTATTTATTTATTTATTTATTTATTTATTTATTTATTTATTTATTTATTTATTTATTTATTTATTTATTTATTTATTTATTTATTTATTTATTTATTTATTTATTTATTTATTTATTTATTTATTTATTTATTTATTTATTTATTTATTTATTTATTTATTTATTTATTTATTTATTTATTTATTTATTTATTTATTTATTTATTTATTTATTTACTTTATAAACAAAAAATATACTTTCGACTTTTAGAAAATAAATTTTATGTTTCATGATGACGTTCCTAGTACTTACTAAAATTAATATTTGGTTCGTTTAATGAATTGTCCCGAAATATTTCGGCATTATTACTGTCCATTCGTGCCCATTAATTAGAGTAAGTACCAGCAATACCACCATGAAACTTATGGAGCGTGTTGCTGATACTATCAGCTATTAATCAAATTTATTACAAAAATCTAAGTTAATAAAATAAATACAAAAAATGTTTTTCTAGATTTTTCAATTTTGTGTAAAACTATAAGAAATTTGCTTGAAATTAGAAAGAGAATATATTTGTATCTTATACCATAAAAAAGTTAAAATATTTTTAAAATTACCACATTTCTTGTTCTCTTCGAGCGCCCCTCGTTTTGGATTTAGATTTGAGGAACGTAGCAAATTAAGTCGTTTAACATTGCTAGCCATGCTCATACAAGTGTATCTGTAAATCTAAATTAATGAAACTTGGGTACGTGTGTTTAGTGAAATCACATTCATTCTTTCATATACTCGTACATACATACGTATGTATGTATAACTATTGCGAGATTATGCCCAGATTCTTGAAAACACAATGAAAGTTGCGGTTTGGAAAAAAGTTTTGAATTCATTCATAAATTTCCAGCGTTCTATATTTAGAACTATTAACATATAAGCATATGGAAGCTACACACCCACACGTACTTATGTGCACTAGTAGTTAACAAATACAAACTAAATTGAAACTAAATTCATCTACAATCTGCTGCAGAGTAGCTTAATCTTTCAGAGTTAAACTCAAAAACACTGCCGCTAAAACTATGTTAGAAATTTCAGATTCTTTTCCGTTTCCTTCGGATTTTCGTTGACATAATTGTCATTGCTGATCTTAATTTTGTGGAGACTTGAAATTCACATAATTTGCCAAAAATCAAACGAAAACACATTTTTTGATTTATGATCAGTTTTTTAATTAAATTAATGATACATGGTCATTAAATATATTTAATGTATTTTTTATTTTTATACATATGTTTTTTTGCATCAACACCCCAAGAACACGTTGTTATCATTATTTTAATAATAATGTTATTATTCTTGCAATTGTCTGAAATACGGTCAATTGTCTGTTTAAAAGTTTCCAATTTCATTTTTTCTGTACGTTCTGTACAACAGCCGTGTGGCTGGCATACATACATATGTACATATATTCAATGCCCTCGTTCATATATATAAAAAATGAATTATTCTTTATAAGCATTTCTTTTTACGCACATATGCACATACGCACATACAAACATTGAGATAGAGGTATGTACAATAATTCAATATACATATATGTATGTAAATATTTTTATAATTATGTCTATTGCAGCAGAACGACGATGTTTAATGCGTTTCTTAATCTGAGTTTTTTTGCTGAACATTAAATTCTGTGCAACTTTTTTTAATTGTATAGTTCACCAAGAATTCGCCAAGCGGGGGAACACCTTTAAAATGCATTTTAAAATGGCGGGCAGTTAGAGTTTTGCTTGGTAATTTTCCGTCCGAGAAATACTCATATTACCTATTTCATTCCGAATATCGAAAGAGCAGCCGTTTGCTTGGTACTATTTGTATCCCCTTTCGCGTTTTTTTTCCTTTTAAAATTTCAAATTTAGAAAAATTCCTTTATGTTTCGGGTCTACACGATCAAATTAATGTATACACCAGAAATTCATTATTTCAACTTCAGCGGTTTGGTTGGTATCATTTCTATCCCTCTTTTTCAATTGTATCTCTTAAGAGTGCGAATTTCAAAAAATCCTTCTATTTTACTTGTCTACGCAATTAGAGAGATGTACATACCGACTTTCATGATTCTAGCTGTTGTCGCATCATTGGTACCATTTTTATCCCTTTACGTCCCAAAAATACCAATTTTGAAACATCCATCTATTTTATTTGTATTTATATGCAATTAGAGGGATGTGCATTCAAAATTTCATGTTTCTAGCTGTCATCGTATCATTGGTACCATGTTTATCCCTGTTCGCCGCATTTGGCCCGCTAAAAATGTTTTTTTTTTTGGTACTTTCAAGCTTCAAAAGAAATGTTCGCAACAATGTTCAATTACATATGGGCATCCATCCCAGTGGCCCGGGCGCGACAATGGCACGCCTTAAACGACGACAAACAAACAAGAAAGAACCCGAAAAAGTCGATCAGACTTTTTAGTGTTCTAAAGCGCACATTTTAAAAAGTAATACAGATTTTTTAAATGTAGTACTATTTAAGTACAACTTTAGTACAAATTAGTACAAAACTATAAACAATTTCACATTGAAACGGACGAGACAAAAAACAGTCCGTCTGCCTGGCCGTCCATCTATTCTTGTAATCACGATACAGGTCGCAATTGTAGACAGAACCAAATGAAACTTTGTATAACGAAGTTTTTCGATACCAGGACGAACGCTATTTAATTTGAAGAAAATCGGTTCAGATTTAAATATAGCCCCCACATGAATTTCACTCCCAATTTGACTCTTTTCACGCTAGATTCCACATATTTTAACAGATTGTCTTCAAATTTGGCAAAATATCTTATATTTCCACTAGAAACATCCATGGTGAAAATGGGTCAGATCGGTTCAGATTTATGTATAGCCCCCATTCAAATTTCGCTCCCAATTTGACTTTTTCTGCTCTAGAAACCACATATTTTAACAGATCTTCTTCAAATTTTGCCAAATATCTTATGTTTCCACTAGAAACATCCATGGTGAAAATGGGTCAGATCGGTTCAGATTTGTATATAGCTCCCATACAAATTTCGCTCCCAAATTTTTCCGCCTTAGAAACCACTTATTTTATTGTTTTCAAATTTGTAAAACATCTTATATTTAAACTTGGAACACTTGTGTTGAAAATAGTTCATATCGGTTCAGATTTATATATAGCACTCATTCAAATTTCGCTACTGATTTGACTTTTACTGCTCTAGAAACTACATATTTTAACAGATCTTCTTTAAATTTGGCAAAATATCTTATGTTTCCACTAGAAACATCCATGGTGAAAATGGGTCAGATTTATATATGGCTCCCATAGAAATTTCGCTCCCGGCTTGACTTTTTCTGGCCAGAAACTACGTATTTTTAGAGAATTTCTTCAAATTGAGCATAACACATGTCACATGGGTCACATCATTCCATGTTTGGATATAGCTCCGCTACAAATTTTCTTCTCGATTTAACAAATTGGGTCAGGTCATATTAGCCTATGATTGGGAAGCACACAAAAATCCTTCCCGTTTTCAATTTTTTACCGAATTGAATTGTATTCGGATGGAAAGTTGTTTTAATTAGGTACAGCAGAAATACGGACGCGACAAAACGGGCGCTACAAATAATTCCACTCGTAGTAAAGAAATTAGTAATTTTCGTTAACTTAACTTCAAGTTTCATAATAAAAAATGTTGTCGAAATAAGGAAAAAATAAAGTTAAAAGCTATTAGTGTGGTCTGATTTCATTTTTTGGGAGATGCCCATATAAAGCAGAAATTTCCCAAAAAAATTCTTAAATATTAGGGGTTATTTTCAGTCCTTGTTATAGAATTTTTTTTCCTATGGGCCGATTTCGCCCACTTTCAATCCTAACCGATCTGCAACCATAAGGGAACCATGCAATCATTTAGGTGTTACAAACGGAATGACAAATTGAATACACCCCATCCATTGTATTGAATGAATGTATTAGGATATTTATAATTATTACTCTTAGAAAAAAAGTCTGCTAGCACAGATTGTTTGCTACCTATCAGCAGACAATTTTCTGCTATTACAGCAGTTTATCTGTCACAACAGCAGTTTTTGTCGGTTTTGCTTCCGCATTCAAACTGCAAAAGAGTTTTCAGTCTGTTGAAAATAACTGTTGTTAATAAAAATTTAAAAATAAGATACAGAATGAGCGTTCTGAATTTAAAAGCCATTCAGACTGATGGCGAAAATGAGTTTAGCTCGAACTTTACTTTCTATTGGCCTGGAGCAAAATAATAATTAATCGCTGCAGAATAATTTAGGCCTATGACAAAAAACACTGTTTCGAGAACAACGACAAAGAAAATGTACATTAATATTTCGCGCTTGTCTAAATATGTTTGAACTAGCAGTGGCCGCTACTTTGCACGCGGAAAAGCCAGTATTCCAGGAATCACTTTAGGTAACATGTGTCCTCGGTTCTCCCCTAAAATCATGTACTTTATTTGGTAATATTGTTATACCTTTTTGTGCCAATCACACCTTAAAAGTACAAAAATGCATTTATATTGCGCTTATATGTGGGGAGAGGAATTTACATACCAAATTTCACTATACTAACTATACCAACTAAAGTGTTGCCATTTTCACCGCTTTTTGTCCCGCTTGCCCCTTAAATGCACAAATTTCGAAAAATCCATTTCATCAACCTTGTCAATGAAATGTAAATAACGATTTTCACGAATATAGCTGCAATACTTAAATTGGTACCATTTGTATCCCTTTTTGTCTCTTTCCTCTCTTAAAAGTACAAATTTCGAAAAATCCCTTTTTGTAGCTCGCCTGGATGGTAAGTGCAAGGAACACACAGAATTTCATGTTTCTAGTTTAGTTAGGACGAAGGTTCGATGTTTATCCCTTTTTGTCCCATTTTAACCCCTAAAGGAACGAATTTCGTTAAACCCTTTCTTAGTTGGCGTCTACGTCATATTTGGAAACTACCAGTAACACAAAAAACCTTTACTATGTGTAGCCGGCCTAGGGCTTACCGCAGAGGAGAAGATCTTTAAGGCCGCTAACGTAACAAACCTCTACTCTGCCGATTTGAAAGCTAGAAAAAGAAGTCATTTTGCTGCGTTTTATTTCTAATAATCTATGAAAAATACCAGATGACAGGTACATTTTTAAATGTATAACAAATAAAAGAACACTTGATTTAGTGTATATTCAGTGATGTTTTATTACAGTTCGACATGCTCTCCTTTTTGGTTAGACAAACTATCGAGGAAGCAGTATGTGGATTTAAGCATTCTTTTTTAACGCTTTTAGGATGTTGATTAATTCTGTGACATTATGACCTCCTATTATCGAAAAACGGAAATAGTTTATGGATATTTATATATATAGGGTGACTGATGAAGGTTGCATTCAAAACGATTTAATAAATTATCAATTTACAAATGAGTGAGATAAAATAGTTTATATGAATTTAAAAACAAGTAAAAACGGCGTTAAGTTCGGTAGGGCCGAACTTTATATACCCTCCACCATGGATTGCATTCCACAAAGGATGTCGATTTTCGTAGAAGTGCGGTAATATTACAGGAAAATATATTTTTTTTTTAATATAGCCAAACCAAAACAAATACAAATATTGAGAAAATAATTTTATAAATAAATATAATATTTTAATTATTTCAAACCACGCTTATAAGGAAAGGCTACCAATACGTCAATTAAAAAAAAATAAATTTTCTTATATTTATATTTTCAAAAAGTTTAAATACCATAAATATTGGTAGATAGTGGGTGCTACAGTTGGTTGTAAAGGGTGATTTTTTAAGAGCTTGATAACTTTTTTTAAAAAAAAACGCATAAAATTTGCAAAATCTCATCGGTTCTTTATTTGAAACGTTAGATTGGTCCATGACATTTACTTTTTGAAGATAATTTCATTTAAATGTTGACCGCGGCTGCGTCTTAGGTGGTCCATTCGGAAAGTCCAATTTTGGGCAACTTTTTCGAGCATTTCGGCCGGAATAGCCCGAATTTCTTCGGAAATGTTGTCTTCCAAAGCTGGAATAGTTGCTGGCTTATTTCTGTAGACTTTAGACTTGACGTAGCCCCACAAAAAATAGTCTAAAGGCGTCAAATCGCATGATCTTGGTGGTCAACTTACCGGTCCATTTCTTGAGATGAATTGTTCTCCGAAGTTTTCCCTCAAAATGGCCATAGAATCGCGAGCTGTGTGGCATGTAGCGCCATCTTGTTGAAACCACATGTCAACCAAGTTCAGTTCTTCCATTTTGGGCAAAAAAAGTTGGATATCATCTCACGGTAGCGCTCACCATTCACAGTTACGTTACGATTCGCATCATCTTTGAAGAAGTACGGTCCAATGATGCCACCAGCCCATAAACCGCACCAAACTGTGACTTTTTCTGGATGCATTGGTAGCTCTTGCAATGCTTCTGGCTGATATTCACTCCAAAATCGACAATTCTGCCTATTTACGTACCCATTGAGCCAAAAATGAGCTTCGTCGCTGAACACAATTTCTTTCTTTCTGAACTTTCTTAACAGAGCACGCATTTTGATAATAAAATTCAATGATTTGCAAGCGTTGCTCGTTAGTAAGTCTATTCATGATGAAATGTCAAAGCATACTGAGCATCTTTCTCTTTGACACCATGTCTGAAATCCCACGTGATCTGTCAAATACTAATGCATGAAAATCCTAACCTCAAAAAAATCACTCTATATTTCCATTCTATTTTAATTACAAAAGTACAAATTTTGAAAATCCATTATCAGACGTACATAGTGCAAAATAACCTAACTTCATGATTCAACCAATTTCTGAAATTTTTTAAAAGAAAAAGTACGAATTTGAAAAACAACTTTTTATTTTGCTTGTCTATGCAGTCAGAGGAATGTATACACCGAATTCCATGATTCCAGCTGCGGCCATTTGGTTGGTACCATTTTTACCCCCTTGACGTTTCTACGCAATTAGAATTTCATCATTCTAGCTGTAGTCGTTTAGTTGGTACTATTTTTATCCCTCTGTACCACTGTATCCCTTGAAAGTACGAATTTCGAAAAATCCGTTTATTTTCCGTGTCTACGCAGTCAGAGGAATGTATACTCCGAGTTGCTTGACTCTAGCTGCGGTCATTTGGTTGGTACTATTTGTATCCCCTTTTTCCATTTTAACCCCAAAAAGTACGAATTTCGAAAAATCCGTATATTTTCCGTGTCTACGCATTGAGAGGAATGTATACTCCGAATTTCATGACTCTAGCTGCGGTTATTTGATTGGTACTATTTTTATCCCCCTTTTTTCATTTTAACCCCAAAAAGTACGAATTTTGAAAAATCCGTGTATTTTACGTGTCTATGCAATCAGAGGAATTTCATTATTCTAGATACAGCCGTTTGGTTGTTACCATTTTTATCCCTTTATTCCCATTTTACCCCTTTAAAGTACGAATTTGAAAAAAATACTTTTATATTATATATCTACTCAATTAGAGGAATGTACACACCGAATTTCGTGTTTCTAGCTGTTGTCGTTTAATATGTACCATTTTTATCCCTTTTTTGTCCTATTTCACCCCCTACAAATAAGAATCACTTTATGGTGCACGTTTTTGCTATAAGGGGAATGCGCATACCAAATATCAAGAAAATATAAACGGACATATTGAAAAAATATGCTTAAACACGCTAAAATATTGGGGATTATGGGAATTTTTAGTCCTTGTGAGGGGAAAAATTTTCCCTTTGGGCCGATTTCGCCCCGTTTCAATCCCAACCGATCTACGACTATAAGACGCATTTATGGAAAATTTGAACGTTCTAACTCCTTGCGATTAGATGCTAGCTTTCAGCAGACGGACGGACATGGCTAGATCGTCTTAGAGTTTTATGACGATCAATAATATATATACTTTATAGGGTCTCAGGTCGATATTTCAAGATGTTGCAAACGGAATGACAAAGTTAGTATATCCCCATCCTGGAGGTGGAGGGTATAATAAAGTTATTCGAGTTTGTGTTGTCATTTATTTTGGTTTAAGACCAAAGGTTGTAATATCTTTACAAAAGTATGCTGGTCATTTTTTGCTGTAATACAAATATTTTTTATATTTTCGGAAATTAAAGTGGATTTTCATTTGTTTTTAAGTTTTTTTTATTTAATTTATTTGGCAGCACTGTATGTTGCAAACAACATTTTGTTATATTTAGTTTCGTCATTCAATGGATTCAGTAATATCGCAAACACCTTATCAAAACTGTCACAAAATTGTTTGCTGGGTTCGATTCATTGGAAATTTAAGGAGTAATTGTTACAACTTTGATATGTAGGTATTTTCACAAAATGCCCGTGCTTTTATGATATCAATTCATTGCGGGGAAAATTCATATGATTCAGCATAAATTTCATTATTCGTATTTTCAATACCTTCAGCTCGAGTCGAGTACCTGCCAAATTATTGCGTCAGCAATTTAAACGATGGAACTTATTTCAATATGTTCGGTTGATTTGTTGGTTGGTAGTTGGTGGTGGATCGATCGGTTCATCATCATCACACCTCACCTGATTTGCAAATAAATTGCAGTTGTCGATCACCGCTGTCCATTCTAGTGTTTGTGAGTCCATATTGACGCGTGTTCATGTAGTCGAGGGGAATTTGTGAACGCCCTCCGTCCCCCACCCCCCTCATCAGTCGGAAAATGATTCACTTGAATTATTAACGAATCTAAACAAACATTTTAACATTTGGCCAAAAAACAAAACAAAAACAGAAGAATGGTGTGAATTCGTTTCGTGAGTAAATCAAAATGTTAAGTAAACATTGAAATAAATAAAACATCAAAGCGAGAAAGCGCGAGTATGAGTGAGTAAATGAATACATGCGTAATGTATTCTCCGGCAATTGGTCATTCGGTGCAAATCGTTTCTGGTAAACAATTTTTTCAAAATTTGCAATCGGATCTTGCAAAATCGAACTGGCTTGGTTTTTGAAAAATAAAAAAAATCTGTCCGTTCACCAGGTTGGATGATATTGATATGAAATTGCCAAAATGATTTAAATTTGTTACGTGTTACATTCTTAAATATATTTCAACTAATTTCTAATATATTTCAACCGCTTCGCAGGCAGAAAAACAGACATAAATTAAAATCAGGTTTTATAGTGTTTTTCTTGTGATCGGTAATATATGTACCACTTATATTCAATGGATATGTTCCATGGAGAATATTGAAGAACAGAACTTTAGTTTACGGCGAAAAAAGGAAGAATTGTCAAAAATCAAATTTATTTCAGGTTGAGTGTGATTCTCCTCCTTTCCATAAAACTATAAACTTCCTACGTAAGAAGAACTTACCTTATCGAATAGCTGGAATTCAAATGTACTACATTCAAAACATATAGAAAGTCAATCAAATTGTTCACTAATCAGACAACACAAAAACTAAAAAATTATTAATAAATTAACTCCCATAACAATATAGGAATCTCGGTATCGAATATACTCTAGAATGATTAATTTCGAATGATGCTAGATGCACGTATACAAAATTTGAGCACTCTCGTTGTCATGTAACTGACAATATTCAAAATTGGGTTTTATCTTCGTATGGGAGGTACCACGCCCACTTTTTCAATACCGCCCATTTTTGGCACAACTACGCATATTGATGCTTGATGCACTTGCACAAAATTTCAGCACTCTAGGTGACATGAAACTGACAATATTCAAAATTGGGTTTTAACTTCGTATGGGAGGTGCCACGCCCACTTTCCCAATACCGCCCATTTTTGGCACAACTATGCACATTGATGTTAGATGCACGTATACTAAATTTGAGCACTCTAGGTGTCATGGAACTGACAATATTCAAAATTGGATTTTAACTTCGTATGGGAGGTACCACGCTCACTTTTTCAATACCGCCCATTTTTGACACAACTACGTACATTGATGCTAGATGCACTTACACAAAATTTCAGCACTCCAGGTGTCATGGAACTGACAATATTCAAAATTGGGTTTTAACTTAGTATGGGAGGTACCACGCCCACTTTTTCAATACCGCCCATTTTTGGCACAACTACACATATTGATGCTAGATGCACTTACACAAAATTTCAGCACTCTAGGTGTCATGTAACTGACAATATTCAAAATTGGGGTTTAACTTCGTATGGGAGGTACCACGCCCACTTTTTCAATACCGCCCATTTATGGCAGAACTATGAACATTGCTGCTAGATGCACTTACACAAAATTTTAGCACTATAGGTGTCATAGAACTGACAATATTCAATAATAGGTTTTAACTTTGTATGGGAGGTGCCACGCCCACTTTTCCAATACCGCCCCTTTTTGACACAACTGTGCAGACTAACAATTAGTGAACCTTCACAAAAATTCAAGACTCTAGCTGCAACAGTATTCCGAATATGCTAATTTATAAAAAACGAATAAACCCCCAATTTGTGTGGGAGTTGCCACGCACTCTGAAAATATCAAAAATTTATACAGCCTATTTTCACCCACGGTTCAGCATGAACATACTGTGAAAATTTCAAGAAGATCGGTTCAGTAGTTTAGGCTGCTATAAAGAACAAACAAACAAACACAAATTCATTTATATATATATATATATATATATATATATATATATATATATATATATATATATATATATATATATATAGATTTGAAATCTGTACGAAATTATTGACTTTAAAATTTTCAGACTTAAATATTAATTACCCTCAGATTTGTTTTTATACCCTACACATAAGACTTTTTAAGCTGTTGAGCCACCTCCGTCAGTCCGTGCGTGTATCTGGATGGTGTACACGATAAATTTCGAAGGGAGTGGAGGAATCAATTGGTAATGCTTCCCCAAAAATGTGCGAAGTTGCCACCTGCCACAAGTTGCAACTACGATTTGATTGAAAAGTTGTAAATAAATTTCATTCTATAAAATATAGATGCAAAATGGTATTGATCCATGACAAGTATTCATGAGGTATTCTGGAAGTGGACTGTATTAATATGTGTCCTCAAAGATGTAAAGTTTCAGTTTTTTTCCCACAAGTACATAAAAGGAAAAAAGTCAATTAGTTCAGTTTTGAAATTCAGATCTTATTTTGTATGTTGTTCCTTAGCGCTGTAATTGCTGATGGTCCCAAAAGAAGTGAATGAGCGCTGCGCAGACAACGTACCAAACTCAACGTAATTCAGCATAATTATGGATTGGAAAAACAGATTCAAGATGGAAACTATTTATCTGGTTGAGTGAAAGCTTTTCGCTATTGGGTGTTAACCAGATAAAGGGCTTCCATCTGTACATAAAATATTCTAATTGAGGGATTTTATAGTTCAGATAAATCTCTTAATATGTCAAATTTCATTTTTGTTGAACACAGTTCAACACAATTTATTTAATAAAATCAGGGATTTTATTTAATAAAATCAGGGATTTTATTTAATAAAATCAGGGATTTTATTTAATAAAATCAGGGATTTTAACGAAAAAACGTTACGAAGTTATGACCCGATTGCTTTTGCTTTTATTTTTTAATCTATGTCTATATATATAAAAGAGTTGCGTGATTGAGTGACTGACTGATCACTCCCCAGACCAAACGGCTACAGCTAGAATCATGAAATTTGGTGTGTATATTTCTCTTACAGTGTAAGACGGGATTTTTCGAAATTCGTACTTTTAAAGGGTAAAATGGGGTAAAAAGGAATAAAAATGGTACTACCACAATAACCAAACGGCTGGGCCTAGAATCTAGAAATTTGGTACGGGCATTCCTCTTGCGGCATGAAGACATTCCAAAAATTTGGCTTTTGAAAAACTCGTACTTTTGAGGGGTTAAATGGGACAAAAATGGTACAAACAACACGGCTGAAGCTAGAATCATGAAATTTGGTGTGTAAATTCTCTTACAGCGCACTATGGTCCCAAATCAATATTTTTTGGCAGAAATTCAAAAAATTTAAATTGGAAATTGTTAAATGGGTATATATTTTCTTAATGGTAACACTCCAAGCTATCAAGAAAATGTATCGGAGAAAACTAGGTGGCCACACTTCAAGCCTGAGAGGCATTTAAAGTTTGCCGTTGAAACAAGTGGGATTAATTCAAGTCTAAAGCAGTTATACAAAATACTTACAATTAAAACGTAAAAAGAAAATAATGAAGTGAAGATGAAAAAATATATTTAACATTTTGTGATTACTGTAGTCTTGTCAGTTTGTAATTTTGTGATTCGTACTGAGCATAACCTATAAATGTCGTGGACCAAAAGTTATATGTAGGACTCAACTTGACTCAAAGTGTAAATGTGAAAGTGATCGTCTAAATGTGTAGTTTATGGTGGAATTAATATCTCGTCAGCATTTTTCGGCAAACTCCTACAATTGCCACTTTATTTTAGCACAATTTCGATCAGCCATAGTACACATATTTGATCATATCCCTAAATCAGATTTGTGTATGAGACCCATCAACATTTCATTTAAAAGGGATTGTAAGTACCTTTAAAATGGTATATAAAGTCATTCACTTTTCTGTACAGATGTAGACATTTTATGTTATTTCCTGAAATAATTATTTAAATTGCAGTGTCAAGTAGAATATTTGTATGCTATATTTTGCTTGTGTAATAATGTTCAAAGCAAAATAAGTTTCATTATTTTAAGCTTTCATAAAATTTTGTTTTTGGTCACCCTGTACTAGTAAAGGGTGATAATTATGTTGGTGATATATTGAGTTTATATGGGAGGTGGTAGTGGGCGTGGTCCGATCGGCCTAATTTTATTTTTTAAGTATGTTATGTCTAGCAAATGTGTAAAATTACGAGATTGTATCTTTATTTTTCGACTTTATGCCATAAAAAATGTATTTGGGACCAGTGTGCAGCGTAGAGATCAGATATGAAGGGAGTTCTTCGTAGTTTGTACTTTTAAGGGATAGAATGGGGTTAAAAGAGATAAAAATGGTATCACCGCAAAGAAAAAACGGTTGGGCTAGAAATTTGATACGCAAATTCCTCAAATAGATTCAACGCGCCCAATAAAATATTTTTTAAAATTCGTACTTTTTGGGGGGTGAAATCGGGTAAAAAGGGATAAAAATTGTACCAATCAAGCGGATGGAGCTGGATTCATAAAATTCGGTGTGTACAATGTACACTGTACATCCCTCCAAATGCTTAGAAACGTAAAATGAACGTTTTAATGGACAAACGGGAAAAGGGGATAAAAATGGTACCAACTACACGGACGACGCTACAATAATGAAATTCGGTGTGTATATTCGTTTTACCGCGCAGATCACAGATAAGAAAATATTTTTCGAAATTTGTACTTTTAAGGGATTAAATGGGATACAAATTGTACGACAGCCCAGACAGCCCAGCGGTTGGGCCTAGAATCTTGAAATTCGAAAGGGGAATTACTTTTCTAGCATGAATGAAAAATGTGAAAGGGGATAAAAATGGAGCTGGAATCATGAAATTCGGTGTGTACATTCTTGAAAATGCTTAGAAACGCAAAATGAAGGAATTTTTCGAAATTCGTACTTTTAAAGGTTAGGCGATAAAGGGGGAAAAAAAGTTAAAGGAAATCATGAAATTCGATGTCGATTCGATGTATATTCGTCTTACATCATAGATGCCAGATAAGAAGGGATTTTTTGAAATTTGCTTAGAAACGCAAAGTGAAGGAATTTTTCGAAATTCGTACTTTTAAAGGGTAGACGATAAAAGGGGTATAAAAAAGTTAAAGGTAATCATGAAATTCGATGTCGATTCGAAGTATATTCGTCTTACATCATAGATGCCAGATAAGAAGGGATTTTTCGAACTTTTTACTTTTAAGGGATTAATAAAATGGATAAAAATTGTACCACCGCCCTTTTCAAAATTCGGTGTGTATATTCCACTGACCTCTAAAGGATTTTTCAAAAGTTTTTTTTCGGAAGAGAAAGGGATTAAAATGGTACCCATCCATGTATCGAAAAAGGTATATACTTGTACGTGTAGAGGTGAATCAAAAGTGATAAAAATTCAGGAATTTAGGACATACTTACAGTCTTAAATTACTCTGAGTTACACATTTTTCTATTCCAAATGCTCCGTTGGAATAGGTATAATTATCCGTTGAGTGAGGGTATAATTAACCCATAAATAAACAGGCAAATAATGTTCTACTTTGATGGCACAATATAAATTATTTTTTGTACAAGGGGGACAAAAATCAATTCGGTGTATGTTATCCTCCAGCTACGTAGGATCTGGAATCGAGGATTTGATGCGTTGCGCAACATATAACGTTTTTTTTAATTTTTTGTGAGCATTTAAAAGCGATTTACCCCGAAATAAATATCCTTACACCGCGTACGAAGTAGCGGGTATTTGCTAGTATATATATATAGCCATTATTTTCTTCGTTAGAATTTTAGCTATTAAAAAATAACACAAAATTTTTCGCTTTTTTTGTTTTTTTTTCGTGACTGCAAAAAATCTAAATTTTTGGTGACTGTTCCTAAAACAACATTTGTATGATCGGAACTACATAAATTTCCAAATTAGTATGCCTCCATGCACACAAAAAATAAATGTTTAGGTTTCGGACAGAAAATCAATTTGTATGTCTCGAACACAATATTTTTAGTTTTTTGTAGAAGAGAGAGTTTTTGTTGGATTGTGCTCGATATTGCGATATTGGGAATCATTTTCTTTAAAGCGGGGTAACATGCTGCGATAACAAAAAACGTTAATAAAGAGTTAATTATTTACTCAAAATAAAGAAATATTTTTCACATTGTCGCCAACTACAATTTTGTGTTGACTTTTTCGGACTTAGCCTCGATAACCATAAATTTTACTAGATTATTGTCCAGACTAATTCCAACTTTTTTAACATAAACTTATATTTTCAAAATTTGTTTTCATAAACACATTTTTGGCAACAATTTTAATGAGAAAGTTTTTATTTTTAGTAAGATTTTAGTTTTTTCCTTTGTATTTTTTTTGGTCTGTAATCAATATTTGATTTGAACTGGGATATTGTCCTGGCTCAAGACCATTTTGCATCTATATTTAATAGAATGCAAATTTATTTACAAATGGCATGGTGACATTTTTAGTACTTGGCTGCAGACTACCACGATCATGATTTCGACCATGTCAAAAGTCTTTTCAAGTGGCTTCGCAGCGACTTTTCAACATCAAACCCGGCCTTTATAAGGAGATGATTCTCACAAACGAACGAGAAGCACAACTCACTTGCCGAATTTGCGTTTAAAAAATCGCACCAAGTAATATAGCACACATGCCATCTTACAAGCATCTCATTGAGTTGCCCAGCAATAATTCTGCCGTGCCAACGCTAAATTTTTTATTAAGGTTTTTGTTATCGCAGCTTAGTTATCCAGCCTTAAAGAAAAACAGCCCTATTATTACCGAGTTTCTTCTGCCTAAGTTGGATCGCAATGATGTGCCTGGTAGCATATTCTGTCTTTTCGATGATTATCATTTCTTTCTATGGGGTTATTTGATGTCCACACGACCACATCCAATCGCGCAATTATAACATGATGTGACAATTCTTACTACAATCAGTAGAAAAATAAGCCATTTGTATGGGGACTATATATAAATATGAGCCGATTTTTATTGAGATTCTACTCTGGCCCATAAAATCACTTCTGTCACATATGATTGAACTTTGACGACACCCTATATCAAGACAACAGCCCAAAAAATGTGAATTAAAAACATACACCATATACAGTTCACGTAATGGCTTTAAATCAGTGTTATCACCGTTTAGTGACTCCATTTAAATTAAATTAATTGGAAATCCAATCTAAAATGATTACTATATCTGTATGATATTCTATTATTGCATAATTTCTCTTTCCAAGATATGCTCATTTCTAATTAAACATTTCCATATGAACTCCACCTCACCAACGGGTGAGAGAGAGATACGATAATTGTTTTTCTTTACATCGCAGATATTCATACCGATCCGACAATGACTGTATGTATAATTACAAAATTATTAAATATTAATAATTTTCAAATGAAACTGTATTTGCATTGTTGTCAGCGAGTTATTCTTAATTTCCTGCAACATTAATAAAAATTATTTACATTTTACGAGTCTGTATATTTTTTTAAATCGGATGGTGTAATGAATACATTTGCAATGACTAAAACAATTCACTTAGAACGTGCGAACAGTGGGCTACCTGTAATCACTCTAGAACAAAACTGATGTTAAGAATTTCTAATTTATGATTTAAATAGTTTTTTTCTCAGGAGAAGGTTATGATTAACTTTATCAAAAGCCTTACTAAACTACTGTGTAAATCGTATCCGTTTGCATTCTGTTTCTAAATCCATCATTTACAACTGTAGTAAGTTCTAATACATTCGTTATGGTTGATCGGGATCTACGAAATCCGTGTTGACAACAGGACAACAATGACGAAACTTGATGAGATAACATGTCAGTTATAATTTTCTCCAAAAGCTTTGGAATAGCGCAATGCCTCTATAATTTTATAATTCGATACGTCCATCTTGGTGTCAGATTTAAACATTGGGATGATTCTTTCCAAAGGTGGTAAATAACCACAACATAATGATCTGTTAAATGTTAAGCAGAGAGGATACGAAAGAACATCAGCACAATATTTTAGTATGTTAGTGGGAATTCCATCAGGACCAGGATTAATTGTACTCTTTAATGACTTCAAATTTTCCAAGACCGTACACCTACTTATATATGAAACATTTACTGGTGAATATTCAACAATGTTATAAGGATAAGAACTTGACTGATATGATATCGAGATTTCGATATCCTTAATTGATGGTTGGGGCTGAGAGGAGTAATTCCTCTCGGTGCAGAGTTTGAGTTTGAAAAATTAATGGAAACTTTTTTTTTTTTTTTTTTTTTTTTTTTTTTAATATTATTAAGTCTATAGATACAAATATCCTTACAGACTAAAAAAAACATATACATATATACACTTAGATACTACAAATTAAGTATTTAAATACAAGATAATTTTTCTTTTAATAGAGTTTTTGTTTTCTGATAATTCAATAATGTGATAGAATTTATTAAATTGAACAAACAGGCGGCGCAAAGGATCATTATCGGCATAGTTTGAACGGAAATAATTATAGTGGATCAACTGAAAATATCTAGTTGGTCTTGTCGGAATATTTATCATCATTCTACTCAGAATAAGCTCGGAATGGATGTTGCCCTGGATAACATTCATAAGAAAAGTAATGTTCAACATAGTACGTCGACTCTTCAAAGAAGGCAACTTGATAAGGCCAAGCCTAAGTTCATATGAAGGCAGTGTACGGAAGTTCCATCCTCTCCCACGCAGACAAAATAAAAGGAATTGTTTCTGGACAGATTCCAAAAGATTACTATGAATAGTATAGGATGGGTCCCATATTACTGAACCATATTCAAGAATGCACCTAACCAAAGAGGTATATAAGTGTTTAGTGACAGAAGGATCGGAAAACTCCTTACTCCAACGTTTCATAAAGCCAAAAGCACCATAAGCTTTGTTTACTACCATAGAAATGTGAGACCTGAAGTTCAAACGTTGATCCAATAGAATTCCAAGATCCAAAAAGGAAACTACAGACTCGAGTTTATGATCACCAAAAAAATAATTAGTTTCTAAATTTCTAGCTCTAGAAAATGACATATGTTTGCATTTCAACATATTTAGTTCCATTAAATTAATTTTAAATTTTTTAATTTTAAAACTATTAAGATCAGACTGTAGAAAACATTGTTCAGTGGGATCTTTAAAGGATCGAAATATTTTTACATCATCAGCATACAATAGAAAATTAGAATGACGAACCTTAATTATAGTTTTTCTCTAAACATGAGACTATTTGGATATTTCTGATGGCCTTGACTCAAGACCATTTTGCATCTATATTTAATAGAATGCAAATTTATTTACAAATGGCATGGTGACATTTATTACTTGGCTGCAGACTACCACGATCATGATTTCGACCATATCAAAAGTCTTTTCAAGTGGCTTCGCAGCGACTTTTCAACATCAAACCCGGCCCCTATAAGGAGATGATTCTCTCTCGAATTTGCGTTTAAAAATCGCACCAAGTAATAAAGTACACATGCCATCTTACAAGCATCTCATTGAGTTGCATATGTAAGTATGTGTATATGCAGCTATAGTTACCCAGCAATACTTCTGCCGTGCCAACGCTCATTTGTTTTAGTTTTTTCGTTTGTATTTTTTGGTCTGTAATCAATATTTGATTTGAACTGGGCTATTCTGCTGGCTCAAGACCATTTTGCATCTATATTTAATAAATAGAATGCATTTTATTTACAAATGCCATGGTGACATTTATTACATGGCTGCAGACTACCACGATCATGATTTCGACCATGTCAAAAGTCTTTTTGATTTATATTTTTTTAATTTATTGCTAAAATTCAAATTTTCATCGAATGTATATTTAGTATTTGTACTCTCATTTTGGTTATATGAGTTCGATAACATCCGATTAATTTCACTTTCACTTAGAAGAGTTTAAAAAATTGATTTTATTTTCGAAAAAAAACATTAAAAATAAAGAAATCGGAGAAAATACTTTGAAACAATCAGCCCTATAACAGAATAGAATTTCGTTCCAAAGTGAAATCATTGGTTAATCATTTATGGTTAAATTTTTGTGGCAATACTGTACGAAAACTTAGAAAACAACACAGAAACGTTATTTTATTTTTAATGTTAATCAAATTATCGCTAGTTATTATTACTTTTATATGAAGTGGAACATAATCTGAAATCTCTGTTAGATAACCTTCTCGAACAAGGTGGACAAAATAAAAATCGGCTGAGATTTGTCAACGATTAGCTTGTGATTAAAATGACTCACTCTGAACAAAAAGAAAAAATAATAAATAAAATTGGTCAAAACAAACTTTTTGACTCATATACTATTTTGAATACACAACGCAACACGAAAAAATATAACCATATACGGACACCACTACGTGATAAAAGAACAAAAAAAGGCCCATGTCTCCCAGTTTTGCCCAAAGTCATACACTTTTTTCATGGGCACTTTTTGGGGCCTCGGTGTCATTTTTGCAAAAAGTTGTCATTTTATCAGGCTCATATCTTGCAAACCGTTTGGAATTTTACTCTTTGAAGCAAAGTTGTAGCTCTTGTCATAATGATCGTATGTGGTTATATTTCCATGACTTAAAAAATTACACACAGTGATATTAACCGCTCAGGGTTTCATTAACACATTATTTTGTTGAAAACGAAAACGAACGTTTTTAATAATTTAAAGATTTTATTAGATTAACGCATTCCTTCCCACTGTACTCGCTTGACTACAGAAAAACTACCAAATTGGCAACACTGCAGAATCCAAATTTTCCCACAATTAACGTTTGCTTACATTTGAGTCTTAAACGATTTTTTTCCAAAAAAGGATTTTTCCCAATTCTTTGCAAACTGTTCGTATCTAAATGTGAAATTCACAATATTTGTAGCCATCTTAAATACTTAAATACTTACTTAAATACTTACTTATACTCGGCGAAAATTGGAATTTTAGTAAACAATTTACATAAAAAAGTATATTTAGTATTGATTTTGTGATTTTAGGTATTTTTAGGTCTCGGACACAAAAAAATATTTTTTTTGTGTAGTTAGGATTTATTTTTCTCGGAGTTGTGCAATTCCCGGAACACCGAGACGATTTTATCATTTCCCGGTAATCCCAGGAATTCCCGGTGTTTATAAAAAGATAAGAATAATTAAAATTGTTGCATTCATTCGTGTCACAATTCTGAAAATTAAAAAAACGGAGCAGAGTTCCGTGAAAACTCCTAAAAATCAACATTTTTAATATTTCAAAATTACAAACTTGAATACAGATATTGAACATCAAAGAGCCAATAGGAGACCAATATTACTCCCAATGCAAGCTACAGATTCAAAAATTTGTGAAAGTTTGCTATCGATAATTTAATCGTAATAATTCAAACAAATATTTTGCTTTAGAGTATACAAAACTTATACAAAAGAGGACAACATGAAATAATTCTCAATCGTTTCATGACACTTCTACTTCTATTACTCCATGGTTGCTGCGAAGTTTGGGTTTAGACTTGTACTTGTTTAGAATAATATTTGAAGTATTCAAAAAGGAAAGTCTCGTCAAACGAACGAGAATTACTTGTTAGTGTACTATTCAAGAATTTTCTAAACACACTGAAGAATTTTTTATAACCCAGGAAAATGTTTTGGAACCTGTTCCAAACATTATGTGTTCTAGAACAGGTTCCATGGTAACAACTACCCGTTCTACTAATGGTTCCAAAGAACCGATAAAGTGAGACCTTCTATGTTCTTCAGAATATCTTACTGTTTACATATTGATTCCGTGGAATACAAATATAACATAACAAATTGACCTTTTTATTCATCTAAAGAAAACCACAATATTCCCCAAATATCTCACCTATCCACACCTAAAATGAAAGCTTGGTTTGTTTTATGACTACCCACAGAATACGTCGGCTGTAACTCCTACCTTCGCGTAGCGAAATCGACTTTACATAACCTCTAAAAATCATGTTTTCGTCACTAGTAGAAAACCTTTTACAAAGAATGGGTATTTCCACGTTAACCGCTTCTTCTCACTCCTAATTTCGCCAGACTTGGATTCTCCGTGACTGGAACCCAAACTCTTGTTACAGGTAACATATGTATAATAATATCGACTGTGCGCGTATATTTCATTACGAATCCGATCAGAATCAACAATAAAATCCACCCATGAAACAGCAGATTCCACAACTGGTTCCAAATAACAGGTATCTGTTCTAGTTTTGTGTAAAAGAACATGTTGGTTTTGGCACAAACTCGAACAAAAATAATCAATACTTAACGTGACCATCTCTTATTAGGCAAAAAGCGGGATTTATGAGTTCAAAAAGCGGGATTTGGCGGGATTTTGTAGAAAAAATGCGGGATCGTTAAAATCGAACCAAAAAAGTAAACATAAAAACTAGCTGGATTACACCGTGCGGCAATTTTTCTTTTATTGGACCTGAGCAAGACAATATACATGTGTAAAAAACTGTGCACTCAATATTTCATTTGATGATCCATTCTCCTTTTTAGAGGACTTTTAATTTTCAAAGGATATATTAGTCTTAATAATTTATTTTTATACTTTCAAGAGCCACACACAGACGATATGGATATCAAATGAAAGAGAAGAATATCTATTAAAAATATTTTAAATATAATTGTTTCTATAGTTTAGTATTACTACAATTTCAAGTTTCCCTCATTATTTATTTAGTTTATTCATATTTTACTATTGAAATGGTTGTTAATGCTAAACTAATACAGATAGAGGCAAGAAATTTTAGTATTTTTAACATATATTCTTCTCTTTCATTTGATAACAATATCGCCTGTGTATGTCCTTTGGAAATTAGAAGTCGTGTAAAAAGGAGAAAATATCACCAAATGAAAAACTGAGTACACAATTTTTCTACATATTATCTCTATTTTCATATGTACATGGTCTTGTTTAGGTCCAAAAAGTACTGTCGCATGGTATTATAAATTAAAATGGCTGTGTTTAGTATACGGCTGGTTGACTTTTTTCCAAATTCGTACTTTTAGGGGCACAATGGGAAAATGAGACAGATGATACCAATCAAACGGCTATATCAGCAATCATGAACTTCAGGCTACATTTATTGCTGAATAGTTAAAAAAGTTAAAATTGGCCGAGAGTCATCAAGTTTTCCCTACCTACCCTAAATAAATAAAAAACATTTAGGGCATTTAAGCACATTTTGTGAAGATTACTGCGGGAGTGATCTTTAAAGATATTTAAAATTGTCCACTTGTCACCAAAGTAACATCACAATTTATTTGAATCAGTAAAAAGTTGAAAATCAAGAATCGGTAATAGTGTGCAATTCACACCATGGCGGAGGGTATTATATACCCTTAGGCGTGACCGAACTTAACTATGCCATGTATTATTAATATATGTTTTATAAAGGGTGATTTTTTAGCTATTATCTTTTTGGCAACACTGGTTTAAACAGCTGACGCACGTTTCGTGTTTTGTTTCACTGTCAAACATCTTCAGTTTGGTCTATAATTTAACCATGAATCGTCTTACAAACGAACAACGCTTGCAAATTATTGAATTTTATTATCAAAATGCGTGCTCTGTTAAGAAAGTTCATCGCGCGCTTCCATTTTATGGTCAGTTTAATCGACCCACTGAAGCGGCTATTCGGGCTATTGTGACTAAATTTCGCACCAAATTTACATTGTTGGACATTAAACCACCAACACGCTTACGTAGAGTGCGAACTGAAGAAAATATCGCAGCTGTATCGGCCAGTGTTAATGATGACCATCAATTATCGATTCGTCGCCGTTCGCAGCAATTGGGCCTCTGTTACTCAAAAACGTGGAAATGCCAAAATTTGACTAAGCGGATGGACCATTTGAGGCGCAGTCAAGGTCAACATTTGCATGAAATAATCTTCAAACATTAAATTATATGGACCGTACTATCGATTCAAATAAAGATTTCATGCATTTTTCTGAATTTTATGTGTTTTTTCCTATAGCTTTTAAAAAAACACCCTTTAGTTGTGGATAGGTTGAAATCGGTCCAGAGGGAAAATTATTGAAATTTTGACAGGTTTTGTAGAAAATTGTGGGTTATTTTCTGACAAATTTTGCAAAAAGTCCAAATGGCGTTAGGTGAAGCTATTCAAGGATACAATATATTTGACATTTTCAACATCCTTGTCCCACCAGGACATTGACAATATTTTAAGGCTGTCGTCTAGAGCTTCCCGATGATACCTAAGCTTTTATAATCCGATGCATCATAAGATAATTCAACTTAAAGTAGTGCATCTATTTCTACTCCATTTTCAGTTGAAATTGAGAAATTAAAATAAAAATTGAAATTCAGAAATGCATATTGAAATTGAAAAAATACAAAAGAATTGTAATTTGAAATTCAAAAAATACAATTTGAAATTGAGAAATGAAAATTGAAGTTGAGAAATTGAAATTTGTATCTCAGAAATGAAAATTTAAATTGAGAATAAAAAAATGGAGATTGAGAAAAGACAAATTATTATTGAAAAAAAAAAAACAAATTAATACAGTTGAACTTCGATTAACCGTGATGCTCGGGACCGGGCTAATCACGGATAACCGAAAATCACGATAAAAGTTATCGATTCAAATAAAGATTTCATACATTTTTCTGAATTTTATGTGTTTTTTTAACTTTCCTATAGCTTTTAAAAAATCACCCTTTATTAATCAATTGAACAACGCCGCATTGAATTACATTTTATAAAAGGTTAGATTAATTTACTATTAATACTCCTAAATGTTGCCTAAAAACTAGAGCCAAAATTTAAAATAACGGCAATTAATTACATATTTTAGAAATTTTGGACTTTTGTCGGTTACTAACAAATTTGTAATCGATATTGTACAAAAATGATGTAAAACGATAAAGCGGGACTTTTTGTAAAAAAGCGGGATGGAAACATTAAGCGGGTCTGGACATCAAATGCGGGATAGTCCCGCGGAAAGGTCGCGGGATGGATGGTCACCTTATCAATACTAGATCTAGAAGTAGAACAAGATCTGTGGCAGTAGAAGTTGTTTATCAACGGGTTCTTTTCAATCGAAAATTTTGCTGGGAAGGTAATTAATATTTGAATGAATGAAGAATTTGACATGAATTTAAGAACTTTATTGATCGAATGAACACATTTTTAAGTTGAAATTTCCTAAATGGATTTTTTCCATGCAAAAAAGCTCTTTATTATTTTCATTCTTAAAAGCAAGGAAATTTCCCAGCAAAAAAATTATCTAGGCTTTGGAAGCAATCCACCCGTTGTAGAACTAACTGAGGCTTCAATAAAGACAACACTGCTGAAACTCTACATGACTCGGCTGCAATAGAGCCATACAGAGGCCGGAAATTAGCATATAACTCTGCATGCTTCGATTGCAATAAAAGAAACAACATGAAAAAAGGACCACATACACTCTCGTCGTACTTTCAATATCATGAAAAGAGTCCCATGTTCCGGCATTTTATTTCTAAACTATACATGTCATTAATGCACCCCAGTAATTGCTCTAATTCGAGATATCCAGCGCTTAATCTTCAGGTTTATAAGCGAGAGATACTGTGTCTCTCCCTTACTAACCCGCAGAAAACACCATTTTCTGTTGAAATTGTGAAATGAAAATTGAAATTAAGAAAAAACAATTGAAATTGAGAAAAAAATAAATTCAGAAATGTAAATTGAAATTGCGAATATAAATTGAAATTCAGAAATGATAATTAAAATTGAGAAAATACAAATTGAAATTCAGAAATGCAAATTGATATTGAGAAAATACGAATTGAAAATGAGAAATAAAAATTTAAATTGAGAATAAACAAATTGATATTCAGAAATGTAAATTGAAATTAATTTGTATATTCTCATTTTCAATTATGTATTACTACTATTGTATATTCTAAATTTCAATTTACATTTCTGAATTTCAATTTGTATTTTCTCAATTTTAATTTTCATTTCTGAATTTCAATTAATATTCTCTCAATTTTAATTTTCATTTCTGAATTTCAATTTATATTTTCTCAATTTCAATTTTCATTTCTGAATTTCAATTTATATTTTCTCAATTTTAATTTTCATTTCTGAATTTCAATTTGTATTTTCTCAATTTTAATTTTCATTTCTGAATTTATTTTTTTCTCAATTACAATTGAAAATGGTGTAGTAAATGAACTATTTACTCTGGCTTGGAAATAATTAACCATACTTGAACAAATTTAGGAAGATTATTTTTCTTAGTGTATTAGCGCATTGTCACTTCTTTATTTCCGTTCCAAGGAATATTAAAACAAAGCATTGGCTTTGTTTGTTCTCTTTTGTGAGGGGGAAGGGGTACGGGGGGAAAGGATGTTTCATGGTGCCCAAGAATTTAAGGGCAATTTAATGAATTTTAAGTTGACAGACAGGCAAGAAAATATGCACGGATTTTTATGGGTTTTTTTAGCATAAACATTCTTCATCTCGTACGGCTGCATGTCTGTCTTTCTTTTCACCACTGATGCGATGTTTGAAGTTTTCTGTTCTCAGCTGGCAAATATCTGAAGACTTCGAAACATTTGTTAACAATATGGTCGCTCGTTCGGCCAATCGCTCGATTGAGAAGAGTATATCAAACATATTTGTATGTACATATGTATGTATGCATATAAATTAAAAATGTATTTCGTTTTATTTTCTTTTCAGGGAATACAGCAGAGGACGTATGATTTGAAATCGAGTGTGAAACTATTTAAAGATTTGAATTTATTAACAAAAGACGAGACATTCCGTAACGCGACCACAATATATCCGGTCACAACAACCGATGATTTCTATCGTTTGCATGCGTATTTCTCAAAGGTAAGTTGCGTTATTTATACTCACTCACGCGCTCAGACAAAAGTGAAACATACAATGAGCAATTTTTTGTCACCCAAAAGAAATCACTTCTATCACCTAGTCTGTCTATCCATCTATTCCCAACAAAACGTGGTGTGCCAGCCTAAAAACAATTCAAAATTTGTTCGAGTTTTCGTTAGCCTACTTTTGGGCAGATATTAGTTTCTGATGTGATTTGATACCTTGAACTTTTCGAACCAACAACATTTTGCTGATTCTTGTATCTCAATTTGATTTTTATAGTCTTCAAAAAGTTGTTATTTGTATTTGAAGATTTGCTTTATGTGCTCATTAGGAAAGAAAAAAACTAAAAAAAAAATAATTTTTGAAGGTTAAGGTCAAGTTTAGAAACATAAATCAGCAAAACAAGATTTAATTCAAAAATTTTTTGATATGTGACTTTTGACTAAATGAAATGCCAAAATAATAGAGATTGGCGATTTCGGTCACAATTTCAGAAATCAGCAAAAACATTTTTGGTTTTCTTATATTTCGTGGAAATGTTAAAAACGCCAACAATGTTACAATGAAAAACTCAAAAAAGAAACAACAAAAGTAAAAACTTTTTTTGGAGTTTAGGAAACAGTCTGTTGTGTACTTGAATATGTTCTCTGAATATGATGTTGTATTTTATAAATTTTTTATTATTATTTTTTTTTAATTTTTAATTGAAAAATGGTTTAGAAACACTGTAAATTGCCAAAAAATTCGCAGCCACGAAGAGAACAAATGTGTAAAATTTTATAAATCAAATCAGAAGGGGTCGGGTCGATTTATTTTGGAATCACTTAAGAGGGATAAAATTCGGTTGGGTGGGCATTCCTCCGACGTGCAAAATAAAGGAAATTTTCGGAATTTTAACTATTAAGGGGGGAAATAGACAGAAAGGGGATAAAAATGGTACCAATCAAACCGCGGCAGCTAGATTAGTGAAATTAGTAGATTCGAAAAATAAAACTTTCGATATTCGTACATTTAAGGTCAAAATGGACAAATAGGGATACAATTGGTACGGACGGGTCGAAAGTGTATGAAAATGGTACCCATTAAACGGCTGCCTCTAGAATCATGAAATTCGATTTATACATTTCTCTGACTTCGTAAACGCGAAAATTAAAGGGCTTTCCCGAAATTCGTAATTTTGGGGGAAAAGGGGGTAAAAGAATAAAACAGACGGCAGTAGCTAGAATCGTAATGTGAACACGAAAATGAAACCAACCAATGGAAACTCCTCTGACTGTGTGGAATTGAAATGGACGAAATCGGTTCAACGAATAAAGATACCGACAATGATCTATAGTTTTTGTGGTATTTAAACTTATTTTTTGAAGAGCGTTGTTTTTTTGAATACACATGAAGTATTATTTAGATATATATGTATTAGGGAGAGTCACACAAAGCGTCAGCCAAAAATTTAATCTACGGAAAATTGTAAGAACATTGCCCAGGAAACCATGGATTTAGGAATTCATATTCAAATTTGACACATTAAATATAAATTATTAAAATCTTTTTCTTGTGTTCTACTATTTACAAAGCAATACATTTTCTTTACAAAAAAAAAAAAAAAAAAACAATAAAAATGTGAAGTAACATACAGAGTGTGACAAAACAATTGAAACTTTTTACTAATTTAATTCTTTTTTCAATTTAATTGTTTGCTACTTCTTTGTTTAGTTATAAAACTGTTATTCCATTCTACAAAATAAAATTTGAAAAAAATGCATATCTTCAATTTTGATTATTTCAGCCACAATGTAAATTTTTAAATTTCTGTTACAGAGTTGATTTTTACAGACTTCTTCATTCTACTTTTCTATGCTTTATAGCTTCTAAATATAATGTATTCTTCCATTCTTCGATTCTCTTTTTTATTTTGATACAAAAACTAAATAAATCAATATTAACCGTTATAAAAATATTAGCGCTTTTACACGTTTTCGTTTAAGTAAGTAATGGCAAGAGTAAAATATTGTGAAGAATTGAAAACAAGAATAATAAATGATTTTAATGCTGGTCTAAAGCAGAATGAAATTTGTCTGAAATATTCTATGAATAAAACAAAAGTTCCAAAGATAATGAAAAAAAAAAATTGTAGCCACTGTAGTCACTTGTCGTCATTTAGGCGGTATGCCCCGCAAATCATCTCGAAGACAGGATCATTCAATAGCAAGAGAGTTTAAGAAATGCCCGAAAATGCTGCCTAAGAAAGTTATTAACTATCTCAAACTGGGAGTAAGATGAGAGGTGAGGTAAGATGAGAGATGAGGCTGGTCTTAAATAATATCGTCCTCTGATGAAAACACTAATAATCTAATCGCATTGCCTCCATAAATTTTACCAAAGAACACACATAAATTGGTCTAGACAGTAATGGAATACTGTCCTCTTTTCAGATGATTGAGTCCAAATATAATGTAAGAGGTCATGATGGAAGAGCAAGGGAGCGAAGGCTGGATCCAAAATTTTACCAAAGAACACACATAAATTGGTCTAGACGGAAATGGAATTCTGTCCTCTTTTCAGAAGAGTCCAAATATAATCATAAGGCTGGATCCAATATTTTACCAAAGAACACACATAAATTGGTCTAGACAGAAATGGAATAATGTCCTCTTTTCAGATGGAGCAAGGGGGCGAAGGCTGGATCCAAAATATACAAAGAAAACAGTTAAATTTGGCGGTGGCAATATAATGGTGTGGGGTTGCATCTCTGGCCACGGAATTTGTTGTAGAGGATACTCTAACTGGAATTGGATACAGACAAATCCTAAATGATATTATGTTTCCATTTTCGGAGGAAAACATGCCCTTGATCAGGAGATTCCAGCTCGATAATGACACACACTTCACTTCCAAGGCAGTAACCGAGTGGCTACTATCAAATGTAGTTAAGGTTTTGAAATGGCCAGCTCAGTCTCTAAAAAGCATCGAAAACCTCTGGGAGTTAGTAGATCGCAAAATTTGGACCCAAAATTACACAACCAAGCCCCAGATCTCATAAGGGCAGTAACTACGAAGTGGCAAAAAATTCTACACTCAGAAAAATAGCATTCTTAAATCTGAGTAAAATCCATACTCCAATTTAGTTTAACAATTTTACTCCAGTTTAGGTACAATTTCCTTACGAGAAGGAAAATTAAATAGATATGAGTACACTTTCCTTATTTCAAAGCCAGAAAAAATAGTACATATACTCAAAATAGGATAGTAAATTTCCTTAAAAACATTTTATTGGCGGTCTAGTAAAAACTTCTTACAATTAAGTATATTCATACTTGTGTGAAAGAAAATTTACTAGCGTTTAAGAAAGAAAATAATACAGAATTTTTTGGAATGGAAAAATTCCATTTAGGAAGTTTTTACTTAAAAATGTGTTTATTACTTCAAATAAAGTAAATAAATGTAATTAAATTTATGCCATGTCCCTCATACATTCAAGAATAAATGAACTTATAAAAAATACTTTAGAGTGTTTAGAAAAATACATGAATAGTAGTCTAAGAAGCAATTCTCGTTCGTTAGCCGAGACTTTCTTCATAAGTACTTCAAATATTACTCTAAACAATCACTGCGAAGGCGCCTACCTAGCCTCTGCAGCAGTCATGGTGAAATATCTCAACTCTTTATGGTATTAGTAAGATGAAACGTTTGAGAACTATACGATGTGGTCATTTTTCATATATGTGTTGCATACTCTGAAGCGAAATAATTTATTTCAATTATCAAGTATAGTCGTAGTCAGGCTGAATACAAATTTACTTGGTTTAAGGAAAAATTTAGTCAGGCTGAGTACAAATTTACTTGATTTAAGGGAAAAATTTCCTCAGATTGAGTATAAATTTACTTGACATGACTACAAATTTACTTAGTTTGAGTAACAATTTACTTGGATTGTAGAAAAATATCGGAATATTTTCCTCAATTTGAGTATAAGTTTACTTGATTTGAGTAAAATTTCTTAAAAATTTTCCTCAGTTTGAGTAAATTTTACTTGCTTTGAGGAAAAGTTGAACTGGATTCAAGTTCAGAGCATGTCTTATTTTCAAGGAAAAGTTTGTACTTGATGTGAAAAATTATTGTCTAAGCGCTATACGAAGTTCAATTTTCCTCAGTTTTAGTACATATTTACTTAATCCGTGGCATACTTTTTTCTGAGTGTATTAAAAATTATCGATAATTTAATTTACTCTATGCCTCGAGAAGCAGTGATTAAAAAAAATGGATACCACACAAAGTATTGAAAGAAAAAATCAGTGATTTAATTTTAATTTTTGCGTAGTGAAAGTTGCCGATTACTTAAAATGTCGACATCATCTCTCTTTTTGATTTTTTTTCTGAAGTTAGTCGATTTTATCTTAATAAGTTCACAAACAAATTATTCAATTGAGGAATTAGTTTTTAATTTTCACAGGAAAATTATTGCGGTTGATCAATAAAGTACGTTAGATGTACGTTATTTTTTAAAAGTTTCCATTGTTTTGTCACACACTGTATATATGAGAGCTTTATCCAAATCTGAACCGATTTAATGCGGCTGCGATGTTCCTAGGGGCAATACAATTGAATGTGTTGAATTTTATTGAGATCAGCCAAGTACTTTGATCGATATAAAATTTTTTACAAAAGGGCGTGGCTCCGCCCACTTTTCCCAAAGAAAAACAATTTCTTTCTGTTTCATTGTCTTTCATACCAAGTTTTATCTTTCAAGCTCTTACAACGTTGAAAAACGACTTTCATTTAGTCCTTGTATGGGAAAAATCTTTAATCCTTGATCGATGTTGACAATTGCAACACCAACCGTTGCAGGACAATAACACAAATTGCATCCGCCTAGTTTATGACCTCTAGAGTGATTTACACAGAAACAGAGTTACAAGCCGAACCATTATTATCGACGGCGGCGCTACTCAAAATGTGTCGGCGGCGGCGGCTTTCAGCTGATTTGCCGGATCGATCACCCCTATTTATTTGACAATTTTGGGAAAATGGAAGGAACAATTTGTATTGGTTTTTAATACCGTTTCTTTTATTTTTGGCAAGTAGTTCAATATACGTTAATATTAGCCAATGTTCCCATAATTTAATATTATTTTCCCATACAATTATTTTTTGGGATTGGGAATCCATTCCCAAAATTTATAATATGAATGAATTTAATAAATATATTTGCAATTGCAGCTTTTCATGTGAGGAATATTTGACCAGACATCTTGAATATCATAATCCTTCCAAAGAAAAAGCTCTACTACTTTGACTCCCTAAGAAGCGCAGTAGAGGAGCTGTTGTTTATTGTGTTTTATAGGAACGTATGGCCACGCATACTGGACTTGACTTATAAAGGGTGATTTTTTAAGAGCTTGATAACTTTTTTTTTAAAAAAAACGCATAAAATTTGCAAAATCTCATCGGTTCTTTATTTGAAACGTTAGATTGGTCCATGACATTTACTTTTTGAAGATAATTTCATTTAAATGTTGACCGCGGCTGCGTCTTAGGTGGTCCATCCGCTTAGTCCAATTTTGGCATTTCCACGTTTTTGAGTAACAGAGACCCAATTGGTGCGAACGGCGACGAATCGAAAATTGGTGGTCATCATTAACACTGGCCGATACAGCTGCGATATTTTCTTCAGTTCGCACTCTACGTAAGCGTGTTGGTGGTTTAATGTCCAACAATGTAAATTTGGTGCGAAATTTAGTCACAATATCCCGAATAGCCGCTTCAGTGGGTCGATTAAACTGACCATAAAATGGAAGCGCGCAATGAACTTTCTTAACAGAGCACGCATTTTGATAATAAAATTCAATAATTTGCAAGCGCTGTTCGTTTGTAAGACGATTCATGATGAAATGTCAAAGCATACTGAGCATCTTTCTCTTTGACACCATGTCTGAAATCCCACGTGATCTGTCAAATACTAATGCATGAAAATCCTAACCTCAAAAAAATCACTCTTTATAAATGCGACTTCAAAGCTAAATAGAATCTATAGACGTCATCATATAGTGGGATACCAAATTCAAAGAAAGATCCATATATTTCTCTGTGGAAGGTTGTCTAAGTCGACAGTTATATTTTCTTTTGCAATTTTAAGTGGGTTGTCTATTTTGGTAGTAAGATTTGACTGAGTTAGAACTCCGTTAAGTCTCGGGGGCGTGGTTGAAGTCGATGAGAGCCGATGAAATCGGCGGCGGCGAGGCTCTTGCAGAATCCTGCGGCGGCGGCGGCTTGTCGGCTTAAAATCGGTCGGCTTGTATCTCTGCACAGAAAGCCAGAAATAGGTAGATAGACGTAGAACTTGAAGCCGATTTCCGCGGCCTAGAAATTCTTCTTAGACCCATGGTTGCTTGGAGATATGTTCTTAGAATTTTGCCTGTCGCTTTGAAATTTTTTCTACCCATACAAATAGCCACAACATACAGTCATGGGCTATCTGTCATACTATAAAAAACATTTTTGTAGATTTAATTAATTTAAATTCATAATTATAATAGTTGAACATTACAAATTATATAACAAATATCGCAAATAGCTAGAAAAATATATCATAATTTTCTTAATATTCCACGCTGGAGGGTATATAGGATTCGTCGGACCGAAACTCCTTTTTCCTAGTACGTACTCAAACCAAGCAATATCCACTCAAAATGAGTTTTGTTTACTCATTTAAATTTTGTAACAATAGAACTAACATTAACTTTTGAAGGAATCGTGTTCGTGTTAAGATCAGATAATCAAAGCCTGAGTATTGGCTTTATTTTAAGACATTTATGACGATGATATTTGCTCATCTTTCCCATTCTAACGTATTTTGTATTCTCTCAGTATCATTTAGAAATCGTCCAACAAAATAGTGCCGATTTGGAACAGAAATCGTATCGCATCGCTAACGGCACCATCTCGAATAATATCTTGGAAATACGATGGCCCTTGGGCGTGCCGCTGGCCAGTGCCCCCGAAACCCGACACGACATTATCATGTGGCATTTCGTCAATCGCACCCACATCTTTCTGCCGAATGCCGAAAACAATGTCGAACCGCTGACCAGCATAGAGGCCGACGACCTGGAAAAGGTGCTGGAGATAACGAGGCAATATGCCAAACATAAATTTCCCGATATGTTGTATGTGGGCATACACAGCATCTATAGGAGATTTGATGCAACACGGGGCATGGACTATCGAATACATTTGAGTTTACGTGCTGCGGGAAGGATGTCGGCGCTGACACAACGTTCGCCGCAGATCAAAAGCTTTCAGGTCGTAAAGCCGCTGGGACGGGTGGAGGTGGTGCCGTCGCCATACGTTACCGAGAGTACGAGAATAGCCATTTTGGTGCCCACCTTCGAGCATCAGATTGAAGAGGCTTTGGAATTTATCAATCAATATGAACGAATATGCATGCATAATCAGGATAATACATTTTTATTGATGGTAAGCAATGGTGAATTTCCAGTTCCAATTCTCTACCATTTTAATTGAAATGTATCTCCCTCCCCGCAGATTTTTATGTATCGCTCCGTTTCATCGAGTAAGGGCGAAAACGATCCCTTCAAAAACATTAAAACGCTTGCCCTGGATCTATCATCGAAATATAAAGCGGATGGTTCACGCATCGCTTGGGTTTCCGTAAGACTGCCGGCATCACTAAGTGATCCCATCCTGCCGGATGATGTTATGTTGAGTTCTTCATATGGCCGCTATGAAATACTCAGCATTGCCGTGGCCGATCTAGCCTTGCCGAAGATAGGCCTTGAGAGTCTTGTTTTAATGGCCTCCAATTCGATAACATTTAAACCGGATTTCCTTAATCGGGTAAGTTCGATGATATTTACTGAAGTCATGCTTGATTCCGGAATTGACTCTTATCAGAAAGATGTGATTAAATTAAATGGACATCTGAGTAGCCCTTTCGGAGATTTATTAATGATTTGTTCTTTTTTGGGGTTTTCTCCTAGGTTCGCATGAATACAATACAAGGCTTCCAAGTGTATTCACCGGTGGGATTTATGATGTACCCATGCA
Source organism: Polietes domitor (assembly GCA_947397865.1). NCBI lineage: Eukaryota > Metazoa > Arthropoda > Insecta > Diptera > Muscidae > Polietes > Polietes domitor. The sequence goes on from OX377620.1 coordinate 132,200,789, forward strand.
AATTGGCCGGCTTTTGCAAGGAGTGTGAGACATGTGATGTCAGTCAAAGTACCGGCTACTTTGACAAATGGAATTACGATATAATATCGTTTTATAGTCGAGATTATGTACAAGGTACGTTACTACTCTAGTTTATGAGGAATAATTATGCACACAATCTAGGGGGTTTTCCATTTAAAACTACAATTTACAATCCAAGAAAACGAAAAATCAATTTTAATGTTGTTATGATGAAAAAAAAACTGCTGTAATAGCAAAAAAGTGTCTGCTGGTGGTTAGCAAACAATCTCTGCTTATAATAGCAGACTTTTTTCTAAGTGTTTTAATTAAATTTCTTCAGCCTCCATTTGTTTTCCTTTTTAAATTTTTTGAATGATTTCATCATTTTAATCTTGTTCTCTTGTCTTCCCGCAGCCCGTAAACAAGTGGAGACATCTGTACCCATAACACGTTCCGACAGCGACATCGAGCAGTTGTTAAGACGTACCGACAAATCCATTAACAATGTCCTGGATATGTTCGTCTCATCACAGCTGCCCGTTCATATGTTGCGTGGCGTCGAGCCCAATCTACGCTATGGCGGGGCTATTAAAAATTTCATCGATAAACAAAGTTATGACAATAGGCCCATACCGAAATGTGCGCCGCAGAACAACAATAACGACGATGATGATGCAGAAAATATGTCAAGTATGAACCATCGAAAAAGTGGTTCAATAGCTGAAGATAAACGACGGCAACCTAAGTGCATCCACCTGGCATCGAGAAAACAAATTGGTGATGCCATCATACGTTTTGAGGATAGAAGTATTATACAAAAATGAAACAACATCTACTACGAGAGAGAGAGAGAAATAGATAGATAAAGAGAGAATGAGTCAAAGGACTCTCGTTGTTGTTTAGGACTAGACTTCATGCATGAGAATGATAATCAATTCTAAAGTTCTAATTCTAGTATGTATTTTATATATCCCTTTAGTGTGTAGATAGGAAAATTAGTGTCGAAATTTATACAATTTTGTTGTCATATTGTTGTACATACACAAAAACATAAACTAATTTATAACATAAAAAGAATTAGAAGAAAGAATAAGATACAAAAAGGATGCGGTAAAAGTCGGGAAAAAATTGCGAATCAGAGGATCGGTCGCTTTTATTATGTTTTTTTTTTGGTGTGAAAATGTGAGCATCGAACAAATCAATTTTTTTCTTCTGCTATATTGAGCTACTTTTGCAAAATATCATGGATGTGAAGAGTGAGAATGATAATAACACTTTCACCGAAAAAAAATGTCCAAGCCCAAAAAATTTATGTTTGCGGCATGCTGCTTCGTAAAATGAACACAGCATTTTTTTATGGATAATTTAAAAAAAATCCCTTTGTACTCTCATTTGGTATATATTAGCTCGTCTACAAGAAGTATCATAAGTATCATTTATCCATAGATTTTTTTATATATAAACCTTGTTTTTTGCTTTAGAATTTTAGCTATTAAAAAATACAGGGCTTTCCAACAAGAGGTGTTATTTTGAACCACCCGGTATTTCGGTAGCTGCCACTTTTGAAGCTTTTATTCTTTGACATTTGACTAGTAGAAACTACGCCATTACTAAAAATGGAACGATACACGCTTCAACAACGCATTGAAATAATTAAAATTCATGAATGGATCATTTTCATTACCATCGAAAAATCATCTTGACTGATGAGGACCATTTCCATCTCGGTGGCTACGTCAACAAGCAAAATTGTCGCATCTGGGGCTCAGAAAACCCAAGAGTTATTGTTGAGAAGCCTGTCCATCCTCATCGCGTGACTGCTTGGTGCGGCTTATGGTCCGGCGAGGTCATTGGACCTTACTTTTTCGAAAATGAGTTTGGATCAACAGTTACGGTGAATGGATTGCGCTATCGAGAGATGATTAATGATTTTTTATGGTCAGAGTTGGATAGTATTGATCTGGACAACGTTTACAACGTCAACAAGACGGCGCTACGTGCCACACAAGCAACGAAACCATTGCTCTTTTACGGGAAAAGTTTCCGGGCCGTGTTATCTCTCGAAGAGGTGATCACAATTGGCCACCGAGATCTTGTGATTTAACACCTTGCGACTTCTTCCTTTGGGGCCACGTGAAAGATAAGGTCTACGCCAACAGCCCAGCGTCGACTCAAGACCTCAAAGATAGAATTCGTGAGGCCATCGAGCCACTTTCCGATTTGGTTATGGAAAATTTCTGAAAAGGATATGGTCCTGTAAGCGTGGTCGTGGTGGCCATTTGGCTGATGTTGTTTTTCATTATTAACGGCATACCTTCCTCTTTATTATGAAATAAACATCCGATCATTTAACTCAAGAAATGAATACTAAAATAACACCTCTTTTTGGAAAACCCTTTAGAACAAAATATTATTTTCAGACTTTTTTTCAGAGCTGTTAAATTTCGATTACGATTAGTAATCAATTACATTACTTTTTAAAAAGAATCGTAATGATTATATAATCCACTATTCAACAATTTCTGATTACTAATTGATTACGATTACAAATAATCAGGATTACTCGCGATTACTGAAAATCAAAACTGACATATATTGAAAAGTCAAAAGTTTTGACAAACAGACTACTATGACTCTCATACCGATTTCGCGAGAATCAAAAGTAATCACAAAAAATCAAAAGTAATCTAAAATAGTCAAAAGTAATCTTTTAAAGTAGTCGAACTCATTTTTGATTACTTTTGATTATTTTTCAGTAATCGCAAGTAATCCTGATTATTTTTTGATTACTTGTAATCGTAATCAATTACTAATCGTATAAAACTGAATGTAATCGTATTGTAATCATTACTTCTACTTAAAAAAAAGTAATCTAATTACTAATGATTACGGTTACTAATCATTACTCAGCTCTGCTTTTTTTCTATTTTTTATGATTTCTTCGTGCCAGCAAAAAATATTTTTTCGAAAAAAAAAAATAATAAGTTTTCCTAACCACTATTTCTATTTGAAAGTGTAATTCGCAATATTTGTAGCGAATATGAGTACCTTGGACATATAACCGGGTGTTATCAGACTTATATTTCCTAAATGAGAGTATAAATATTTAAGATACCCTCGCCGAAAATTTGAATTTTATTAGAAAATTTTAATTTTAGTAAAAAATTAAAAAAAAAATACCATAAACAATTTTAATATCGTTTTCGAGTTTAGAAAGCCAAAATACATCAGTAAATGTTATATATGACCCTTCGACAAAATTGTTGTTGCATATTGTATTTGAAAATATTTTAACTGTCATATTCATAAAAAATTAGCAAAGGTTTAACCAAAGCGATTTTAGTTTTCTTCTGCCACCCTTGCCCCTCATTTTTCTGGGCATCTATATAACGGTGGTTTGAAATGGCAAAATCGAAATATAATATATATGTATATTTGGTATTTTATTTAAAAATAACAATTTTTAATCACAAGGGCAATTATAAGAACTAAAAACCCTTGGGCAATCCATCCCATATGCCTATGGTACTCAAAGGTTTAAACTTAAAACTTTTGGACATTGCCAAATGCATATCCACCCTTTATAATGTATCAACTGTGTACGTATATAAGAAGCTCGAAGAGAAATAGTTTCGTAAAACATCTCAATTGTCCTGTAATTTACTTTCGACCGAACGTAAACTAAACATATTAAACTACACATTAAATGACTAATGTTCAATCAAAAAAGTATGAAACAAATATTTTGCCGAGAGGCAACGTATAATAGCTTCTGATATGTTTTGGGTTTCAAAACATGAAAACGGCATTAAATATATTTTTTGAATTTTTACTACACCATTTTCAGTTGAAATTGAGAAATGCAATTTGAAATTAAGAAAATACAAATTGAAAATTCAGAAATGCAAATTGAAATTGAGAAAATACAATATGAAATTGGGAAATACAAATTGAAATTAAGAAAATACAAATTGAAAATTAGAAATGTAAATTGAAATTGAGAAAATACAAATTGAAAATGAGAAATTTAAATTGAAATTCAGAAAATACAATTTGAAATTGAGAAATGAAATTTGAAATTATGAAAATTGAAATTGAGAAAATTTAAATTAATTTGTTTTTTTCTAATTTTCAATTGTTTATTTCTAAATTTCAATTAGCATTTCCTTAATTTCTCAATTTCAAATTGTATTTTCTGTATTTCTATTAAAATTAACTATTTCAATTTGTATTTTCTGTATTTCTATGAAAATTAACAATTTCAATTTGTATTTTCTGTATTTCTATTAAAATTAACAATTTCAATTTGTATTTTCCCAATTTTTATTTCTCAATTTCAACTTGTTTTTACAATTTACATTTCTAATTTTCAATTTTTATTTTTGCATTTCAAATTGTATTTTCTGAATTTCATTTTGCAATTCTAAATTTTAATTTTTAATTTCAATTTTTATTTCTCAACTTCAACTTGTATTTTCTCAATTTTAACGTTCGCGGTCATTTTATAGTCGTGTTATTTTCATCTTCATTCTCAGAGAGCAAGATGAAAACAATTTACTCTTCTATTTTTCCCTCTTCAAATTCATTAACGATGAAAATAGTGTCCACACGTGAAAGATCTATTAATAAATGTAGAAGTTATGGCCCACTATATAGAGGCAAAAAAGAATTAAAAAATCTTGATTTTCTAAATATGTGGTTAAATCGCGCGACCCCGAAACCCCTTGAAAATTTAATAACAGAAAATTTAGTTCCTAAAAAATAGTAATTTAGTTTTTAGAAATTTTAAAACAAAGCCAATTTTCTCCACTTTTAATGGTTTTTTTTTGTCAGCAAAAAAAATCGAAAAATTTTTGGAGACTGTTCCATTTTTTTATTTTTTTGTAGCCTCATAATTACTTTTAATTGGACATATAAGCGGGTGTCATCCGGCCTATATATCTAAAATGAGAGTACAAATATGAAAGGTAATTTCGACGCAATTGGAATTTTAGTAAAACAAGGTATTCGTAATAAAAATGGTATTATGTTGATTTTATGACTCAGAATGCTTCAACGCTACAATTTATTTTTGTTGTTGCATACTGCTATCGATTCTCAAGTTTCCCGACTTTGGAACCGCCCCACATAAACGGTGGCCTTAGTTTACTACAATGTTACGAAAACCAACGACGACGATTTCAAATGCTCAAATCATTTTATATACTATTTTATTGTTTAATACATAATTGTATACATATATGCTTACATACATATCTATGTATAGTTAGTTGTTCGTTATGTAATTTGCCAAAATCTTGCTTGTATGTCTTATATGTATACATACAAATAATTCCTATAGTTTTTAGTCTTAGCTTAGCTCAGAGATTGGACCATTGAGAGTGGAACATTTACATATGTATGTATGTATTATTCTTATAAGTACACGACCTTTAAGTTTAAAATTATTTGAAACATTATTAAATTCATATTCGAGCTCTGATGATTTTTCTTTGAATTTTGTTTTTTATTTATTAAATATTTCGCCCCTAGTAGAGGAACATCTTCAGGAATTCTATTTTTAAAATCAATGAAAACATATAAACAATAATTATACATCATCAAAAAACAACTCTAGAGTTGAGCGTAAAATCAGTATAACAGTGATGTTAAGTGAAGTATTTAATATATTTAAATTAAAAAAAAAAATACATAATTTATTTAACAGTTAGCATTCGAAAACGAGAATGTTACGATCAAAAAGTGATTTGATTTATTGTAAAAAGGGTATAAATTTGAACAAAAATTATACAAAATCTAATTAGATTATCTCCAATAGTCTTAATCTCGACATCGGTTTTGTGGAAATTTCCACTTCTTTCAAAGAAATTAAAAAATGATTTCGATCGTAACTTCTCGATATCGAATCCCGTGATTTGTATAAATTTGAACAAAAATTATACAAAAACTAATTAGATTATCTCCAATAGTCTTAATCTCGACATCGGTTTTGTGGGAAATTTCCACTTCTTTCAAAGAAATTAAAAATTGATTTCGATCGTAACTTCTCGATATCGAATCCCGTGTTTCCAAACTAATATCGCTCCCAATTATTTAACATGGTAAATCTTTCACTCTCAATTATAATCACTCTCTGTGGTATGCTGAGTTCAAATATAAACCCATAATCCACTTTGAATGGATTTCGACTGCATATGAAAAAATTCCAAAATCTGGAAAAAGTGGATTTGGGTATATATCGGAACGCAGCATTGGGGGGGTTTTATTTGGCAAGTTCCGGTGAATGAAATGCTATTGTCTGCAATTTTACACTTCAGACGTTTTATTCGAATTCTAATACAAAGTCCAAAACTTGAGAAAATTGAGTTGAGATGAGGGACTTGCAAAATACGACCCATAACTTATATACACACATATCTGTAATGTTCTCTATACTATTCTTATTGTCCTATCTATAATGGATGGATAAATGGCCTGTGTTTCTACGTTCGTTTTTAAATTAAATAGCTATAATTCCATACTCGTAATTGTGCAGCTTTGTTCTGTTAGTTTTTTTTATTACTCTTTTTGATTTAAACATATGACTGCCTTAGATGTTACTACCTCTCTATATAACGTTGTATTTGTATTTGTTATAAACAAAATTATTGTAGTCATATTCTATATACAAACATACATACATATCTATCTACATTTTAAGTCTGCTAACCATAGCAATAAATGCATACATTAACGTCATAGGACTTATAGTTATAAAGTTTGCCAAAGGTTTACTAACAGTTTCAAAATAATAAAAAAATGTATCCTATATACGAGTACATACATATATTTGTAAAAATAATCCTCATATGTAACATAAACAAAAATAATAACTTTATAGTGTTCTCTGGTATTCCTATTTTTTCTCTTTGTTTCTTTTAGTATCATCGGTAAATGTTAATTAAATTTTTTATTGTATATACACACATATATATAAATATATATATATATATATGTACACATTTGGTACTGTTAGTTAAGTTTTATGTAATTTATTATGAAAAAAAAAAACAAAACATTAAGTAAAGAGTGTATATATTCTATTTTTGAAACTTCGGCGTTTTTATTTCAATCAAAAAAAAAACATATAGAGCTAGTACAGAATTTCTCAAATCAGCAATCCTCGTTTTGCATTCGAGGAAATGTGAAACGAATATTTTTATTCTGTTGATTTGAGATATTCCTAGCCATCGCTTAAAGGTAAGTATACAGATCACTAGTATAGTTTTTCATAAAACCCCAGGACTAAGCAAAATATCGAAATGCAAACCCAAATCAGTGGAATATTTGATGGTCAATTAGTTGGGGAACATGCTAGGCTTTCTATCTGTTGTTTGTTCGATTTTTGAGCGGGATTATGATCTTGATCGTCATAAAATTCTAAGACGATCTAGCCATGTCCGTCTGTTGTTGTTGAAAGCACGCTAGCATCTAAACGAAAGGAGCTAGGACGTCCAAATTTTCCATAAATGCGTCTTATAGTCATAGATCGGTTGGGATTGAAACTGGGCGAAATCGGCCCAAAGGGAAAAATTTTCCCTCGCAAGGAATAAAAATACTAATAAATACCCCTAATATTTAGAGTATTTAAGCATGTTTATACACTCCACGAGAGTATGTCTTTGTGCATTTGTTTGTAACTCCCAAAAGGAAGCGAGATAGACCCATTGTTAAGTATACCGATCGACGTAGAATCACTTTCTGAGTCGATTTAGCAATGTCCGTCTGTCTGTCCATCTATTGTTGTAATCAAATTACAGGTCACAATTATAGTCCGATCTTAACAAAAGTTGGCACAAGTAAGTTTTGTGGATCAAGGACGAACACTATTTAATTTATTAGATATAGCCCCATACAAATGTCGCTCCCGATTTGACATTTTCCGCTCTAGAAACCCCATATTATACTCGATTTTCTTTAAATTTGGCACATCATCTTATAATCCAACTAGAAACACATATGCAGAAAGTGGGTAAGATCGGTTCAGATTTACATATAGCCCAAATACAAATGTTGCTCCCAAATGTTTAACCGATTTTGGCCAAACTATACATATTATATTTCACCTATTTCGTTCCAGGTTTCAATATACCCCCATATAAATGTCCTTTCCGATTTAACATTTTTTTTTTCAAACACATACATTTACAGGATACAAAAATACTTCCCGTTTTCACTTTTTCACCGAATTGAATTGTATTCGGATAGAAAGTGGAGTGTATCATAGAGTCGGCCCCGCCCGACTTTAGCCTTTCCTTACTTGTTTTTCAATATGTCTGCTTGTACATACTTGATATTGGGTATGCGCAGTCCCCCTATAACAAAAACGTGCACCATAAAGTGATTCGTAAGGGGTGAAATGGGGCGAAAAGGGATAAAAATGGTACCTATCAAACGACAACAGCTAGAAACTCGAAATTCTGAGTGTACATTGCTCTAATTGAGTAGATACATAATATAAAAAGTATTTTTCAAAAATTCGTACTTTTAAGGGGAAAGGTAGGAATAGAGGGATAAAAATGGTACCCACCCAAATGGCTGCACCTAGAATAATGAAATTCGTTATATATATTCCTCTGATTTACGTAGATACGTAAAATAAAGGGATTTTTCGAAATTCGTACTTTTTGGGGTTAAAATTGAATAAAGGGGGATGTAAATTGTACCAACCAAATGACCGCTGCTAAAGTCATGAAATTCGGAGTATACATTCCTCTGACTCCGTAGACACGAAAAATAGATGGTTTTTTCAGATTCCTACTTTTAAGGGATACAATGGGAACAAAGGGATAAAAATGGTACCAACTAAACGGATACAACTAGAAGAATTATGAAATCCGGTGTGTACATCCCTCTAATTGCGTAGAAACGTAAAATAAAGAGATTTTAGAAAGTCATACTCTTAAGGGGGTAAAATGGGATAAAAATGGTACCAACCAAATGGCCGCAAATAGAATCATGAAATTCGGTGTGTACATTCCTCTAATTTTGCAGGCAAGAAAAATAAAGAGATTTTAGAAAGTCGTTCTTTTAATGGGTAAAATTGAAAAAAAAAGACCGCAGCTAGAATTCGGGGTATAAATTTTTCTGACTGCATAGACACGCGGAATAAAAAGATTTTTCCAAATTCGTACTTTTTTACTTTTACGAAAATTGGTTGAATCATAAAGCTACACTTAAAGAAAAAAGTCTGTTGTTAACAGCATCGATTGTTTGCTGCCTATCATCAGGGGATTTCTTGTTATTACAGCAGTTTTCTGCCATAACAGCAGTTTAAATGCAATCTTGCGTCAGCATTCACACTGCTAAAGTGTTTGCAGTCTGCTAAAAATGGCTGCTGATAATTGAATTATAAAAATGGATAAAAAATATGCGATTATAATTTAAGAGCCTTTCAGATTGACGGCGAAAACGAATTTAGCTCGAATTTCGTTTTATATTAGCTTGGGGCAATATGCGTATCATTACAAAGACAATCACAATATCTTTCAGGGGTAATAAATTATAATAACATTTAGTGTTGTTAATAAAATTGTTAACTGGCTATATTGTTCTGTACATATGCTTAAAGTTTCAAGAAAACGTTTTTTTTCTTTATTGCTAAAAACAGCAAATAGCTGTTTGCTATTTCAGCAGATACAAATCTGCTATCTCTTTTTCAGCACAAAATCTGCTCTTACAGCAGACTTTTTGCTTTCTGACAAATTCCTTTGAGTGTAGGTGGTTATCTTACCCTGTGTACGTCAGATAGTGGATTTTCAAAATTTGTACTTTTGGCATTAAAATAGGATGGAAATACAACCAACTGTAGCAGCACACACTATCTACCAATATTTTGTGGTATTTAAGCTTTTTTGAAGATTTTTTTCTTATATTTACTTTTTGAAATGAATTGAAGTATTATTTCGATATATCCAGTATAAACGTATTGGTCATAAAATATAAATGAATAAGAAGGTCCGTCCGTCCGACTCTTTGATTTCTGACAGTTACGTGCGATTAAAATGTAAATGAAAGTGCGACACTCTTTTTCCCACTCTTAGCTGTTTCAAAATGAATATTTTACGTGTTTTTTGTTTAATTGTGAATCAACTAAAGAAAACAGCACAAAGCAACGACAAACAACATTAAAATACTAAGAAACTGTGTCATATTTTACTCGAATTTTGTGGACATTTTACTTATTATTTTTTATTTATCTAATTGCAAAAAGAATTATTGAAATATAAGGCAAAAATTATCCTATTCTTCTTTGTTCCCGGCGTTCTTAATTTTGAAATTTTCATGTTATTTTGATTGATTTCTGTCAAAACCGACTACAGCACTCTCTTAAATTTTATTTTTCACATTTTAATCTAACGTAACTCGCTCGATTTTTAAAATGAGACGGACGTACCTTCTTATTCATTTATGTTCTTTGGTATTGGTAGCCTTGCCTTATAAGCGTTATTTCAAATAATAAAAATATTTATTTATTTATAAAATTATTTTTTCAATATTTATACACTCCACGAGAGTATTATGTCTTTGTGCATTTGTTTGTAACACCTAAAAGGAAGAGAGATAGACCCATTGTTAATTATACCGATCAACTTAGAATCACTTTTTGAATCGATTTAGCGATGCCCGTCCGTCTGTCTGTCTGTCCGTCCATCTATTCCTGTAATCACGATACAGGTCGCAATTGTAGACAGAACCAAATGAAACTTTGCACAATGAAGTTTTTCGGGATAAGAACGAACGCTATTTAATTTGAAGAATATCGGTTCAGATTTAGATATAGTCCCCATACGAATTTCACTCCCGATTTGACTCTTTTCACTCTAGATACCACATATAACAACAGATTTTCTTCAAAATTGGCAAAACATCTTATATTTCAACTAGAAACAACTGTGGTAAAAATGATTCACATCGGTTCAGTTTTATATATAGCTCCCATACAAATTTCGCTCCCGATTTGACTTTTGCCGCTCTAGAAACCACACATTGTATCAGATTGTCTTCAGATTTGGCAAAACATCTTATATTTAAACTAGGAACACCTATGGTGAAAATAGGTCAGATCGGTTCAGATTTATATATAGCTCCCATACAAATTTCGCTCCCGATTTGACTTTTTCCGCTCTAGAAACCACATATTTTAACAGATCCTCTTCAAATTAGGCGAAATATATTATATTTGTCCTAGAAACACCCATGGTGAAAATGGGTCAGATCGGTTCAGATTTACATATAGCTCTCATACATATTTCACTCCCGATTTGAGTCTTTTCACTCTAGATACCACATATTACAACAGATTTTCTTCAAAATTGACAAAACATCTTATATTTCAACTAGAAACACGTGCGGTAAAAATGTGTTAAATCGGTTCAGATTTACATATAGCTCTCATACGTATTTCACTCCCGATTTGACTTTTTCCGCTCTAGAAACCACATATTGTATCAGATTGTCTTCAAATTTGGCAAAGCATCTTATATTTCAACTAGAAACAACTGTGGTAAAAATTAGTCACATCGGTTCAGTTTTATATATAGCTCCCATACAAATTTCGCTCCCGATTTAACTAGAAAACACGAATTTTCACCGAATTTATTCAAAGTGAGCATAACACGTTATATTTGAACTGGAAGAACTTATTGTGAAAGTTTGTCACATTTTTCCATGTTTGGATATAGCCCCGATACAAATATTCTTATCGATTTGACAAATCGAACCAGGTCATATTAGCCTATGATTAGGAAACATACAAAAATTCTTCCCGTTTTCACTTTTTACCGAGTTGAATTGAATTCGTTTGGAAAGTGGAGTGTATCATATTGTCGGCCCCGCCCGACTTTAGCCTTTCCTTACTTGTTTTATTTGTTTTGGTTTGGCTATATTAAAAAATGGCTTTTTCCTTCAATTTTACTGCATGTCTACGATAATCGACAGCTTCTGTAGAAAGCAATTCATAGTGGAGGGTATATAAAGTTCGGACCGTCAGAAAATCGAATTTTGTTCAAAAATTATTTCAAATTTAATTAAATTTCGTGACCCTCTCTAATGTACATACGTTCATAGTATTTGTTTATACAAACAAATTTTATTTCTTGTTTTATTGTCTTTTCCAAACAAACATGAACTATTTCGGTCGTTTACAATTTCGTCGATTATTTGCTGCAATGGCACGTGCAAATTTCGCCGTAGAATGTGAGGTGGCTCTGAATAAACAAATAAATCTGGAATTGAAAGCAAGTCATAGTTACTTGGCAATGGTGAGCATATACACACTTCAAATTGTTAAATTTTTTCGTTTGGGAAAATTATGGCTCTAAATGAGGTTACTTCAATGTCCACAAATTTCAAAACTATTTTGCGAGTTTTGACTTAAGTATCGACACAATTTTTATAGAACTTATTAAATCCTCTTATAGCCTTTTCAGTCTGCGTGCGAAATCAAACTGAAGAGGTTATCATTATTGTTTTCGATTCGATATAAAAACACACTGCCGCCGCCATCTTCTTAAAATGTATCAACTGATTACATTGAAAAATCGTCTTATAAGCCTGTGATAAATGATTATGAATATGACTGCCAATCTTTACGAAAGTCCAATTAAAATAGAAATGTTAATCAAATATTGTATTTGCCGTGTTTCAATATGACAAGGAATAATGCAATCGTTTATACGAAAACGGTTGAAACGGTTAGTCTGAAATGTAAACTTTTATTTAGATTTCAACATTCGAAAATAATCAAATATTTTTAAAAGCATCCTCGATGGAACAAGTGGGAGGGAGCGAAGCATCTCTCAATCAATGAGCTGTGCGAGATACAATTTTATACTCACTGGAAGGTACCTGCTATTTTGATTCTGCTCCTTTGCAAATTTTTTTTGTCATACATGTTGCCAGCATTAATGAGGTCATTTCAAAGATGAATAAAGTTAGAAGTTCCTATACAGACTTGTACCTAATTTATCTGGATCTGGATGTGATTAGCAATATCACTCCCAATTATTATGGGCTTCTATTCTATTTGGTGTGAGCTCTATATTTCTTTATTATCCTCTTTTTCTTATCCTCTTAGGCCTTTCACTTTAATCGCTGTGATGTCGCTTCGCCGGGTGCCTTCAAATTTTTTAAATCGGCCAGTGATGAAGAACGCCATCATGCTCTAATACTTATGGAGTATATGAACAAGAGGGGTGGTGATATAAAATTAACCGAAATTGATGGTCCCAAGACATCATTTGAATCGCTGATGGAAGCAATGACCGATGCATTGAATATGGAAAAGGATGTCTATGGGGTAAGACTTCCTAAAGGAGTTTCCTGTGACATTTCTTTGAAGTAAATAGTTCTGCAATTTGTTATAAAAGTAAATTTCAAGCTAGAGATACGAAAGAGTTTTGGTTTCAGAAGCTTAGATTTTCGCAGTGGTTCCAAATCGATTGTTAGTTTTAATTTAAAAGTTATCTTGAATAAATTTCGCATATTTAGAGCAGAGGTGTTTCCCAGATGATTTGCAAAATACAGGATCTATAGTGGGTGGAGGTGGTCCCCCATTTTATGCTTCATTGCATGTAAAACTAAAAATTTCCAAAACAAAAAAACTTATCTTTTCGAGAAAAACGAATTCAAATCGAACATTGCGTAAAGTCTATAAAAATTTGGATATCGCAACAATGATTTCGGGATTACGTAGAACAAATGTTTTCGAAAATAATAGCTTACAAGTTTTTGCGTTATTGTCCAACAAAATACCCAAATTTTCATAGTGGGAATATATATTCCCAAAATTTGGATTTTTTACCAAAATGGTAGCCATTTCTTTAAGCTCTACAGGAATGTGGAAATACGTTCTGAGTAAAAATTCAACATATGAAGCTAAAAACATTTAGTAAACGTTTTCTAATCGAAGTTTCGCAATTTGAGAATTTTTGAAAATGCAATTTTTTGTATTGAAAATTTTGCAATTTTGGTGAGGAAAAACGCAATTAAACTTTTTTTGAATGCAAGAGAACCCCTTAAGAGCTGCTATTTTCTACGAACTAAACAAAATGTCAATACGATACATGGTTTCCGAGATACATCCCAATAAAATAAACTCTATTATGATGAAATTTTCAACTATTTCAGCATTTATGAACTTTAAATGCATCCACAGCTAAATTTAGCCGCGATATTGGCAAAATCTAATATGAATGTTCTTTGCAAAATTCAATCAGTAAAGTCGATATTTGGGCGCATGAAATTTGGGAGTTTTTGCCGCACAATTTTACGCACTTTGAGACTGTTTTACATTTTATATTTGACCTGAAACTCCATCATTTTTAATTGAAATTCAGAAAATTCAAATTAACTTGAAATTCAGAAATTAAAATTGAGAAAATACGAAATGAAATTGAGAATATACTTCAATTTGTATTGAGAAAATACAATTTTAAAATCAGAAAAGTAAATTGAAATTGAGAAAATACAAATTGAAGATCAGAAAAGTAAATTGAGATTTAGAAATGTAAATACAATTCATTAAATGTCCATTTCGGAGACTTTCTTGAACAAGGACAAATTGACCCATAAAGGTCAAATTGGTTCATTTTTTATTTGACCTGAAACTCCATCATTTTCAATTGAAGTTGAGAAAATACAAATTGAAATTGAATTGAAATTCATAAATGTAAATTCAATTTGATATTGAGAAATAAACAATTAAAAATGAGAAAGTACAAATTAATTTCAATTTACATTTCTGAATATCAATTTGTTAATTACCAATTTCCATTTTCATTTCATTTTCTCAATTTCAAATTTCAATTCTCAATATCAACTTGTATTTTCTCAATTTCAACTGAATATGGTGTAGAAAAACGTGTACGCAGTTTTCCATTTGTTGATTTTTCACCTTTTTTTCAGGATTTTTAATTTCCAAAGGATATAGAAGTTTCAATAATTTTATTTTAGTGGTTAAAAAATAAAAGATAAGAATTTCTGTTCAAAATACTTAATATGTCATGCTTATATCTGTATTAATTTAGAATTATGGTTTATTCATGTTTTACTTTTTATGGAGGAAAATTAAATTCAGAAATGTAAATTAAAATTGAGAAAATTCGAATTGAAGTTGAGAAAATACAAATTGAAAATCAGAAAAGTAAATTGAAATTTAGAAAATACAAATTGAAATTCAAAAATGTAAATATAATTTGACATTGGGAAATAAACAATTAAAAATGAGAAAGTACAAATTAATTTCAATTTACATTTCTGAATATCAATTTGTTAATTACCAATTTCCATTTTCATTTCATTTTCTCAATTTCAAGTTTCAATTCTCAATGCCAACTTGTACTTTCTCAATTTCAACTGAATATGGTGTAGAGATCGTATGTAGAAAAACTGTGTACGCAGTTTTCCATTTGTTGATTTTTCACCTTTTTTTCAGGATTTTTAATAATATTTTTTTAATAATTTTATTTTAGTGGTTAAAAAATAAAAGATAAGAATATCTGTTAAAAATACTTAAAATTGCATGCTTATATCTGTATTAATTTAGAATTATGTTTTATTCATGTTTTACTTTTTATGGAGGAAAACTTTAAATGTTTTTAATGCTAAACTAATACAGACAAAAGCATGCAATTTTAAAAGATATTATCTATCTCTTTAGCTTGACACTTATATTGCAGAACTTAACCATTTTCGCATTTCTCCTAAAGCTTCAATTTCAATCTCTCTCTCTAGGCTCTTTTAGAAGCACACTCAATAGCGGTGAAAAACAACGATCCAAATATGTGTGATTTTATCGAAGGAAATTTTTTACAAGAACAAATAGATGGCATCAAACAGTTGGCAGACTACATCACGCAAATCGACCGATCTGAATGTGAGCTGGGAAGTTATTTGTTTGATAAGTATTTGATGCAAGAAGCTACAAATCTGCATAAAAAATAATTTCTGTTTAAAAAGGCATGATGTATTTTTATAAAAGTGTTTTGTTATATAAAAAATTAAAAAAATAGTAATAGTTTATGTACATATGGTGAATTTGCAAGAATATAGTCATAACTCAAAAATTGCAAATTGAAGTATTTTGTATTTTGCATAATGGAGAAGAATTTTTTCTCAAAATCAAAATTTCCCGAGTTATGGCTGTTTTCTCGCAATATTCTCCACATTTATATAATTTTCATTTCATCTATTATTATTATTCCTCAGACGTTTAGGCCTTTGTGTCTAATAAAAAGCTTAAGTCAGCTTTTGGTTCATATTCCACAGGATCCAGATTTCTGAAAAAAGAACAAAAACATTGTAAAATTATTCTTCCTTCCCCTCTTCATTATCTATACTTACGGTCGAAATAATTTTGCCTTTTTATCGCCCACCAACGTGGCCTTTGCTCCTTCGACCAGCAGCGCTGTGCCTTCTCTTAAACCCAGTATCGGCAATTTGTGGTATACGAGGAACTCATTTAAACGTTCATCTCTGGTCTCACCCTTATGCTCAGTGTTCGGATCAGTTTCCAAATAATGTGGGTTGATGTTGAATGGTACCAAATTCAAGGCCTCGAAGGAGGGAGGATAAACTACGGGCATATCATTGGTGGTATTTATGGAACGTGTGGCCACATTGGTACCGGCACTGCTGCCCATATAGGGAATGCCTTTCCGCAGAACCTGCTCCCTGATGGGTTCAATAAGTTGCTTTTCGTACAAGGTCTTTAAAAGCACAAAAGTATTGCCACCGCCCACAAATACGGCCTCTGCATTTGAAATGGCCTTGACGGGATCATCTTTCGTATGTATGCCCTCCACTTTATAACCCCAGGGTGTTAATGCTTCACTCACCGTGGCCGTATACTTGTCATGATCAACCAAAGCGTATGGCACAAATAAGATGGTCTGGACATTCGCCCTGGAAATATAAAAAGTGTCAAATATTCTTATTCGAATGGGGGTGTCATTGTTATTACTTATTGAAAAAGTTCGTTATCTCCTGTTTGGCATGTTCCAGATAACCAAAACCATGGACACGGGAAGAGGATAGCAACAGTACAGCTCGTTCGGCCATCTTGATGACAGCGTTCTGCATGAATTTTCTGTTCTGTACTGACTGAACGTACGATAGCTTTAATCAATTTGGAAAATCTTATCGGGGTGTATTTGTGTGGCTGATAAAAATCACTGCCATCCACACTACGATCCACAGTATAACTACTTGAGAAATCGGGTGTTAAAAAGCGAATTGTTAAAGTTGTATGTAAAAGATTAGCGGATTTTGCAACAAAATCGAATGAAACTTTTTGGGTGTTCGGATATGTGTAAGAAAACAGCTGTTTGATAGCTGCACAGCTGTTTGTTTAAACCCCGAGAGAATCTGCCATCGAGAGTGAAAAAGTTGCTCTTTGGCTTAAATTTTCATATCCCACAATTCAAGTGCCAAATGTCAATGTTATTTTAAACCAAGTTAAGCTCCATTTCGCCATCTCCTAGAACACCTTAGACAATGGACTGTGTGAAGAACAATAACACACAAATAACAAAGTTCTGACAACGCATTCTGATAGAGGGGATAGAAAAAGAATACGCCTGTATTGGCATTTTGAAAGAATGGAGGTCATTTTAGAGGCGGAACAATATTTCCCCCTTTTGCACACTCCTACGATGAATTGACATAGGAAACCTTGTGATCCCTACATTTTGAGTGCAAGATTTGTTCAGCAAAATTGCATAAAACACTACGAGGAACTGTTTAGCCCTTTAGCTCCTCAATGTAGGGGTCTTTTGGGCCACTTTTGTGAAAGGGGGATAAAAACGTCACTAAAACAGAGATTTAAAGGGTTAAAATGTTCTACAAAAAGATTTGCCATAAAATTCTTCTGTGAATACACCCAGAATAAATCAAAATTCGTTTTAGCGTTAATTTCGTACTTTTGGAGCTAAATTGTCCCAAAAAATTGAATTTTAGGGGGGCGGTGTGAATGGAGAAAATATTCTACGACAAATTTCACTATAAGGGCTACAACAACATAAACATCATCAAAATTGAAGATGCAATCGACATACTTTTTAAATAAAACCTGAATAAGTTATTTAATAAAAATAAGTTTCATTTGTTCTCTTGGAATGTGCAAACGGGGATATATTGAACCGTCTCTAAAATGACTTTCAAACGTAAACTTTCGGTACACGTATATTCTCCTTTCTTTCCCGTCTATCAGAACATTTTCATTTTCGAAAAAGTTTCATTTTGTTAATTAAATCAGGTACGATCTGACTCCACGTTGGTTTCAAACCACTGTTTTTTTTTAATTGGACCTAGGGACCTATCTTCTTAAATCAAATTATTTTTAGATCGTGAAGATCATGAAGAACAAGTCTCTTTTTTTAGATATCTTGAAGATGTATCTCAAAATTTAAATACACGAAACCACAATAAATCCGTGGTTTGAAACCAACGTGGAAGTCAGAACACATACCTGAATATTGGGACCACTTCATATTTGTTTAACTTTATTTTCCTAAATACAAATTTGTCTAAAAATCTTATTAAAGCGATTAAAACAAACGCCAATAAATATACAATTACTTTAGGTGGTTTAATTTACACTTTCATGATGATGATTGACTGATTTTCATAATAAATATATGTATATAAAACTTGATCACAGATAGATAGATATATGTATGTATGTATGCTTGAAATTCGTATGATTATTTCGCTTAAATGAGATCACTCGGTGAAAGTTGCGACTCGCCCTCGGCCAGATACATATGCATTGCTTTGAACAATAAGGCTATGCCCAAATACTTTTTCTCCTTCATAGTCCAAGTTTTGGCTGGGCCATAGTAATCGCCACGTTTACAGTTGGTCAAGTGCAGTAAACTTAAGGCATCAATGATGGCTGCCTCTCGTGTATACGCCTCGGTGGGTACAATATTATGGAAGACATGCAGGCAAACGACACCATAGCCATTGCCCCAAATATTTAAAATGCGATCTAGTTTTTTGCTATCCGAAGACTTTTGCGGTGGTGATTTGAACATTTCCACATTTAAAGGCTGTTTCTTAACTGAAATCAAACGGAGAGCACAAATGTATAAATTAGGTGAGGTTTCTTATTGTATAATTTGTAGACCACTTACTTGATATCTTTTTGCCCGTCTTGCTGCACCTCTCCTGTGTCTCCTTGTTGTGTATGCGAGAGTGTGCCTTCATGGCATCGTACAGATGTGAATAAGGCCGGGAGGTTTTGCCTTTACCAACATAGAAAATCGATTGCAAAAAACGTTGCCATACTTCAAATTTATCTAGAAACTGCGGGTAGAAGGATGTAGAGTACACTTTTAGTTACTTAGAGTACAATTTCTACTTACCACACTTTCTCCGGGTAAATTGCAGGATATTCTGGGATCAATCAACATATAAATGAAACTTTGTTTCAGGTGACCTTCTCGCATTGGTTTCTTATCTTGATTGTTAACAAAGTATTGCATTGATTGTGTCTCGTACTTCATGTAGTCTTGGATTCGAAGAAAAGAGTCTTCCGATTTTATGGTTCTTTGGAGTTCTACGGAAAATTCTGCAATTCAAAAAATCACAGAAATGGAATGTGGCATTATCTTATTAATATACAGACTTGGACTGGTTTTATTTTTAACTGATAATTTGGCAAAGCAACGTAGAGATGAGGACAATACGTTTCGTGGGTTTAGTTTCAAGAGACAATTTACAATAAACATTTTACAAGAAGGAACAAATTTTAAATAACAAACATTTATTGTGAAGTTCAACAACGGTTGTATGCAAAAAAAATCTTTGCTTTGGCTTTTAAATTGAAAGTAGTTATTAGTCACGTACATTTAAAGTCTATTTGTATATGGCAATTCTGTTATTTTCAATTGGCATATTATTGTTAGTGTTACAATGAATCGGTTTCTGATTTCAAAAAATCACAGAAATGGAATGTGGTATTATCTTATTAATGTACAGACTTGAACTAGATTTATTTTTAACTGATAATTTTGCAATGCATCGTAGAGATGAGGACAATACGTTTCGTGAGTTTAATTTCAAGACACTATTTACAATAAACATTTTACAAGAAGGAACAAATTTTAAATAACAAACATTTATTGTGAAGTTCAACAACGGTTGTATGCAAAAAAAATCTTTGCTTTGGCTTTTAAATTGAAAGTAGTTATTAGTCACGTACATTTAAAGTCTATTTGTATATGGCAATTCTGTTATTTTCAGTTGGCATATTATTGTTAGTGTTACAATGAATCGGTTTCTGATTTCAAAAAATCACAGAAATAGAATGTGGTATTATCTTATTAAGAGATGAGGACAATACGTTTCGTGAGTTTAATTTCAAGACACAATTTACAATAAACATTTTACAAGAAGGAACAAATTTTAAATAACAAACATTTATTGTGGAGTTCAACAACGGTTGTATGCAAAAAAAATCTTTGCTTTGGCTTTTAAATTGAAAGTAGTTATTAGTCACGTACATTTAAAGTCTATTTGTATATGGCAATTCTGTTATTTTCAATTGGCATATTATTGTTAGAGTTACAATGAATCGGTTTCTGATTTCAAAAAATCACAGAAATGGAATGTGGTATTATTATCTTATTAATGTACAGACTTGAACTGGTTTTATTTTTAACTGATAATTTTGCAAAGCATCGTAGAGATGAGGACAATACGTTTCGTGAGTTTAATTTCAAGAGACAATTTACAATAAACATTTTACAGGATGGAACAAATTTTAAATAACAAATATTTATTGTGAAGTTCAACGGTTGTACGCAAAAAAAGCATTGCTTTGGCTTTTAAATTGAAAGTAGTTATTACACCATTTCCAATTGAAATTGAGAAAATTCCACTTGTAATTGAGAATTTCCATTTCGTATTGAGAAAATTCCATTTGAAATTAGGATTTTCCAAAATGAGAAAATTCAAATTGAAATTAAGAATTTCCATTTCATAATGAGAAAATACAAATTGTAATTGAGAATTTTCATTTATAATTGAGAAAATTCCAATTGAAATTGAGAATTTTCATTTATAATTCAGAAAATTCCAATTGTAATTCAGAATTTCCATTTCAAATTGAGAAAATTACAATTGAAATTAAGACTTTTCATTTGATAATGAGAAAATTCCAATTAAATTGAGAATTTCCATTTCATATTGAGAAAATTCCAATTGAAATTAAGGATTTTTAATTTCAAGTTGAGAAAATTCCAAATGAAAATGAGAATTTACATTTCAAATTGAGAAATTTTCAAATGAAATTGAGAATATTTCTGCTTTGGCATAAATGGTATATACCATACATGACGATTTATTGAATGTACATAATTAAATCAATTGTGCCACAAAAAAAAAGGCTCACTCAGAGTTCGTTCCCGATTCTATGGTGTTCCTTCAACATGTCTATAACGAACATGTAATTACAGCTAATGGAATTATTATACTGAATAGAAGAATCGGCTTATTCGAAACGCGTTGAACAAAAGAATGAGTTCTGAGGAGATGTGTAATATAAATTAACTTGTTTTGGTATACAATAACGCTTAATTAATAATAATATCGTAGTTATTTGGTCCAAGGTTAAGGGGAATCTCAATTCGCCAAATGTAAGACCACAGAGAATTTCATACAATATACACATGCTCCAGCATTTGAAACCTGTTTATAGCAGAAGACAATTCAACAATCTTTTCAGGGTGAAAATATTTCTGAATTTTCTCAATTTCAATAAGAATATTCTCAATTTCAAATGAATATTTCACAATTTCAATTGGAATTTTCTCATTATGAAATGGAAATTCTTGTATAATTAATTTTGTTTGTATTTTTAAGTGAATATCCCTGAGGATGATCGTCGATGACGATCGAAATATCGGAAAAGAACAAATAAATAAAACAATTTAAAAAAACTAAACATAAGTTTTTTGATTTGTTCATGACCTCAAGCCAGACTACCCGGAAAAATAAAAAAAAATTCAAATGGAAAATCTCGATTTCAATTGGAATTTTCCCAATTTCAATTGGAAATAGTGTAGTCACGTACATTTAAAGTCAACAATATTAAAGAAGTATATTTTCGCTTCTCGAATTTCCTGTGTTTCGAACTTACTGCCTTTGGAATGCAAAGCGAACGTTCTACCTACTACACCACAGAGGCAGTTCTCGCACGCTGGCAAATTCGAATATTGATATTTCTCAGAAATTAGAAGGGAAATGGGAAAAATTCATTTTATTATTGGTTTAACGTAGAGTTGTGTCTACAATAAATTTTTCAAATTTGTTAAAGGCTTTTAACAAACTCATAGCGCTAATGGACGTTTTTGGATACAGTTTTCAGAAAATTTTCATATTTTTCAGCTTATTATGCTGTTTTAAGTTTTTTTTTGCATACGACCGCAAATATTTTACAATTACTTTCGTTTCAAAAACAATTTGTTTGATATTTTGCTCATCGAAAAGGTGTAAATAGTTATATTTCAAAATAATAAAATTCAGACTACAAAATGTATATTTAATTAAAAATAGAGTCTTAGGAAATAAAATACAGCACCTCTCAGCGGGCATAACCAGACAATTGCTAAATGGCAGTAACAAAAATTTAGTTTTTGCTTGAAATGGTAAATTAAACCCAAATACACATCCTCACAAAAATTTAACTTTCTATTGCCAAAAATGATTGCTGTGTGTTTAAAAGTATCCTAATATTATTACGATTTTTGCTCCTCCTATAACGCGGCAAACATTTGAATGATATATCTCCAAAAAGATATTGCGGTAATATATTCCATTTATCATTTTGAAGAAATTATGTAGTCAGACAAAAATTAGTCATATCTTCCATTTTTCTTCTTGGAGTAATATTGACAATATTGATTGATAGGATGACAATTGGTAAGATGATAATTTTTACTTTTAACATTTTATCAGACATTCATATTTTTTGAACTGCCGATCAACTGACCGCTTATGCACCAATCAATTCAAAATGAAAACTTCACAGAAAGCAACAGTTGTATAATTTAAACAAATTATTTGTATTAAATTCCTCTGATGTCCATGAAATATGAAAAATATGGGATATTGCATTTTGGAGGTTATCTGGGAATATCCCATTTTTATATTCAAGATGATATTTTTGCGATTTATATTGCCGATTTATCATCCAGAAGAATTGCTTTGGGATATCGTCTTGGCCTTATCCAATTGAGGTTACTCCACCTCAATGCGAATATGATTTTTGCCGTAATATTACTATGTGTTATGTCTTTATGCATTTGTTTATAACACCAAAAGTACAGGTCGCAATTATTGTCCGATCCTAACAAAAATTGGTACATGTAAGTTTTGCTGGCAAAGGACGAACGCCATTTAATTTAAAACTTATCGGTTCATATTTAGATATAGCCCCCATACAAATTTCTCTCTCTATTTGACATTTTCCGCTCTAGAAACCAGATCCACGGTACCTTATATTTGGCACGGTACCTTATATTTCAGCTAGAAACAGCTATCTCTCTCTCTCTCTTTAGCCTTTCCTTACTCTTTACTAGGCAATACGATTTCGAATCGAATTTTCGTATTACTTGACTTGGAAAATTCTGAACATCACTTAATCTCTTTTGCATTTCAGGTCATGATATACATATTGGACTATGTCGAGGCCCATTAATACAAAAGTATTAAAATTTTCGGTCTCTCCACGGATTATTTAATCTGGGGGAATCACTATAATTGTTTTTGTGACCTAGCTCAATGCATATATATCAATCATTACCCTAATATAAAAAAGACCCAATTCAAATTTTTTCGAAAACTGAAAACTCAAACAAAATGTCATATTTTGCTGCTAGGTCAGATAAAACATTTAAAAACGAAAAAAGATAAAAAAGGATTTCCGCTATTGTTTTGAATAAATATTGAATTAAAAATTCCTATATTATTTTCAGTTTTAACAGATTTTTTCATCCTCCTGTATTGTGAGTTGAGTCTTTTTTATATTAGGGTATCGATATGTACATGTTTATGATAGAGTAGTACCCATTTGTTCCCAAAGCAAAAAATTTAAAGCCAAAGGGCCTGTTTTTTAAATTATTTTCGTTCGTCTGAGGCGAACGATCAAAAATCAATCAACTAAAGACAGGCACATTAAACAAGTAAATATAGATTGTAAACCTTCCCCATCTCAATTCTTTGGCGGCTGGCACCCAAATATTTCAAAACAAAGCTTTTAATTGTTGTTATTTTCTTCTTTCTTTCAACATTTCTCACCAGTCTTTCCTTTGTCCAAATTACGCTTGTTTTGCAAATTTTCCCGATAATTTATGTACTAATGATGTATTCATCCCACTTACTTGTTTCGTTTTCCTTTTGTTTTGTCTTCAGTTCTTGCATTTGTGACGTTTTACGTTTGTACTTCATCAATCTTTTCAGATATAAACGTTTAGTTGTCTTGGTAATTGGTCCCGGAGGATCACCGAATATGGTCAATTCCGCTCTTAAAGTATCGGTTTCATAGTCCAAGGGTAGTGTAACATTCGTAGACTGAGAAGTCACCGTGGTATCCCCGTCATGCGGCTTTGGTGTGCTAAATGGAAATGAAACAACAAATATGTAGATAACTAACAGAATAAAAAAGGATGCCAATAACAACTTACTCGGGATTTCTCTGATTGGCCACTTTATTTCCCACATTACTCAATAGTCGGGTCTCGTAAAATACCAAACCATTCTCATCATCTGTGTGAACATAAGCCTCGGCCATTTGTAGGAAATACTCATTGTTTTTCGGCGAACGTATGAAATTTGTTGAGGTGTTTTGTTCTTCTTTGGCTGTTTCCTGGAGTGATATGACATTGATTTCGGGAACTGTTTGGTAACTGCTGTCTAAATCGATTATTTGTTGCGGTGATGGTGTTTTAATTACTTCCAGGTTTGGTGGTGCAGGTTTTTCTATATTGGCTTCCGACACCATCTGAATTATTTGTCCCAACGATAGTTGCGTTTTCGTAGGGGACCTTACTGTCGTCGTTTTTGGTTCCTCTGGTAATTCACAATATTGGGTTTCTTCCTCGACAATGGATGATGACGTTGAATCGCAGGCTCCACTATCATTTTCGTTGTCCTTTAGTTTTTTCTCAGTCTTTTCAACTAAATCTGTATTGATGAAATTCAAATTATCATCTTCAACTAGCTGCTTATTACTCATTTCATGGATGTGTTGCAAGTCTGCGACCTGTTCACTCATGTCATGGAGGTCATTGAAGCTAATCAAAAGTGATTGCCGAGCTCTTGAACTTTGTACCTTCTCGCGCCATGATTGTATTGAAGATATTCGCGATTTCTCAGTTGTTGTAGTGCGTTGCGTTAATTCCTTTAGATTTTCTCTAGTCAATGAAAATATATTTACCGTTTCTTCACACTCTTCAGGTTCTGGCGATGATAGTCTAGCATTTTGCATCGAGATCGATAAAATATCATCATCACAATCAACTGATTGTTTTTCTGCATCGCCATCGCCATCAGCATCTTTTTCTTTATCTTCGATTTGTTCTTGGTGTTGTACCACTGGAAACTTTGGTTGTGGTTTATGTCGACGATGTGTTATATTGATGTAGTACGGTGAGGTGACATCATAATTGTAGTTAACGCGGTTGGGCGTAAATTTTCCATTATCTGTCGCACCTTCATCGCCACCATTATTGTTCATTGACTGGTTTGCGTTGGTTACTTTTAAAAGATTTTTATTTACACATGGCGACTTTGAATTATGCATTCCTTCATTTGCAACAGAACGAACTGGCGTTGATAGTTTGTTTAGGGACTTTCTATGCAGCGATTTTTCAAATTTGCTTTCGGACAAGAGGATGGAATTGATTTGTTTCTTTTTTGCGTACTTATCGAGAAATATGTGATCTCTCATTATTTGAACCACCTCGAAATGGCATTCTTCAATGGCATATAGGACAGGGGTTTTGTGCTCATCATCATAAACTTCTAAATCGGCACCGTGTTGCTGTGAAAATAAAGATAATAACAGAGAAGTATATCTAGTATTTATTCTAGTTTAGTCATTCTAACCGTGAGAAGTCAACTTCATCATCTCACTTTGAGAACAAAAAAGTTACCCAGCTTGACATTGTAGCCCTAAATCATTTCTTGAAGAACAAAAGTACTTCTACTTATAATATATTGTATAGCGGCGATGACGAATAACAAGAATTCCGACATTTTTAACACATTTTCATACAAACAAAAAAGGACAATATTAAAGCTGCAGACCATTGACCTCTGTTTTAATTTATTTGGTTTAAGAAATGGGTCTACCAGTTACGCTTACATTATAACCAATTATAAAGTTTATATAAAGTTTCTCGATAAGTATCGTTCAGACATCATGCTTCGTGATCTAGAAGTTCTTTATTATACCTCTTGACCCTGGGGGTCTTTCCTTACTTGGTAAGATGGTGGCTGTGATAACACTTAAGTAGGCAGTGCGATTATGGGCAGGTATTTTCCATTGACCGTGTTAATGGTTTGTAAGAGGTCAACAAGGTTTCTTTGTCTTTGTTTCCCAAAGTGGAATCGGCTAGCGACTCGAAATTTACGAGTATTAAAAATACTTATAAAAGTTGCAGAAAATAATCTTTAGTTTATGCCTAAAAAATAAAAAAGTGAAATATCACACTCCTTAAACAAACAAAATATATGAATGTCTGAACACATATTTTGGAAGTTAAGTTTAAAATATTCACCTGATTTAAAAATGACATACGAAATAAGTGTTAAATGTTGAAGGTCTTCAAACTGCCGGTATCAGAAATATTTGATTCATGCATGTAACTATGATTAATATTCATTATACATATAAATTCGATAGAAATGAGTTTGTGATGAGAAAATATTTCCTGAAACTATTAGATATTATGTTTTTTGGTTTTATGTATTTGATAACATCGGCTTTTTAAGTTGATGTTAGCCGGCAAAGCAGTGACGACAGCGCCATCTAAACAATAGTGTGATGCCTTCATCTGTTCTGCTTCGTTCCCTGTGGTGGTGTGTCCTTGCACCCTCAATAAGTAGTAGGCACATTTCCCTATCTAATTTCGTTATAGCTAACCTACGTGCAAACAAAGTACAATATGGTGTACATGTGTGTGTAGTTGTAACAGGCTGGTAATTTTACTATGTATGAATAATGTACAGTATGTACGCACTCACCAATAACAAACGCACTATTTCCACTTTACCATACATTGAGGCCACATGCAGTGGTGTCATACCGTCCTCACTCTTGCAATTGGGATCAGCTGAAATAAAAAAACGTATTAGAGGAGACTTTCTCTACCGGTCTTGTTCGTGTTCACCCACCTCCCATTTTCAGAAATCTTTTGGTAATCTCAATAGCCAACTTCTCATTTGTCATTCCGCAGACGTAATGCAAAGGAGCTATTCCACGATCTTGAGGTACATAACCGGCATCAATTGCATCACCATTTCGATCCAGTATAAAGTAGATATCACTAAAATTATACATTTACACACAAGTTGGCAATTAACACTATTAATTGATATAAAGCTGTTGTTTACCTACCCCTCATTTTCATCCTCCAATGCATCCAATAGAATCAGAGATAAATAATTTGTTCTTTGGTCCATAGTTGTAACACGCACACCGCCACTTTACATAGATTATAAATGAACTCTATATTTTGTTTGTATTTCTTTGCATTTAGTTACTTTGTTAACAACAGTACTTTATATCTTTCCGTAATATTTAAAAAGTAAATCCCTAATCTCACTACTAACTACTGTGAGTTCTTATTTGTTTTTATTTTTGAAATGTACCGCAGACATTAGCCGTGTTCACACTTGACATTTGTTGATGCCATGTTATCAGTTGCGAGGAAGAAGAAGAAGAGTTACGTCTGAACCTAATCGAAATTGACGGCGTCGACGACAAAAAGCGTGACGTCACATTAGTTTGGAGAATGGAGTTAATGTGCATTCAAATTTTCATACAAATCAAACGATTTTTAATGAGATTAATACAATGTTATTATTTCCCACTTTCAAAGAATCTTCTGCAGGAATCACACATAATCACATAAACCTTTTCAGACCGCATGCGAAATCAATCGATTTCAGCTTGAAATGACACAATAGCCTTGTCACACTGCATGCGAAATCTAGCTTTTTCGTCAGTGGATAACTATGAGATGATCTCTGACTGAAAAGCTGGGCATGAGAATGAGGGTATATCGGTCTAAAATGAAGGAAATAGCATTTAAGTTTATTTTTTATTTGAATTTAGTACGAACAAGAGTTGTGAGATATGGCTATTTGTCGCAAATCGTTGTGAAGTTTGAATGTTAGGCCCGTTCGATTGGGCTTACTAGCTTAAAATTTGTATGAAATTTACTCGCTTAACAAGAAAGTAGCTTACTTCTCTCTTAGTTTCCGAGTAAGATGGTGACAGATTTTTATCTTTGATTTATTTAAATAAAAATGTTGCCACCTTATCAAGTCTCTTAATTTTAATCTAGTAAGCCCAATCTCAATAGTCTATTATTGGCGACTTTATTTTCGATTTAGCGACACGGCGATTTACAAAATAGTTGCCGATTTTCTTGGCTAATTTTAGAAAATGTTAATTTTATTATATCGATGCCTATCTACATTTTGACGACAATTTTTTGTTATGCCAAACTCATCACTGACCCCATCTTCGACTACTATAAAAAATTTTACTTGAAAAAAAATTATTTTTGTACCATATATCGCGTATTTTATCATTTGCTTTTCTACAAACATACTTGCTTATGAATATTATGAACGAAAAACTGTCTATCATAGAAGTTTACCGTTTACTGGTATTATCCGATCATAACAAAAATTGACGCAAATGTCGCTCCCGATTTGAATTTTTTCGATATAGAAATAACATATTCTTACCGATTTCCACAAACTTGACACAACACTTTATAGTTCAACTATAGTGAAAATATCAGATCGGTTAAGATTTCTATATTATTTTACATATAACTACAATTTTTCCGCTCTACACCATTGAAATTGAGAAAATATAAGTTGAAATTGAGGATTGAAAAATAATTCGATATCGAGAAGTTACGATCGAAATAAATTTATATATATATATTTATTTTCTGTAAAAGAGGTATAAATGTTTGATTACGAATAATATTTGTTAAAATTTACAACCTTTTTACAATAAATAAAAATAAATTTTAATCGTAACTTTCTCGATTTCGATTATCGCGTATCATTAAAAATACAATCACAATATCTTTCAGTGGTAATAAATTCCCTTATAATAACATTTATTCTAAAAAGTGTGGTTAATAAAATTGTTAACTGGCAATATTATTCTGTACATAAGCTTACAGTTTCAAGAAAGCGTTTTTTCTTTATTGCTAAAAACACCAAACAGCTGTTTGCTATTTCAGCAGATACAAGTCTGCTATCTCTTTTTCAGCAAAAAAATCTGCTTTCTTTCTGCTTCCTTTTACTCACAAATTCCTTTGAGTGTAAGAAATTGATTTCGAGGAATTAGTTTACAAGACAAAGTATAAAAGTCACAGATAACAATATTGTCGCACTTATTTTCAAGATGCAGTTGCTCAAATATTTTCCACTTTTTATAATAACTTTTATTTACTGAAATGTATTTAAATTAACTTTGATAACATACATGCATCTTATTATGCATTTAAAAATCCACCTTCCACCTATTGTCACTTAACACTTTCCGTTGAAATGGTTTTGGTTTCGATGACACTCTTGTAATAACGTGCAGAATATTTGGCAATGCGTTCCTTGCTGTTACTGCCACTGTCCACATAATACAAGCCAAATTTTTCGCTAAATAAACAAATTAAAATATGTGAAAACAATAGTTAGCATAAATTGAAGTTGTAATATAAGATGTCTGAAACAACATTTTTAAACACGCATGTGAGGGGCGGTGTGAATGACGGCTCGACTCATTGACACTACCCAGCAAACGCTATCATTACCAAATAACGTTGGGGACAAAGATACTAAAGAAGGTAAGGTATAATAATATGATGCTCTTCAAATCTGATTGCAGCAATCATATATCTTCTCTGGGGGAGGAAACGTGATTGGAATGTAAGTTTAATTGGGAATTAGACTACAATTTGTAGTACATATTTACCAAAACAATGTCCCCGGGAGTCTTTCACATTAGACTTCACTGCAAGAATTTTCCTTCATAATATTTATGAAGCGATTTCATAAAAAGGTTTTCATAGATTTAGTGAATTTTTTCTTAATATGTATGAAAAATTCATAAATAAAATTACTGAAACTTAGTTTCATAATATCAAAGAAAGATTTCATAGTATTGAAGAAACAATTCTTTAATATTATGAAATATTTCATAACCAATAAAATATTTGTGTTATGAAATGTCTTCATGAATATAATGAATGAATGGATTTCATCGTTTTTATGAAATGTTTCATAACTTACAACTACATATTTAGTATGTCCACTTTATTCGGTTGAATGCTAGCAATTCTCATATGTCCTCTCTTAACGCAGACATAAGTAGTTACCCTGATTTAGGTCAAAGACATATTCATTGCAAATATTCTCGCAATATGGATGTGTATCGACTGGTTAGTCAACGAGTCAGACCTTTTTTTGTTTATAGTGGAAACTTCAATATAAATTATTACTATTTATGAAATGAATGATGTTTCTTCATAAAATCTTTGAAAATGTTCATACATCATATTATGAAAAATAATGAATTTTTATGACAAAAGTTCTTCGAATGAAGAACTGCATTTCATAGTTCATAGAAATGTTTCATAAATTCTATGACATTTTTCATTGATTTGTGCTTTATGAAAAATGTTTCATACATTTTATGAAATGTTTCTTTGACGACTTTTTAATGAAAATGTTCACTGAGGTTAAGACAAAATCATAAATATTATGAAGATAATTATTTCAGTGTTGTACTCTGCTCACATCACAACAAGCACTCTCATGCAAATTGATAATTTGTATTATAAAAGTATTGAAGGGAGGTAAAACTTACGTATAACCCCGCTGCCATTCAAAGTTATCTATTAAACTCCAGTACGTGTAGCGTGTTACATTGCAGCCATTGTTAATAGAATTTAAAACAGCTTGTAAATGCGCCTACGGCAAGAGAAGTGATAAATAAATTAATTAAATGGTAAATAAATTAACTTAAACATATTTCGTTACAATTCATGCATACGAACCTTAAGATAATCTATGCGATCGGTATCATCCAACTGACCCTCATCGGACCAACCGTTCTCGGTAATCATAACCTCAATGTTGTTGTAGCTTGAACTGATCCAGCTTTTAAGCAATCAAACATAATTAATTTGTAGCTACTTTGACCTGGAGGCAACATTTCAATACTTACTTCAATAGACTCTCCAGGCCTTGGGGTACACAGTACAACCACGAGGATTTGGCCTTTTTCCACTTCGGATCCAAAGCATACTTTAAACGAGAATCGTATTCCCAGGATGGTTGTTTACCTCTTGGTGGTTCAGCTTCTTCCACGTAACGTGAAGTGTAATAGTTAAGGCCAAGAAAATCAGCCGAATTCTTGATGATATTCCTTTCATTCTCAGCCAGGCTAATCAGACGGGACCATGATCGTCCCTCTTGGCGACTGTTTTCTGCAATGTCATCCAACATTAGTTGAGGATAATTTCCGGTTCCGCCGAATAGTGGGTTTGCTAGCCACCCCAACTGGAAATTATAAAATGGTATACATTAGGGTGTAACGTGTAAAAACTGCAAATAACACTAATTTTCAAAAAAATGTGTCAAGTTCTTTAGTAGTCTGACCGAAATAGTAGATGTTCCTCCATTCACAAAAAACTGGTTTCTAGCCGATCTAATGGCAATCTAATGACATTCTAGAGACAGTCTCCAGAGAATTGAGAAAAAAATGATTTTTTCGGAAAAAATATTTTTTGTTGGCACGAAAACCCCATTAAAAATAGAAACAAAAATCGAAAGAACATTTTGTTTTATTTTTAACCCTTTCCGTACACTTAGAGAGAAAAACCTGTTATTAACAGTAGCGATTGTCTGCTGTCTATCAGCAAATTTCCGCTATTACAGCAGTTTTTCTGCAATCTTGCACTGTCATTCACAATGCTATAGAGTTTGCAGTCTACCAAAAATGACCGCTGTTAATAAAAATAGATAAAAATAAGCGTTTATAATTCAGATTGATGGCGAACACTAATATAGCTCGAATTTCGTTTTATATTAGCTTGGGACTACACATGTATCATTAAAAAGACAATCGCCATATCTTTCAGTGATAATAAATTGTCTTATAATAACCTTTATTCTAAAAAGTGTTGTTGATAAAATTGTTAACTGGCTACATTGTTCTGTACATATGCTTAAAGTTTCAAGAAAACGTTTTTTTATTACTAAAAACAACAAACAACTGTTTGCTATTTCAGCAGATACCAATCTGCGATCTCTTTTTCAGCAGAAAATCTGCTCTTACAGCACACTTTTTGCTTTCTTTTACTGACAAATTCCACCGGTTTGGCGTCCTATACGCAACATACAGACACACATTAATTTATATATATGTATATAGATTTTCACAATTATTTTTCCGGGTGTATGAATTTCTTTTTACGTTTAGAATAGTCTTTTCAATAGGGATTACTAAATTTCGTGTACTTACCGAGTACTGCATTGACCGATCCACTATAGTTATGTTGTTCGTTTTGGAAAAATTAAAACGTGAACTTATGGTGATCCCAACTTTACCCTTCTGTTTCTCAAAGTAATCGGATTTATAGAGGCGATACGCTGCAGCGTGAGCCTTCAGTGTTGTATCCATGCAAAGGTAATCGGCCATACCGGACTCCACGCCCATGGGTGGATAATTACCCGCACCATAACCGGGTATGCAGTAATCGAACGGTTCATTGAATGTTATCCAATGTTTGACGCGATCTCCAAACGTTTCAAACAACAACTTGGCATAATCACTGAAATACTTGACCAGCAGCACGTTGGTGAAGCCACCATAAAGATTTAACGTCTCCGGCAAATCATAATGGAACATGGTGACCATGGGTTCAATGCCATTTGCCAATAGTTTATCTATAACCATGTTATAATAATCGATACCCTTTTGATTTTTTGACGTTATATGGCCATTCGGTAGAATCCTCGACCATGATATGGAGAAACGATAAAAGTTGACCTAAACATAATGAACGAAATGAAATCTAGAAAATCTTAAAAACTTTCCAATCGCCTTACCTTCAATTCCTTTAAAGCTTCCAAATCTTTATCGAACAAATGATACGAATCTGGACCGACATCACCCGTCGAGTGATCGTCTATCATTTCGGGATGTTGATGTGTGAAGGTGTCCCATATGGAAGGACCACGACCATCAGCATTCCAGCCACCCTCGATTTGATAAGCCGCCGTTGCAACGCCAAATTTAAATTCTTCAGGGAAGTGTTTACTACCCGTCTTGTGATCCAATTCACACGATTTGTAGCCATTGTCATGCTCATCGAAGGCTCCAATAATGCGGCACAAGGGGATTAAACTAAAATAGGGATTGGGTTTTCGTTGCGATTATATTTTTGTTATGCTATTGTTGTAATTACTCGTGTCGTACATTAGAATTACAAATAATTTCTGTGACATTTTCCTCAGTTCTCAGTCTACTTGCATAGTTTCGTCGTCACAAAGAAACTGATCTTAGGCAATGTAGTTGTGGTCGTGAGGAAAACATGGAAACGCAAACAATACTCAACTGATACGGGAACATTTGTATTCACTTGGTGATTATCAATTTGAACTTACAATAACAATGTGAAGGGTAGGAAGATACGGCGCCTGGTCATTGAATTAACGCCAATTACAAAATCGTGTATAACCTATGTTTGAGTTAAGGTAAAGAGATAATCCAATAAATACAATTTAATTTTTTCAAAGAAATTTATTTCAAACGGCCTTAGGTGGTAGCTTTCCATAAATTAAATTACATTTAAAATTTTCAAAAATCCGACAAAGTTATTGGACTTAATCCAATCTTCTATTGTCGCGTATTTCTTGGGGAGAAAATGCACATAAAAAGGAAATACTATTATCTTTCCACCAAAAACTTAAGTAAGCACATACCATTAGCATTTATTAGGACCGTGCACAGGATTTCCCCTTAGGGGGGTTTTCATCTAGTTTTACAAAAAATAAAGAGGTGAAAATTCTGTTAATTATTTTAGTCGATTTTCAATCAATATCTGGTCAGTCTATGGCGCAACGATAAATGACGTTAATTTGATTATGTGTGATTACGTGAGCGTTTGGCAACCATTCATATTTTATTACCAGAATCTTCGAGAAATATTTCTATATTCATCGGCAAAATTGCATTGCAGTAATGCATCTATCAGTACTCTTAAAGGAATTTGTCAGTAAATGAAAGCAGAATCACTTTCTGCTGAAAAAGAGACAGCAGATTTGCTGATCTGCTGAGATAGTACACAGCTGTTTGCTGTTTTTAGCAATATAGAATAAAACTTATGCATATGTACAGAACAGTATGACCGCTTAAATATACATGTTAACAAAACTTTTTTGAATAGAAGTTATTATAAAGCAATTCTTTGCCACGGAAAGATATTGCGATTGTCATTTTAATTATACTCATATTGTTCCAAGCTAATATAAAAGGAACGCTTATCTATTTTTATATCTTAAATCAATTTTAGCAGACTGCAAACTCTTTAGCAGTGTGAATGGTGATGTAAGATTGCAGAATAACTGCTGTTATGTCAAAAACTGTTGCAATAGCAGAAAGACAATCGCTGTTTTTTATTAACCGACTTGTTCTCTAAGTGTAGAACGTCTTTTTTCAAATAGTTGTTTGAAATTACATACATACATATATATTTTGAAGAAATATTACACAAAAAAGATCGAATTCCTCGGTTCTTGACCCCTCCTCAGGCCCCACTTTTTGTCTATGATAGCAGAAAATTGAATATGCTTCTTGACAAAGTATGGGCCTCAATGCGATGTATAGTGAGTTTTGGGGTTTTTAATTTATACAGGAGTTACATGAGTAACAGGATCTTTACTCTAAATCCTTATACGCATATTCCGATTAAATAAAAATATTTGGAAATTTTTCTTCATTTAAAATTTATAAATTCGAATAACAAATGCAGCTTTTTTGTACTCGATGATTTGCAAGACGAAAAACATTACAAAAAATTCAGTAAGTTAAAAGTCATTTCTTATTGTTTCGCAACATTAAAGTAGATTTTAAAATAGAGACATACACGCAGAAAAATGCATTACGTAGAAACAAAATTTTAGGCACGTGAACATCGTTTTTGAGTTTCTTTTGTGGGAAAAATTAGTTTGTTTGCGGTAAACATGTCATCAGTTGTTGTAAATGAACAAAGAGAAATATGTTTTCATATCGAGGGCTTATATTCATAAGTGGCTATGAACCATTTTCTCCAAAATGAGTTTTTGATGCCAAACTATTCTCTGATTTGGATGTCATCTGTCACATACATTTGGAGAAGAAATTTTGTTCTAAAGCCATTTTTTTTTTAATTTTTCTGATTTGGCTATCTACTCACACGTTAAAAGTGGCAATGAACATAAAAATAATATAAATAATATAGTTCAAAAAATGGAGCAGCATATAACCGAAGGATGTAATTCGCTACAACGATTTTGTTTAAAGCATTTTTCTACATTTATGGCTTATCGCATTATCAAATTCCATCATTACGCGGTTAATAGCATTTTGGTTCCCAAGTTATCAGGCTAAAATGGGATAAATTGTGGCTGAAAAGTCAAAAATTGTGAAAAGTATCTTTAGAAAAACCCGTGTACCTTTTTATCATATTGAGAATACCAAAATATTTTTATGGCATATGATTGCTAACTTCATTCTGAATATTTGTAGAATCCTGAACAGAGAAAGATTAAATAAAGGGTGATTTTTTAAGAGCTTGATAACTTTTTTTTTTAAAAAAACGCATAAAATTTGCAAAATCTCATCGGTTCTTTATTTGAAACGTTAGATTGGTCCATGACATTTACTTTTTGAAGATAATTTCATTTAAATGTTGACCGCGGCTGCGTCTTAGGTGGTCCATCCGCTTAGTCCAATTTTGGCATTTCCACGTTTTTGAGTAACAGAGACCCAATTGGTGCGAACGGCGACGAATCGAAAATTGGTGGTCATCATTAACACTGGCCGATACAGCTGCGATATTTTCTTCAGTTCGCACTCTACGTAAGCGTGTTGGTGGTTTAATGTCCAACAATGTAAATTTGGTGCGAAATTTAGTCACAATAGCCCGAATAGCCGCTTCAGTGGGTCGATTAAACTGACCATAAAATGGAAGCGCGCAATGAACTTTCTTAACAGAGCACGCATTTTGATAATAAAATTCAATAATTTGCAAGCGTTGTTCGTTTGTAAGACGATTCATGATGAAATGTCAAAGCATACTGAGCATCTTTCTCTTTGACACCATGTCTGAAATCCCACGTGATCTGTCAAATACTAATGCATGAAAATCCTAACCTCAAAAAAATCACTCTTTATAAGTAATTGCAACCGCGAATTTAGGATTCTTCAAAAATTGCAGCGATTTTCGCGACTGGCTACATGTATGTTAATAGCGACATTGGTTCTTAATACACAAACAAAAATTCAGTCGGATCCCTTGGCTATATCGCGAGAAAATAATAAAAAAAATGTCATGTGTGAAAATTTTCCAAAAATATCCAATTTGTATTTTTTGTTTACCTTGCCTTACCGCAAGGTCCACTTTCTGTAAACAAGTTGGAATGAAGCTGGAATCCTTAAATTCGCTGTGTACATCCCACAAAATGCGTTTTCTACACAACATTTCATAAAAAACGTTATCGAGTTTACAATAAGTCTTATTTATATATTTGGGCATTAATGTGCTTATTTCAACATTCATAGTGCTCAATTGTAAACATGTAAACATGCAACGGGTTAGCATCAAGCAAATTTTTTGCTTTTATTAAGAATGTTTTTAGATTTCATTATGATATCATAGTGACTCTTATCTACACTTTTTTAAAATTACTAAAAAATTTTTTATTAAACCTCCAAACATTTAATTTAGTACACAACTAAAAGTTCATAATATATTGCTCTAGTAAAATGTCAAGAAGTGGCGAAATTTGCATTACACAATCTTGAAATTGGCACAATTCGTTTTGTTTGTTTGTATTTTTCATTCAAAAAAGTGTCCACAATTTTTATGTAATTTTCGTGTTTTTACTGCAAAATTATCATTTCGGACGAGTTATTTTAAAAAGAACTTAAAAATTCTATATTTTATTGTTTCAGAAAGTCTCTATGGGGGGTTTGAACCCCCAAAACATAAAAACAAAATTATCATTTCGGACGAGTTATTTTAAAAAGAACTTAAAAATTCTATATTTTATTGTTTCAGAAAGTCTCTATGGGGGGTTTGAACCCCCAAAAACCCCCCCTTTGCGCACGGCCCTGATTTGCATTACCGGGTAATGACATCTGCACATTGACCATATTGGCCAAAGTGAAATCTGTTTTCTGGAGTTATCTGCACGTTTTACGATGTACGGATGGTCTAGATTTTATAATTAAACTATTGATCTATAAACAGAACATTAGGCCCTTGATCTAAAACGCATTTCCAGTTTCGGATTTTTTACCACCAAATGGAAAGACTTAGAATCTAGGAAAGGCACAGCAGACAACCAGATGGTGACAACCATCGACCAGAACCCATGTATGACTCCATAGATTTTTATAGGATTTCTTTCTAGAAAACGGACTGTTAATGTTAGTCGTAAGATTATATTCAAATGTTTAAGATTATAGGAATTAAAAAAATCTGAATCTAGTAATGATATCTCAGTACCCCCCACTAATTAATAATGACTCATATAAGTAGCTATTGGTAATGCGACTATTTATTCCTCAAAATAAAAACTCATCCAAACCCATCCATCAAAATTATCCAAAAGTGACGAATAAGAACATTGAAACAATGATTGCAGACCATGGGGTCATATCATTTGGTACAGAAAAAAGTGTAACCCATTGAAGAAGTGACTCAAGACCTAAAATATGTTTTGACCAAATCCGTTTCACGACATTTTAAGCTGTTTGCGCCACGTCCGTCCGTCTGTTTGGCTGGCTAGTGTACACGATAACTCTCGAAAGGAGTTATCATGTACATGGTAATATTATTTCCAAACTTAGCTTAAGTTCGAAGATGGGTGAAATTGCCACGCCCCTTCTGGTACCTCCCACATAAATAGCCTATAAATTAAAACGAATGCAACTTACACACGGATATTCGGAATGAGATATATTTTAGTATAGCTAAATTAGTGTAGAAAATATGGCTGGTTTTGTCATGCCCATTCTACACCATTATAAATTGTAATTCAAAACGCACCATTTAAAATTCATAAAATATTAGTTGAAATTCAAAAATTCCATTTGAAATTCAGAACCAGTCAATGGAATTTCAAAAGACATCATTTGAAATTCAAAATTCGTGAATTGAAATTCAAAATACATCATTTGAAAGAACTCGTCAATTGAAATTCAAAACTCACAGAAACTTACTGAAAATTTACATCTTTATAATTATTATTACCAGTCCATTAAATCTGTTTTGTAAACTTGAGAATATCCAAATTTTCAGAAATAAATAAATGGTACCCCACCTAATGTACATTTTGCTTAAAAAGTTTTGTTTACATTTTTGAATTTCAAAAGGGAATTTCTGAATTTCAAATGGTGTCTTTGAATTACAAATGACGAGTTTTCAATTTCAATTGACATTTTTGAATTTCAAATGGAATTTTTGAATTTCAATTGATATTTTCTGAATTTCAAGTAAATTTTCTGAATACGAAGGATGCAAGAATTGAAGCCAAGCGACTTAGATTTGCATATTATTTTCAGTGAATGGGTTCTGCAGTCGCTATGCTCGAAGGAGTCGCTCAAAATTGGACCTTCCGAATGGACCACATCAGACAGTCGTGGCCAACATTTACATGATATCATTTTCAAACAGTAAATGCCATAAATGTTTCTTTTAACCGATAATAAAAATTTCAAGTTCACTTTAAAATGTATGTGTTTTATTTTACATTATAAATAAAATCTCACGATGAATCACCCGTTACATATTAACAACACTTTTTAGAATAAAAGTTATTGCCACTGAATGATTTTGTGATTGCCTTTTTAATGATACGCATATTGTCCCAAGCTAATATAAAACGAAATTTGAGGTAAATTTGTTTTCGTCGTCAATCTGAAAGGTTTTCAAATTATGGACGCTTATTTTGTATCTTATTTTTATATTTTAATTAACAGCAGCATTTTTTGGCAAACTACAAACTCTTTAGCAGTGTTACTGCTGATGTAAGATTGCAGAAAAACTGCTGTAATAGCAGAAAAGTGTCTGCTGATATTCAGCAGACAATTACTAGCAGACTTTTTTCTCTAAGTGAAGTCAATTTGAAATGGTGACAGCAGCCATCTTTTCTTGAAGCACCCTAATGTATATATACATACGTATGTATATATATGTATTATTATTAATTTGGCTTCGCCTGGATTCTGACATAAAAATATAAATTTTTTGATTACTCCGAAATACCCCAATGGGCGCCGGAAGTTTGGGCATGTGTAAGTGTAAATAAGCATATAGCTTGGCGCCAATATTCAAAAATGTATTTTTAGCACCGCTTGACATTGAGAATGGAACCCCCACATATATGGAATTTGAAGAAGAAACAATCCGAAGAAAATTCATTAAGAGGGTCTATCTCATTTTAGCCCTTCAATTGCTGGTCACTCTGGGCCTCGTGTGTGCTTTTGTGTTCTGCGATGACTTGTATGATTACGTAGAAGAAAATCCCGCTCTTTTTCTGGTGGCTATTGTTGTCCTCTTCATTACCATGCTGATGTTAGTCTGCTGTTCCGGCATTCGACGCAAAGCTCCCATGAATTATATTTGCCTGGCGCTATTCACTTTGGCCGAATCATTTCTGTTGGGGGTTGCAGCCTCAAGATACGATCCAATGGCTATTTTATTCGCGGTGGCATTGACAGCGCTGATCTGTGTTGTCCTCTCACTGTATGCCCTGCAGACCAAGTATGATTTTACACTGTGGGGTGGTTTCCTATTGGTTTCATTGATAGTCGGCTTGGTTTTTGGCATACTGATGATCTTCTTCCACAGCCATGTCATGATGATGATCTACTGTTCGTTGGGTGTCGTATTGTATTCGTTATTTTTAATTTATGACACGCAGCTGATGGTGGGCGGTAATCATGCGTATTCGATTAGGCCAGATGAGCATGTTTTTGCTGCCTTAAATCTTTATGTTGATATAATACAAATCTTCCTATGTCTGTTGCATTTAATTGGCAGTGATAATTGATTGAGGAACTTCCTGCGAATGTTCGAAAATAAATAGGAAATAAACTAGGGAGAAAAAAATAATTTTAATGTATTTTTCAATAATAACAGACAACTAATGTAAATGAGAAACGTTTACTTTTTACATGGAAGCTGTATTCGAGAATAGTAATATGTTAAGAACCAGAATATGAGATACGACCTTTATATATTAAGCTGGGATTGTAAGTACCATCCTCTGAGCAGAAATTAGTTACAGTGAAATATTCAAGCGCATGCGCAATATGGTAGGTGATATGATATTTTAAAATTATAGGATCCTTGCGCGACGTATCATGATCTAATATACCAAGGAACCTTTTGTTACTCAGCAGTTACATACATCAACTTTTTCAAACAAATCTTTTCAAAGTTACATACACTCAAAGGAATTTGTCAGTAAAAGAAAGCAGAAAGTCTGTTGTAAGAGCAGATTTTCTGCTGAAAAAGAGATGAGCAGATTTGTATCTGCCGAAATAGCAAACAGCTGTTTGCTGTTTTTAGCAATAAAGAAAAAAACGTTTTCTTGAAACTTTAAGCATATCTAGCCAGTTAACAATTTTAGAATAAATGTAATTAATTACAAGAGAATTTATTATCACTGAAAGAGCCCCAAGCTAAATTCTAGCTCTAAATTGAGCTAAATTCGTATTCACCGTTAATCTGTAAGGTTTTTAAAGTATAAACGCTTATTTTGTATTTTTTTTATAATTTAATTAACAACAGCCATTTTTAGCAGACTGCAAACACTTTAGCAGTGTTACTGCTGATGCAAGTTTGCAGAAAAACTGCTGTAATAGCAGAAAATTGCCGCTGATAGGCAGCAGACAATCGCTAAAGGTTGTCCGACAAATATTAGGCCCGTTCGATTGGGCTAACTAACTTAATTTTTGTATGTAATTTACTCGCTTAAAAAGAAAGTAGCTTGCTACTCTCTTAGTTGTGTTGCCAGAGTTTTCCTGTTAATCTATTTAAGAAAAAACCAAGGGGTAGCAACGTTGTCACTCTATCAAGCCTCTTAATTGTAAGCTAGTAAGCTCAATCGAACAGAACTATTGTCCATGCCGCCTCTGCCAGTTCTCATTTGGATATTCGTTCAGCAGTGATGTGTCATCTTTGTAGAGTTATCAATCTGTTCCACCAAAGCAATACGGGACATTGTCTAGGATAGAGCATTGAAATCACGAAGTATTGCCCAGTTATCCCCTTGAAGCAACATGCTGATATTAGGGTTATAACCTGAGGCAATGCTGGCAACCGGTTGAACACCTTAATTTCGACAGCGGCAGACCTTAGTACTAACCACTTACATTCCATTTATGGGTCTCTAGAGTCAAGCTCATAGTTCTTTATTGCACAGAATTGTGCGTGAAATGCAACCAGCCAAATGATACTCCACACTGATGTTATTTGCTGGTGTATTCGGTTTTGGTAAACCGAAAAATCCGCAAAATGTGCTATAAAAATGGATAAACACGAAACAAAATCCTGAGGTGACAGCCCTTAGTCGGAGATCTCCATCTGCAAGTTGATGCGGTTGTCGTATATTCTTGTGTCACCATTAAATTACACCTGCCCTTTACGTTTAATTTCAGAGAGATATTTCTGATTTATATTTAATTTAACAATACAATTTTTAAATATTTATATATTTAGTAGGATATATTTATATATATAAGAAAATACAGGATTTACGAATAGTAAAGTAAGATATCGAGAGGATACAAAGTAAATTGTATGTTTATGTCTGATGTCAGTCTTGAGATAAAGCATCATTTCCAATGTAAAGTTTTCCAAAATAATATCCAATTATTAATTCCATAGGTAACAATGAGTTGGTTTGTGGTGGCATATGACAATTGTTTGAAGAGACTAAAGGGATTTCAACTGAAAATAAATAAGATTATTTATATTTAGTAAGTATCAGAATTACAGAATGGATTTATATATGTGAGTACAGTAACACCTCGCTCAACGCAACATCAACTTTATATATTTTATACAGAAATCTTAAAATGAAAGGGCGCCCGCCTTATGTTTCTAAGAGGCTTTCAAAAAATTAAGACTTCAGGGAATAGTATAAAACTCAAAAAATCTGAAAATCTATCATAATATCCGTTGTTTTCTAACGTATAGGATCAATTTGGAATTTACTCGCTTAACAAGAAAGTAGCTTGCTACTTTGTTAGTTGTGGTGCCAGATTCTTGTTGAATCATTTAAGAAAAACCAATGGTAATCAATGGTGCCACCTTATCAAGTCTCTTAATTTGAAACTAGTAAGACAGATCGAACAGGCCTATTATCACTTGAAAGACATAATAATGTCGGGCTGTTCGATTGGGGAACTTACTCGCATAACAATAAAGTAGCTTACTACTCTCTTAGTTACCGAGTAAGGTGGTGCCATATTTTTATCTCTGATTTATTTAAATAAAGCTAATGGATAAAAGTGTTGCCACCTTATCAAGTCTCATAATTTTAAGCTAGTAAGTCCAATCGAACAGGGCTAGTATCATTAACCATAGGCATATTGTCTGGAGCTAAATTCGTTTTCGCCGTCAGTCTGAAATTTAAATTCAGAACTCTCATTCTGTATCTTATTTTTGTATTTTAATTATTTAGCAGACTGCAAACACTTTAGCAGTTTAACAGAAAAACTGTTGTAATAGCAGAAAAATGTCTGTTGATAAGTGTGACATTTTTTATTGTTACACTCAAAAGAATTCGTCAGTAAAGGAAAGCACAACGTCAGCTGAAAAAGCAGACGAACAGGGGAAAGCAGAATGGCTCTGCTGAAATAGCAAACAGCTGTTTGCTGGACAATTGCCCAATTATAATCATATCTAAAAAGTAAATTATAGGAACATTGGAACATTTCGATTGTTGAGATATTTGTCAAAAACAAAAGAAAATGTTATAAAAAGCAATACAAACCCTTTTCGCAAAATTTTTGGGAAGTTTATTCATATGTAATCAAATAATCAGCATCAGTGCAAAAATGAACTGATTGGGGTTATCAACACTTATGACCTCGGTCAGTTGAACAATAAGCGTCAGATAATCTGAAAGTACTGGGTCGGCATACCGTTAAAATAAAACATCAACAAATTTCTACCTTTCATCATAAAATAACTGTTTCTGTCAAACATACAAACATACAGGAGTGCCATAGAATCCGGTTGTTCTCGGAATCGGAATTAAAATCAGTAAAAAATCGGGGTTGTTGCAGAATTCAAGTCGAAATTGCTCAATTATCGGAATGATACCCAATTCCAATATTGAATTGGTGGTGGTTTTCCTCGTTTCAAAGCAGACGGCAATTTCTATTCCGATTCCGACAGCAATCGGATTCTATGACACACCCAAGGCGTATTTATACAGGTGATAGCACTAGAACAACAACAAATTCGGCAACAACAAAATACAAGTAATTTTTTGAATGGTGAACCATACTGTCAAAGCAAAATATATGGGATTTGACAGTTTCGATTACTTTTGAATGAAAAAAATTTCAGTCAGCTGGGCTCGTGCTATCACCTTTATAAATAAGCCTTGGAC
Source organism: Polietes domitor (assembly GCA_947397865.1). Taxonomy (NCBI): domain Eukaryota; kingdom Metazoa; phylum Arthropoda; class Insecta; order Diptera; family Muscidae; genus Polietes; species Polietes domitor. Next base: position 132,244,985 of record OX377620.1, read on the forward strand.
ACACCTGATTATTTCACATAGAAATTGTCATTTTGATTACTCAAGATCGAGCAAAGGTATAAACAACTACACCCAATTAACCTTAATCGCCATGTGTTCTCTATTTATATTAGGCCTGTTCGATTGGGCTTACTAGCTTACAATTAAGAGACTTGAGAAGGTAACAACGATGCTACGCATTGGGTTTTCTAAAACTGATTAACAGGAAAAATCTGGCAACACAACTAAGAGAGTAGCAAGCTACTTTCTTGTTAAGCGAGTAAATTCCATACAAAAATTAAGCTAGTAAGCCCAATCGAACAGGCCTATAGTATGGTAGATACACTATGCAATAAAAAAATTGTCGAAGGGTCATGTATAACATTTTCTGGCGTATTTTGGCTTTCTAAAATCGAAAAGGATATTAAAAATATTTTATGGTATTTTTTAATTTTTTACTAAAATTCCAATTTTTGGCGAAGCTATTAAATATTTCTATTCTCATTTTGGAAATAAAGGGTGATTTTTTAAGAGCTTGATAACTTTTTTAAAAAAAAAAACGCCTAAAATTTGCAAAATCTCATCGGTTCTTTATTTGAAACGTTAGATTGGTCCATGACATTTACTTTTTGAAGATAATTTCATTTAAATGTTGACCGCGGCTGCGTCTTAGGTGGTCCATCCGCTTAGTCCAATTTTGGCATTTCCACGTTTTTGAGTAACAGAGACCCAATTGGTGCGAACGGCGACGAATCGAAAATTGGTGGTCATCATTAACACTGGCCGATACAGCTGCGATATTTTCTTCAGTTCGCACTCTACGTAAGCGTGTTGGTGGTTTAATGTCCAACAATGTAAATTTGTTGCGAAATTTAGTCACAATAGCCCGAATAGCCGCTTCAGTGGGTCGATTAAACTGACCATAAAATGGAAGCGCGCAATGAACTTTCTTAACAGAGCACGCATTTTGATAATAAAATTCAATAATTTGCAAGCGTTGTTCGTTTGTAAGACGATTCATGATGAAATGTCAAAGCATACTGAGCATCTTTCTCTTTGACACCATGTCTGAAATCCCACGTGATCTGTCAAATACTAATGCATGAAAATCCTAACCTCAAAAAAATCACTCTTTATAAGTCCGATAACACCCGGTTATATTTTTAAGGGCTACAACTTTATACTTTCACATAGAAGCCTTGTTTACGAACAGTCTTCAAAAATTTGGGATTTTTTTTTTCGAAAGAAATCTATTTTTGCTGGTACGAAAAAAATCATGAAAAGTAGAAAAAAGTCGGAATAAATATTTTGTTTTATTTTTTAATAGCCAACATTCTAACGCGATTAGCAATGTTTATATGTAAAAAATCTATGGATAAATATAGAAGATAAAATATAAAAGATTTTTTAAATCACATTTTTTGTTTAAATAGCGCGAAAAATCCCTTTAGACAATTTTCGAAAATTTGGGAAAAATTATTTTTTTTCGAATAAACATATTTTTTGCTGGTGCGAAAAATCATAAAAATAAAGAAAAAAGTCGGAGAAAATATTTAGTTTTATTTCTCATATAGCCAACATTCTAACGCAAAAATATGAATAAATAAAGATGTTATGATACTCTTTGAAGACACAAAAGATTTTTTAAATCATAATTTTTGTTTAAATAGTGCGAAAAATCCCTTTACAATTAGACAAAGCCTAGTTAACGAAAATCGGTGGATAAAAGTTATGGTCCTTCTCGTAGAAGTACATGTCGCCTTCACGTATGACTAAGTCAATTTATGCAAAAATTTCGTTAAAAATGACACACGGTATTTAACAATTCCCTTACTTCTACATAAGGGTCATAACTTCTACATTAATTCATATATTTTATGCATTGTTTTCTTCGTTAAGATGTCAGGTACATATTATATTATATAATTTTTGTTTAAATAACAAAAATTAAAAAATCATGATTTAAAAAAACTTTTGCGTCTACAAAGAATATCATAACTTCTACATTTATCCATAGATTTGTTTACATGTAAACATTGTATTTTACGTTAGCTTTAAAAATGAAACAAAATATTTTGATTCGACTTTTTCTATTTTTTACGACTTTTTTTCGTGCCAGCAAATTTAGATTAAAAAATAATTTTTCCAAAGATTTTAGAGGCTTTACCTAAACTACTGTTTCTATGTAAAAGTTTAATCCATATAAACATTGTTTTTTACGTTAGCAAATTAATTAATTAGCTATTAAAAATAATACAAAATATTTTTTTCCAATTATTTTTCAATTTTTTACGATTTTTTCTTGCCAGCAAAAATAGATTTTTTCCCAAATCTTTATAGATTGTTCCACTGCTTCTATGTGAAAGTGTAATTCGCAACATTTGTAGACATCATAATTACCTTCAATAGAACACATAAGCGGTTGCGATCAGACCAATATATCCAAAATGAGAGTACAAATATTAAAGCTACCCATAACGAAATTTTTAGTTTTAGTAAAAAAAATTGTGCTGATTTTATGAATCAGCAAACAAAAACAAGTAAGGAAAGGCTAAAGTCGGGCGGGGCCGACTCTATGATACACTCCACTTTCTATCCGAATACAATTTAATTCGGTGAAAATGTGTAAATGTAAATGTGTGTGTTTGACAAAAAATGTTAAATCGTAAAGGACATTTGTATGGGGGTATATTGAAATCTGGAACGAAATAAGTGAAATATAATATGTATAGTTTGGCCAAAATTGGTTAAACATTTGGGAACAACATTTGTATTTGCGCTATATCTAAATCTGAACCGATCTTAGCCACTTTCACCATAGGTTTTTTACTTGGATTATAAGCTGTCGTGCCAAATTTAAAGAAAATCGAGTACAATATGTGGTTTCTAAAGCGGCAAAAGTCAAATCGGGAGCTACATATGTTTGGGGGCTATATCTAAATCTGAACCGATCTTACCCAATTTTTGCATAGGTGTTTCTAGTTGGATTATAAGATGTTGTGCCAAATTTAAAGAAAATTGGATACAATATGTGGTTTCTAGAGCGGAAAATGTCAAATCGGGAGCGACATTTGTATGGGAGCTATATCTAAATCTGAACCGATCTTACCCAATTTCTGCATAGGTGTTTCTAGTTGGATTATAAGATGTTGTGTCAATTTTAAAGAATATCGGGTGCAATATGTGGTTTCTAGAGCGGAAAATGTCAAATCGGGAGCGACATTTGTATGGGGGCTATATCTAAATCTGAACCGATCTTACCCAATTTTTGCTTAGGTGTTTATAGTTGGATTATAAGATGTTGTGCCAAATTTAAAGAAAATCGAGTATAATATGTGGTTTCTAGAGCGGAAAATGTCAAATCGGGAGCGACATTTGTATGGGGACTATATCTAAATCTGAACCGATTTGTCTCAAATTAAATAGCGTTCGTCCTTGATCCACAAAACTTACTTGTGCCAATTTTTGTTAAGATCGGACTATAATTGCGACCTGTAGTTTGATTACAACAATAGATGGACAGACAGACAGACGGACAGACAGACAGACAGACGGACATTGCTAAATCGACTCAGAAAGTGATTCTAAGTCGATCGGTATACTTAACAATGGGTCTATCCCGCTTCCTTTTGGGTGTTACAAACAAATGCACAAAGCCATAATACTCTCGTGGAGTGTATAAATATTTTTTTCGACTTGAACACTAAATTTGTCCTTTTTTGTTGCATAGTGCATAAGACTGATAATTACTATTTATTGTATTTTTAATGTAAATTATTTATTAAAGAGTAGCGAGTAGCAAGCAACTTTCGTGTTAAGCGAGTGAATTCCAAATATTAAGCCAGTAAACCCAATCGAACAGGGGGCTAATTACGGCATTCGAAATCGAAATAATTGCGATCGAAATGCTTTTTTATTTATTTTAAAAAGGCCATGCATTTCGACAAAAAATATTCTAAAAAAAATATTCTAATATTCTTTCACAGAAAATAAAAATTCATTTTAGGCTTGATGCCTTGTCGAGTCCAATGTTTTATACTAAATAATGACCGAAGATTCTGCAGCGCGTTAAGCGAGCTCGCACTGTACGTACGAATATTTCGTCCATAATTAGCAACTTACTTTATAAATAAATTATTGTAGGTAAATATGTTGTTCTAAGTAATTTACATTACGTATAACATTTAAATAAAACAAAAGCTACTTGTATTTTCCATACATATGTAGGTAGGTAATCCTTTAACTCATATTCTTTTTATTTCTACATGTTTGTATCCTTGCAAAGTGTTTCATTATTTAAAACTATTTATTATATATATTTATTTTTTAAGTATGTTTAACACAGTAACATTATTTTAGGTTATTACATAGGGATTTCGATACTACATATTTCTTTAAATATTTACGCCTTTTTATTTTTGTTTTGTCAACTCTAACTTTGTATATGTATTTTAGGTATTTAATATTTTAAACATCAATTTCTTAAGGTTTTTTTTTCTTCTTTTAGTTCTACATATTAAAAAGTATAAAACTACTGAAAGTAAATAGGGCTGGGCTGTCTAATTGAATAGCTTTAGGAGGCGATGGAAGAATTTAAATATGTAAAATATTATTATGATGTTCTATGTTTTCTATGAGAGAACTTACCTTCAGTCCTAACTCTTTTACAAGGAAGAGGTCGGTCGGTTACTCTATACTACATTAAGGTCCCATAGAAAATGAATTCTGTGTTGACTAAGGCAAAGGAATCGATAAAAATTATTTTAAACCACCACTTTTATATAAATCGAGTTTTTTCGGCCAAAATTTTCCACGGGTAATAGTCACCCTTATCGCGTATAAAAGGGGAACTTATTCACGTAGAATTTTGTTATATCCATGGAGGTGTAAGATGGTAGTATGAACAGTTTCGGAAATAGATTTTAGTTCTTTGTGTTATAATAGAAATAAGGCATTCAAATCGAACTAAAAAATCAGCAGAAACTCGAAAAATAGATCATAAAACATGATTGGAAATTAAAGGGAACAATTTATTCCCAGCGAAATTTTTTTATTTTCTGTAAGGGAACGAGATGCTTGCAATAATGCAATGTATGTACTTGGCGCGATTGTTTTTTACTGATATTCGAAAAGTGAGCTGTGGTTCTCATTCGTTTGAGGGAATTATTGCCTTAGGGTTGGGGTATTTTGTTGAAACATCGCAGCAAATCCTGCTGATGGAGGAAATAAATAAATAAATACATTTTCATTCCATAGGTCTTTAGTCAGAACAATGTCCCAATTCTAATCAAATTTATTGATTACAGACCAAAATAAAGCAAGCAAAGATTGGAATTTGCTTTAGTTCAACTTTTCCACTCAAAAATAGTAAGACATAGTTGTCTCTATATTGAAATATAGATCGTAAACTATTGGATGTTGATTTCTAGAAGTCGAAACTTTGGCCTAACTTTATTAGATGGAAACGTACCCAATTAAAATTTTATAGTAAATGTTTTTTAAGACCCACAATGTTACTTTATGCCCTCTCATTTCTTAGACGAACTTTGCGGAAAAAACAATTTTCTCGACCCAAGGGAAATTTTAGTAAAATTTCCTGAAAAAATGCAAGAGCATACGAGTTCTTCAAACCAAAAATTCCAAACGCTCTTACCATTGCTGAGTAGGCAAAATTATAAAACCCAGCTAGGATTCGACCTAACATAGCTCTGTCTCTTAGGGTTTTTGATATAGCAACGTAAGATTATCATTGCGTTGCACAAATTAAATAGGAAAGTTGGGAAATGTTTTTTTTTTGCCCAAATTGTATTTAGATTTCTCACACAGCCCTATTATTTATAAGTGATAAACTGAATCGAATGCAATTACAAATAAAATCAAAGTTAATTAAAATGTTTTTATTCATTTCTAGATAAATATTAAATTAGAACTAATAAAAATTGCTAAAACGAAATTCTGCGTAACTATATTAGTGGTACACAACTGCCCAAGAATGGAAACTATTTAGAAACAGCCAAAGAATTGTTTTCAAATTAATAAATACCAAAACTATGGAGGGTGCAAGTAAAACCAGCTGAGTTTTGCTCTTTTCAATTCAATATTCTTGGGATTTTTTTTTTAAAACTCGATAAGCCAGAATCAGAAGACTCAATGAAAAGGGTCGTATTACTCATTGTACTTGCACTTCCTATTATTACAGCCTACAAAATTACATCAACCAAAATAGACAGTATTTTTATGGTCCTCTTTGCCATTATATAGCTATAAACATAATAACAAATTTGAATGTTTCCAATTGTAAGCAGATGCATTTACATATTTGCACGTTGTACCACTAAAATATATATGTTATGTACGTTTGTTTAATTAAGATAAAACCAACAATTTATTAAATAAAATTATTCATCGTGATTACATAAATGTATTTCCAAAACAAAACTAAACTCAATATGAACTAAGTTTTTTTAAAGAAATTTTAAATTATATATCATTAGTTAAATATACAGCTAATAATCGAAAGAAAACACACAGGAACTAAACTATACTATAAAATATCGCTTGATTTATATTTATATATAAGTATGTATTGGAAAAAATTCTATTACAATTTAAATGAGAAGAAATATAAATTCAATCATGAGATAACTTATTTAATTTATATTTGTAGTATCCAATAATTTATAATTTCTGTTCTGTTCTATTCCAATCGATACAAAAGGGAACTTCATTAGATTCTTAATGGAAAGACAATATGTATGTAGGTAGGTTTTGTAATACTAAAGTGGAAAAATAAATAGTATCAATAAAATAATAATATGTATTAATAATAAAGTATGTTTAAAAATGAAAATAAAAAGCAACAGGAAGTTATATTCTAAAGCTAAAATCAAACCTTTTTATTGTTTTCTTTTATTATTGATTTCGTTTCAATTTTGATAAGAACGGTGAGAGGGGGTGGTGTGATTGCTAAAACATTTGTTGTGTGTATTATTCATTTGCCACATCTAAGCAAATATGGTGCTGGAAAGAGAGATTAAGAGGGTACATTATTCATAATTACTGAAAATTAAGAAATAATTGAAGGCCTTAAATACGATGTATGATTTCAAAAATGTAATAGAAATTAAAAATTGTCAAGTAGAAGAGGATCGAATATCCGATATTATAAGAAATAAATTGAATTGAATTAATAGAATTTAAACACCGTCCGACAGTCCATATTACACTTGCACCAGATAATATACGTCTGAAACTATGGGCAAAGTGGAGTTTATTGGCGTTTTCAGTTTTTCATATTCTCATCCTGTAGCCCCTTAATTATTCAAAAATTATTTTAAATACTTATTCGTACCAAATTTTACCGGTATAAGTGTTAAATTAACCTTTTCAGCACAGAATTTTTTCTGTGATAAATATAGAAAAATGGATATACTTGTTGGCGAAGTATGGAACTAAATATATTTCTAATGAATTTTAGGGTTTCTTATTTATACAGGACATGGGTAACAGGATTTTTACTACAATAATTACCCTGCAGATTCTGGTTAAATTAAAAAACTATTTTGAAATGTTTCTTAATTTTTACAATCTTAAATACATATGTATTACTTTAAATACCAAATACAGTTTTTTGTCCTCGATAAAATGCCAAAAGATATAACATCAAATTTTAATTGCAGAAAAAATCAAATCTATATATATGTGTGTGTCTGTATGTTGTGTATAGGACGCCAAACCGGGGGACCGATTCGCCTGAAAATTTTACTGTATCTAACTTCTGGACCGAAGATGGTTCCTGGACAGTCTAGGTGATGATAGGACAAAGGGGGGTGGTGCCTCCCACACAAAAAATATTTTAAAACTATCAAAAATTACTTATTTCATCTTCCAAAGCATACGAAGTAGGGGAATAGGGAAAATGAACCCGTGCAACGTCGGGTACAAAATACTAGTAATTTATATTTTAGACTTATATTTGATTTTCTCATTCCTACATAGATCTAACTGAATTTCTTGTCTTTCTTTTGAAGGTACACAAAAATAAAAATTATGAAAAATATTTGTTTTTAAAGATTTTATAGAAATCTTCTGGAAGTTTGTAGTCCCGTGAAAGGGCAACAATTGACTCCATTTTGCCTATAGTTTTAGACGTATATAATCCGGTTAAATCGTACGGTGAAAATCAATGGCCTGAGCATTGAACATTGAGCCTTTAGGAAAACGCATCACTGCAGTGATACTAAGCAACAATTTAAATTCATTATGCACTTTTCCCATTGCTTTCGCGTTTGTAATTCCAATTGGAAAAAATCATAAAAGAATTTAATTCGCGAATTGGATGGTAGTCCAAATAAGTCAGATTAACTGCAGTGCTGGGTTTTCGAAAAGGACCAATGTTCAATGCTCGGAAAATGTGTCTTGGATGACTTTCTAGGCAACAAATGAAGAAAAAGACTAATGTTTGTGATATTGTCGAGCATGAGGCCATTAAATTAGTTTTGCTATTTTATTTCATTTAAAATTTTCTCAATATTCAGCTTTGTGAAACAACAAACCTCGTTGTTTAGTTTTATTGAAAGTTTATTGATGACGATCGAGTCGAATCAATATATTGGCATCTATTAATTCTACGACATCTATTAATTTCTAATTGTTTATCCCCTGATTATGGTTGACGAAGACAACCGAAATGTTGGGAAAATAAAATAAAAATAAATAAAACAACAGCACCATTTTTTTCATGGCCTCAAGCTGAATCATTTAATACAAAATTAAAATATTGGGAGCATTTGTAATAAAATTACAAAACTGACACAATCCAGTTTTTTATAATTTAATGACATCAAACTGGACAATACCACAACGAAAAAAAAAATTGATTGCAATGAAAAAAGTGATTTTTGTATATTTCCCAATGTAATGCCTATATATCGTTATCTGAAATTCAAAAAGACGTAACAAAGAACTCGCAAATCACATTTTATATTGATTTCAATGTGCGATTGTCCAAAAACTTTGGGAAGTGAAGATAATAATACCCGAATTGCCAATGTGGGGAAAATGTAATCCAAAATTGGGTTTTTTTTATTAAAATGGTCGCCTTGTTTTTTACCATTTTTATCTGTTTTGATGAATTTTAGGTATTTTTATTGAACCTCAATTCGTAAAATTATGAGAGATATAAACTGGAATGACTAAAACTATGTTTGCAAAAATTTGGTATTAATAACAACTTTAATAACTCAGTCAATTATTAACGGTGTTTTAAAAAAAAACTGGCGTTTTAATCCTTATTAGGTACGTTAGTTAGTTAGTGGAACGAAAATAATGTGGTAAAGCATTGCCAAAATTGAAGAATGGCTAAAAATTGTTTAAAAAATATGTTTGCTGGACAAAAGCACACAGCTTTCTTAAGTTTTCTTAAATAAGCTATATATCGATTGAAAGCTCCAGGTTTCTTCCTTTCAAATCCAATGAGAAAGAGAAAATCGTTACAGGCTTATAAGTGTGCAAAGGTACGAAAACCATTACTCAAGAAAAAGATTTCTCAAATTTCTTGTTCTACTTGACAATACCTACAAGAAATTTAATATCACTTTCACGAGTTTTTTCTTCATTCTTTTTTCTAGCACAGTGCTATAGTACGTTTGACTAAAACACAGAGTAAGATACAATTTTAGACTTCTTCGTTCAAATTAACGATTTTTTAATGAAAATCTACAAACGTTTTCTTTAGTAAATGTTGCGTCCTAAAATAACTTTTACATTTTTGTTTATATTTGCTTATGACTAACTACATAATCTCAGAAAATTCTAGACCTCTACGTACAAAAATATGGAATTTATTAATCATAATTAAACGTTTTTTCTTCTCTTGAGAAGTTATCAATTCGCATTTCAGGTGGCGATATATATTTTCACCACCCATGTAGTACGTTTCATTTTAGATATGCTTTCAACAGATAGACATACAAACAAACGACATATACTTTATATTTTATAGTGGTTTTTACTATATATTAAAAATTAAAAAGGTCTTTACTATCAAAAATGTCATGTACAAATTACCAACTTACCAATTTTGTATTTTGCATATACATTATATTGTTATTATATCATTTAGTCACTTAAATGGCCAAACATGGTTATTTAGATGAACCGCTACTTGTTGTCTTTGTTCAAACTTATCTTCAAATCTCGCTTTATGTAAGTATATGTAGGTAATATTTGGTTTGTGTTCAAAATTCTTCTTTCAATTTGATTCGTTTTGATTTGTTCTCTGTGTTCATGCTTCATGACTCGCTACAGATTCTAAGTCGCTATTATCCTCGCTGCCGGTTGCTTCGGTGGGATCGCCCATAGCAACACGGGCATATTCATCAGTGTCAATGCTTTTACAAAAGTGTATGGCATATTTAAGTTTTTCCATTAAAACGGCCTAAAATAAATTAACAGAACACATTAGAGAGGGGATTAAAAAATGCCAATAAAACTACTTACTTTACAAGAATATCTTGGCATTTTCAATAAAAAGAAACATGTATAACTTTCGGGTAAAAAGTGATCGGGCGGATTTTTCTCCAAGACTTGTAAAACAAAATCACGGCCTCTGAAATCGGCTATAGTTCGTGGCAAGCGCGTGCGGCCCCAGACGAACCGTAAGAACAGCGAACGTTCCTGTAAACACACACACAAGCAAATTCATAAATAAATTACAATCACAATAACCCTCATCATCTCACCTGATTTGAAAATTCTTCCATCACTTCCCAAAACCATTGTACTAAAGCAGAGTTGGGATCGAAACCTTTGTACGTAGCCACCGATTTCAATAGGCCCAGGGGTATATCGGGTGAACCGCAGACCATGGCTTGTAGTTCAGCGGCCGAAAATAATGATAACAAGGGGACGGGTATTACTTTGGACATACCGTCGCGAACGGCTTTGACTTGTTCGTCGAACTCATGTAAGCGGAAATTTAAAGCCAGCCGCACATACTCATGACGATTCTGTGGTGTTATACGTGTATAGCGCGTGGATAGTGGCACTTCATGACTTTTGGCAGATGATGTAGAGAAGGGCAGTTCAAGTGTGCTGAACACTTTGGGGTCATCGTCCATATTGCGAACGCAAAGTAGACCGGCAACATAATCACGATCCACTTCGGTGAGATCTGATGGTCGCAACTGTTCGCCAGCTAATTGACGCCACACAGGTTCAGCAAGACTGCAAGAGAACAATGGAACAATGTCATCTTTTGTCAGTTGAATGAAGTATAAACAAGACTTACTTTAAACTTAGTGGCGACCCGGTCCTAACCGCGATACCCATTAGTACCCCCAAAAATCGGAACATATTCATTTGCAGAACTGAAGTCAGCGTTGGATCCAGCAAGAAGCAATCACGATTGGCACCAGCTTCACCCCGCCCATTGGGGGTGCCAATCAGAAGCGGCACACTGCCATTCTGCAATTCATCACACATTTCCGCAATAGATTCACTATAGCCACCACCACAATCATCCACTGATTCGCCAACAAATTTCACCTTCCATACCCGATGAGGCAGCGATAATGCCTCTTGGGTTAGCAACGGCAGCTTCTGGACCATCTGGCCGAAAACGCTTTTCATACCATCTACACCCGCCAAACCATTGACGGATTTATTGCGAGATCGTTTAACCTGTATACGATTTAGTTCGATGACAGGGCCGTGTTGTTTGTCTCGCACCATTGTGGTCTGAATGACTTTGCGGAAAGCAGCCTCTTTTATTGTATAAACCAAAACATCTTTCAACGCTCCCAAACTAAGATCGCCTAGAACGTAAAAAAACGAACAGATAAGTTTTCTGTTAAATTCCGAACTATCTGCGAACCTACCTGCTATAGGTAACATGGCTAAACATGGACAGAGCAGCTCTGAGAAATGGTGCAGCAGCACTAGGCGGGCATGCAAGGCCTCCGGTGGCAGATCTCTCACCAAATCATATTCCAGTGGTGGATTTGGCGGTGGTCTTACTCGCTCCGATAGTTGTGACGTTGACAGCGCCAAAGTGTGGGCCGAGCCACAGGTAACCTTTACAATATGTTTACCCACCAGTGCATGCACCAGTCGGGGTCTTTGTATGGCACTCACTGTGCCATCGCCCAGTTGACCTTCATCGTTGTCGCCCCATGTATAGACTTCGCCATTGTCTGTACAGGCCACACAATGCAATGATCCGGTTGCAATGGAAACCACCTTTTTGCCTTGCAGAGCGGCCACCTTTTTCGGACGTCTCACATGATCTACGGTACCATGGCCCAGACGATGGAAGTCTCCCTTGCCCCAGGTGTATACAGCGCCCGATTTCGTAAGAGCCACCGAAAATTGTGATCCACATTCCACCTTTATGACGCCAAGACCCGAAAGGCTTTCTATTTTTACGGGCACCTTGCAGCCGTCAGAACCTCCTCGTCCCAGTTTGCCGTAATCTCCATCACCCCAGCTCCAGACATTGTCATCATCGGTAATACATAGTGTCTGTGCATCTCCAGAACCGCAAGCTATATCAATTGCTCGATAGCCTAGTAAAGCTTCAACTAACTTCGGCCTCAGCTGATCTTCGGAATCACCATGGCCCAGGCGGCCATAACGGCCTTTACCCCAGGTCAAAACGTGTCCTGAAGATGTGATGGCAGCGGAGTGTGCACTACCACAGGCTATATCTACAATACCAATACCGGTGAGATCGTCAATAAGTTTCGGACGATCATAGCCCATGCGATTTCCATGGCCCAATTTTCCATCTTCACCTTCGCCCCAGGAGTAGACTTCACCATCGGTTGTCAGGGCTAAACAGTGTTTACCGCCAGAATTTACGGCCACCTTTTTGACAAATACATGTTGCAACGACGCTACCAGTGTCGGTACGGCCCAGGAATCTGTACCGCCAACGCCGAGACGTCCTCCACAACCATAACCTGTAGCAAAGAGTTTGCCATCTGGTGTTACCGCGAACAGTGTTTGTTCTCCTCCGGCCAGTTGGACAGGCCTCAGCAAACTTAAGGCTTCACAAGGCGTGGGAGTTTTGATTCGGCTGCCTTCTAACCCACCCAATTGGCCACGATGATTGTGGCCCCAGCCATAAATTGTGCTCGCACCGCCCCACGATAAAGCCCAGTCATCCGGCCGTCTATTCAGCCATTGCAACAGTTGGCTGTCATGCTCCGTCTTGAACAGATTATGATCTTCATGCATAAATTGTATGTTTTCCGCAATGCATGTAGGTGTAGTGCCACCACCTGCCGCACCACCACCCCCACAAGCTCCCAAATTTTCATTCAATGACAATGTCATCACCGTATCAATATATTGAATCAAACTACTGGTACTCGGTGTCAACGTATTGACCATGGCCGATGAGGAACAGCCTTGCATGCAAGGTTGGGGCGATGGATTGCTGGCCGTACTCGTTGACGACGCTATCGATGTTGTTGAATTCATCATAGACGACCCTCCGGGTTGCGGTGTGAGAATCTGCTGTGGCTGAGGCATCATTTCAGCGAACTTCTTACGAACTTCCATACAAAAGGCTTTGGGCAAATCACTTCGCTTAATCAACGACTGAGCTACACGCACTGCAATGCAGTAACGCTTGAACCAGGCCCATTTGTGAACATCGGCCGGCGGAAGCACTGCATCCAATTGCATGTCGCAAGCCAAGGCAGCTAACGTCTTGAAATAGTCGGAATGCATGAGATGTATACCTCCCCGTACTTGTGGCTCCTCGTATTCATATTGTCGCAATAGCTCCGGTATCAAAGGCATTAATATTGGATTTAGCGAAGCATCTAAAGGCTTGGGTGCATATTTCGTTAGCAAGACCGCGTGGAGGCGTCTCAAAGACCATATACGCTGAGAGGTGGTCAAAGAATTCAATTGAGCACAAGCTGCCAGAGCAGCCGATAAACGCAACAGGACGCTGTTGTTGTGTGGACCCAAACGCTCATCTAACAAGGCCATCACTAAAGGCATCGATGGTTGAGAGAGCACTGCTCGATCTGATCCCCTTTCATTCATAGATGTGGCGGGCATTATCGCATGAACCCAAAATCGCCAACCCCAACCATTTACTGAACTATCTGAGGTGAATTTCCATTTCATTTCGTCGCCCGGGATACGTATTTCCGATGCCCATTGGGCAAATTCTCGCCCGGAACGCATAGCAATAACACGACCCGAAGCATCCATTATAACCAAGGGGTCATTGCGTTTTTCTGTAGAGCAATTCGAATCGAATTCTAGACGTAAGGCTTCAGCTCCGGGAATTTTTACATGACCGGTTGTGGTAACGTTGTCCACGTAGGGATGACTGCTTTCCTGCATAACCGGTTTGGGAAATTTGCCCAAGCTGTAGCGTGAGGTACACAAGTCCTCCAGTTCAGTGATGCATGTCTCCAACAACATGGCACCAATTGTGGGGCTATTCGAACCCAATGCTATCAACGTCTCCGCTATAGTCTGCGAAGTACTCGAAGGCCCCGTTCGTCCGGCCACACTTAGCTTTAGAAGCTCCACCAAACTCTTGGATTCGGATTCCCCCAAAAGAGAGGTGAAATCGTCTAATCCCGTTAACGATGTCTCATTAATCATTTCCTCTTGGTTGTTCATGGTAGCCGCCATTACAGACATGGCGGATGCCGACATTTTCGAATGCTTGTGAGGCGCTGTGCTAGACAAGGAGGCCGAAAGCGACATGGATCCAGTGAGACTTTGGAAAGCACTTAGAGGACCTGCAGGAGCTGGTTGTATATCAGCCTCTGGAGAGGGTTCATGTACTGCCGGATCCGAAGCATCTGCCAAAGCTTCTCCGCCACCTTGGGCTATTACTTCGTTGGCATTGTTCACTATCTGCTGTTGACTACTTTGATTGTTGAGAGTATCTCTCATTCCACCACCAGATTCTGATTCAATTTCATTTGTCAGTCTTTCATTCAAATTTACTTTACTATGACTAGTCAAGGCGGCCACGATGAGCTGACGAGCTTGTAAAATGCTCATGGCATTCAGGACATAGTTGAGAGCTGTCTGTCTAGCTCCATTCGTTTCTAATGATAGCAGAGTTTCACTTAGACTAGCTTTAACCGTGGTCTTACACGCTGTACTAATAGAAGATGAGGTGGTGGTAGTGACCGGTTCAGCATCATAAATTCCCAAACTTGTGCCACCCAATGGATCCTTGGTCGTAGCAAAAGGCACAGGGCCTTTCTTTTCATCTTCCGAAGGAGATTGTGGTAAACCCCAGGCTATCGAATGGGAACTGCCGCAAGCAACACGATTTACAAACACAGAATCCAAACCGATTACCAAGGCTGGTTTCTTATTCACCACTGTATTGCCCGACCCTTGTTGTCCATGATCGTTATCACCCCAGGCAAACACTTGCCCCGTATCGGTAACCGCCAAGCAGTGTAATGCTCCAACGGCCACATGTATTACTTTACGTCCACGCAATCCTTGAGCGGGTTGTGGCTTACGAACGTGTTGATCACTACCATGACCCAAGCGGTAATAGTCGCCTTTGCCCCAAGTCCAAACCTCTCCTGTGCGTGTCAGGGCTAAACTGAATTGAGCACCGCACTCTATCTGTATCACACCAATGCCACTCAGTCGTTCTATTTCGTGAGGAACAGATGAACCTTCGGAACCTCCTCTTCCGAGCTTGCCAAAATCTCCATCACCCCATGAATAAACGGCACCGTCCTCAGTCAAAGCCAACGTTTGTGCATCACGGCTGCCACATGCCACCTGTATTACACGTTTGCCACTCAAGCCGACCACCAACTTGGGTTTCAACTGGGTTGCATTGTCGCCATGCCCCAAGCGGCCGTATTCTCCCAAACCCCAAGTGTACAGCTCACCAGCCGATGTTATAGCAGCACTGTGCGATGAGCCACAAGCTATATCTCGTATTTTCTTGGAACGTAATGATTCGATCATTTTCGGTTTATCCATGGTCAAGCGATTGCCATGACCTAATTTGCCATCTTCACCTTCGCCCCATGAGAAAATTTTACCGTCCAAAGTCAGAGCTAAAGCATGTTTGCCGCCAGAATGAACTGCCACCTTTTTGACAACGTACTGATGTAAGACTGGAACCTGCCTGGGAACCGAGACATTGGCACTAGTGCCCAAACCCAAACGGCCATTGGTGCCTTCGCCGCAGGCATACACTTTACCATCTTGCGAAACGATAAACAATGATTTCGAGCCACCAGCTATGTGAATAGGCCGCAAACGGCTAATGGTTTGAGAAAACGTGGGCACTTTCACCTTAGATCCCTTCAGGCCACCCAGTTGTTCTTTATCGTTTAGGCCCCAAACCATAACCGTGCAGGGGGGATCACTTAGCGACGATTTCGAATCGGCATAAGAAGACAGCGATAGATTTTGATTCGAGTCCGAAAGGCTGTCGTATTCGCAAGCCAAAAAGGAGGCGTTCATCAACATTAAATCCAGATCGGTTTGTTTGCGCCTACCGATGATGTTCAGGCCATGTACTTTACATTGGATGCCATTATTGCGACACTGTTTGATGACTACCTCGATCCAGGGATAATACTGCCGTACGTCCATCATCAAGGTGACTGTGGTGTCAGTGATTTTAATTGAGATCCACGAGTACTCCTTCAAATTGCCAATACTGTCACCCACTCTAGTAACTACCAATGAGGGCATATGAGAATGATCACTGGGACTGACCGCTATCGAGAGACTATGTACCAGGACGTTTTCATGCATTTCCAAACGAATCCAATGTTTGCCCTGCGTACTGGATGAACTTTGCCAGCAGTTGGGACTGCGATCCAAAAGATGTTTTGCCGTCGATTCATTTGAGGAAACACTCAATGAGCGTATACATTTTGACCAATCTTCAATTAAATCGGTGGCTGCTGGTGCCGACAGACTATTCAAGCCCAATAGCGTACAACCTTGAGCCGATGTACCCACGGTTTCGATATCATTAATGGATCCCTTCCAGCCGGGATGTTGAGGAAAATCAACACACACATTCTTGCCGCTCACTGCTGTCACTGTGCCAACGCTACCGCGCATTATGTTGCCCCATTTGTAACGAGGTGCGGCTCGCATGCGCACCTGTGAACCGATCACTATTTGTGAGGGTACCCTCTCTAGACTAGCCGCCGATGACGAGCACAGCTTGTCAATTGGTTTTTCCAGCAGCTCGATGTGCACAAAACACACCCAATAAGTGTTGCCATGTAATTGCCAATCCACCTGCACATTGAGGTCGTGCAAGCCTTCAGTGTCCACCTTGAGCACCGTGCCAATATCGCCTTGTTTAATTTCCTCGAAGTCACGACAACAACGTACCACCATGCCGGGACAAACCAGACCTCTAACATACATGGCATACTGATCGGCTGTTTGGAAATCTTTGCGAGTTTCATATTTAAATTGCTGATCTTGAACAGAAGATCCTTCTACAGTGTCCGAGCTCGAATCAGCACTATCATTGTCCGAATCACACTCTGGATCCTGCAGAGACATCTTCTGGACAGGCATGGCGGTGTCTGACGACGAATGACCTATTAGCTCCGAGGGATCATTGTAATCTGTGGGATCTATGGTGTTGTTGCAAATATCAGGATGTTCTAGAATCCACTGCACTATTTGTTCTGGCGTGGGCATCATGGGATAGACCGTAAGTTGTTTCACGGCCAACTCCACTGACTTTTTACTAAAGCCCATTTCCATAATCTGCGATATCAACGACATGGACGTGTTGACGGAGGTGTCAGAATCTTTTAATTCTATGTTTGTAGGAATACTGGGGCCGGTGGCTTCATCAAATACTCCCATATTATAAATGGGCGTGCCATGAATCATTGTGGGCTGCATAGATGGCAGTGTGCCGCCGTTGCGCGACGAAGACGAGACATTGTCATTGAGTTCCGAGTGGACATGAGAAGCCAGCACCTGGGAACAATTCAAGGCCGCGCTACCCAATTCACTGTATGTGTAGCAAGCTTTAATGGGAGAGGGTTGAGTGGCTCGTATTAAAATACTTTGTATTAGCAGCTCAGTTTCATTTGGGCCCGCAAACGAACCGCTTATTTGATCAAGATTATTGCTTTCGCTGTTTCCATCCTGTTGCTCGTTATTAGCTGCTTTAGTAGTTTGTTCTTCGTCCGAAATACTCTCCTCCGATGAATAGGAACACATACCAGGCGATCTCTGCTTTAAAATCTTACGCAAGGACGATTGATGCCGATACAGAACACAGTTTGAGTTCAGTACGGACAGCTGTATCTGCTGCGAGCGAAGTAGACTTATATCGATGACATTTGGTACCGACTCTTTGCGTTCGCCCGGGCCATACAAGAGGACCGACCAAGAATTCAAAAGCATTTCGTTCATTGGTAATCGGGACAGACTAAAAACAGAATAATCAGCACTTTCCAAGGCTGCGCCTAGGGAAATCTTTCGGCATTCTCCATTCAAAGACTGATTGTCAGTACTCAACAAACATTTGCCTTTTGTGGTAAAACCACATATAGTAGCGGTGGTTCCTTCGTGGCACACCTGCAAGCCTACGCGTGGTCTAATATCACAACCACCGATGGTAGTTAAAACGCCCATTACGAAAATATACTCATTCTCCAAATGCTGCAAATCCAGACCGTCTTCTCCAAATAACTCGGCGGCCACGCACAATTTCTGCGACAGGAACGAATTAATCGAAGTATTCCAGACAGGCAATGTATGCAATTTTCTCAGCAATGTTATAATCTCCTCGGCCACTGTACCCGAGTGGGAGGATGTTAGCAAAATTCTTGGTTTATTCTCCGATGTTGTTTGCAGCAGCGACGAATCATTGGGACAGTACAGCGTGAGTTTACCAAGAGTTGAGAATATTTGTCTAACCAATGCAGTCATTTTGGACAAATCTCCCTCATCGCTCCAATGGAGCAGTACAATTTGCAAAAGTCGGAGACAGTGTATTTTTCGGAAAACGTCTTGCTCGCGTGTTGTCGGCTGTTCCAGCAAATTTATGTAGAAATCAATCCACATGGGTGATGTCAAATATTTCGATAATGTTGTTGATTCTCCTGGAAAATGTAGAAAGAACATTAAAAATAATTATAATGAAAATAGTCCTCCAACTTACCGGCTATGGCCTTCAAGAATCCCAAAGTGGTCCAATTGTCCAAACCGCAAATATTAGCCAGTGTAGAATCCGGATTCAAAATTGAACGAAACATTGACGATATGCCTCGCACAGCATTTTTATCCATTTTTTCTGAATGCAATCCAATGCCCACTGAAACAATTTGCAGCAGTTTAGTACAGGCGTAACGCAGCAACTTTGTAGGATGTGATTCGCCATTCAGTGTGGCATCACAACTAATTTCTTCCTTTTCCGTTTCAGAGTCTGGCGAAACGATATTCAAAGCACTGTCCGCCAAACGCAAGTCGTATTGGCCTTCCTTGCCCATACGATAGGAGTTTGTTGCTCCCGTATACCATTCAACGCGAACCCAGCTTAAACGATATGAAGATGTTGTATATATAGAAAACAAGACTTATTCTTCTCTTACCCGTCTTCTCCGACCTCGCTTATAATTCTTCCTTCACCCGGTGGATTGCCATCTTGATCGCCCCATTTCCAGTCGGCTCCCCTAACAATTCTTGTGCCGATTTTCATTAGCTTCGCCAATTCGGGCCCAGTTAAGTTGGCCTTATTCGATTTCTGCTTGAGAATAGTATCTTCGTAGACAGTGGATAACTCATAGGTGTTCTTAACCGCGGGAATATCACCTCCCGTCTGGCTCAACAGGCCCAGAACTGTGCCCAGTGTGCCTGAGTTAATTAACAAGCTGAGTTCATTGGACCCTACATCTTTCGCCAGTATACCAAAGACGCTCAAGAGGAATCTGGCTCGCGGCAATTTCTTTAGAAAGACATAAGTACCCAAATTGGAGTTGTCCTTGCAGGCATTGTTATATTTCGATTTTAGGTGAATTTGTTCTTGATTAACCAGTCTTTGTAGTTCTTGTACGGACCACTCCAATATTCTGGCTTGGGCCAGCATTAAATTGGCCTTCTGGAATGCTGTTATGGAGCCGAGATCATCTAGAATATTTGTGGTAGTATGTTTGCTGCCCTTCAAATGTAAGCCCAAATAGCCACTTAACATATTGTATTTGACAGCATCCAACAGACCATTAACTTGCAAAATGGTATGGAACATTTCCAGACCTTGTCGCCGTATCTGATAACGTTGCACCTGACAGTACATGGCTCGGCGCACAGTTTCCACGCAGATTTCCTGCATTACAAATTCGACAATTTCATTCATTATTGTGGTGTTCACGTCTCCCGAAAAGTACCATTTTTCGCAAAGTCTTCGTATGAGATCACTACTGAGTCTGGGCTCAGTTTCAGGTTTTTTATCCTCGAAATCGAGGTCGGTAGCTTGATGTTTAATTTCTTCATGTGATGCTTTACGTTCGGACAGAATGAGATTGTTATCTCCGCCGTCTAAGAGGTTTTCATGAGATGAATGATTTGTGAGCGATGGCGGTATGTGAACCGTGGCTGAGAGTGGCACTGCCGTTGTCTCTGCCGATGGCGTTGTATTTTTATCACCCATAGTTGCGGCCGAGGAATTGGCTTCCAGAAGAGACTCCTGAAATTAATACAACATGTGTTTACAGTTCAAATACAGAGTAAATTAAGCTAAAGTCACCTGTGATTGATTCAATTTTTGAGCTACGTTTTGGCTTTGTATGGTTACATTGAGAATGTCCTCCGGTTTTGCACATACCAATTGCTTCTTAGCTACTCGCATCTCCACAATGATTTTGCGCACAATTTGTTTGAATCTTGACAACTTGTGAAGAATCGATAGTTTACGCAACCCTTCCTGTTCCAAACTTACTGCCGGTCGTACTTCGTACAGCAAGAACCGTAAACGCTCCAACATGGGAGCACAAACTTCCTTGTAGCTACGATTCAATTGTTGCCGTATACGTACAACTGACCATTTGGTCTGGTAGATCAGACGTATAATTTCGGATATCTGTTTGGGCAATTTGCCCGTGGCGTTAGTGGTGACACCGCCCAGATCTCTTTCGATGGTGGTTAGTATCAAACCGCCCAGACTTTGATGCCTAATCAGAACTGCTGTGAGTAGACGTTCTAACTCTTGCACCGGATGTTCAGGTGGAAACTCTTGATGCCATATCAAATTGTTTTCTTTGCAGAAACGTTCTGAAATGGTCATCCAAGTAACCACCAAGGGATCTGTCAAACGTCCGTCGGACAAGCCAGAGACCAGAGTTTCTATGCGCTGTTGTACATTGTTTGGCGATAAAACTGTTGCTCCGATGCTAGCCATTGTATGAGCTGGCGGTTCTGTTGGTGTACTACCCGCTGTACTAGCACTGCTGCGTGCCTCTCCCTTTTCTTCATCGAACGGGTTACTAGGCTGCAGTACTTGCAGACCGCCACTGAGAATGCTGGACTTTATGATAGATTTGCATTGCAACTCGGCTGGTTGAGGCGGAGGTCCAATCTGCAGGGAATTGGCCACAAGTCCTAATAAATAGGCCAACGCTCGCTCGGAATTAAAGTGAGTGAGTACTTTGCTTTGTTGAAGATGAGGCTAAAAGATTACAAAAGAAAAATACAAATGATCGTCGTCTTTGACAAAACTAAATGGATTTGTATATTTACCTTTTCTTCACTTATGTTGGGGGCATAACGACCTATTTTATGGTGACTCAAGATGTGTTCCAAACAAGTCCGGTAATTGGTGTTACTAAAATCCGATGAGAGATCCTTGCCAATACTTTCAGAGAGAAAATCATTGATACATGAATTATCATTCCTGTAGAGAGGAAAAAAGCCATAAAGTTAATGGTTTGAAGGAAATAATATTTCAGATTTATCAAGATCGACAATTCGCTTTCCATTAAACATAAAGACCAATAAGTCAACGCAAATATATACAGAGACAGTGTACATTTTTTTAGTCGTATTTTGTTCATTCGCCGCACCATTTAATCAAAATTGAATTGCACCCTGATTAACCCAAAAATCTCTTCTATTTCTTCGCCAACACTTACTGATAATCACTGATGTCGCACACGTAACCATTCAATATAATCCATTTACCGCCATCCAATAAATGATTCTCAAAATCATTTTTACGTATCAACATCAGCTCTTCCGGTTGTGCCGATGACATGGAGGAATTCTTCAAATTCCCCCGACATATAATGCCCGGCCAACCCAAATCATCGGAGTCCTGTATGTCGCTATCACATATGAGACGATTCAAATTATCCAAAGAATGTAGTAGGGGTACAAAATGATGAGACCAGTCGAAAGCAGGCATTAATGTTGGACGATCCCGTTTTAAAATAATAAGGCCAATCAATAATTCGTACAAAAGTGTATCGGAAATATCAGTCATTAGGATGTCAGCCACGCCCTCTTTGCCCTGTAAGGCAATCTCGTGGGCTTTTTGCAAGGAATGTATACATAAGCTAATAGCACTTTGGATGTATTTACTGAGTAGAAGTTCGGCACCAGTAAGATCCTCATTCTTGGGGCTTTGATGAATGTGTGAGAAGAGCAAGCGTTGAAATCTGTGAAGTAAATCTAAACTAGGGCTAGAATGTTCGTGTTGTGTTTGCAGAGACTGGTTGGCTTCATCTTCCGGTTTCGCCATGCCACTATTGAGTAGCAGTTGTGTGAGTTTCGCCTGAGACAGTGCCGAATTATTGCGCAATAGTTGTTTAATTAAATGTAGCAAAGGGAGATTGTGACCGTTGTCGGCGCAATCGTTGCATTCTAAACGTATGGCTTGTTTCAGTGCCGTCTCCAAACCTCCCTCCGCCATCAGCGAACCCACCAGAAGATCGGTCATAAACCTGTGGCCAGCAGTAGATATACCAGGTTCAGAGGGCAGCAGCGACGTCAACGTTTGTGCTCTCTCTGAGGCTGTGGGCAGCAGTACACTCCAGCCAACTTGTAACACCCACTGAGCAGCCTCTTGCATTGTCTTTAGTACGTTAGCTCCTCCAGCCAAACTTAATATTCGAGTTTTGAGGCTCACCAACAAGCGACAGCCCTCCGAGAGTCCCACTGTCTTAGGGGACACCCCATTCGCTATTAATGCATGCAACTGCAGTCTCAAAAGATTCAAGGAAGCTACAGCTACACATTCTGCCTCCTGATTTGGTGTCTGGCGATTATTGGAATCCTGACCACAAACCATGCTCAATAGTTGATCCAGTAAGCGGAATGTATGTTCACTAAGGTCAATGACAAATGGTATACGCGCCGGGATTCCTTGTATGGAGGTTTGACTCCAAATAATACTTTGAGCAGCTCCGCAGGCAATTCCAAAGGCGTACACGGTAGGGTGTGTCGCTAAAATGGGTTGCTTCACCAAGGGCTCTTTGCAAATTGAAGAGGGACATATTTGCTGATAGTCATTACGGCCCCAGCCAAACACCTCGCCGCTGGAACTCAGGGCCAGGCAATGTGAAACTCCTATGGCTACATCCATTATTATCTTTGATTGCAGCGAGCTGATCATTTTAGGAGTACTCAGGCATTGCACCTGTTTGTCCAACTGGCTATGGCCTAGACGTCCTCCGCCGGATTTGCCCCAGGAATACAACTTGCCCTCACATGTCAGAGCCACCGAGAATTGGGCACCCGCAAACACTCTTTGCACTCGCGGCAGGACGTCAATAAGTTGTGGTATGGGAGAGCCATTACAAGAGCCGTTACCAAGTTTACCGAAGTCACCATCACCCCAGGCATATACTAAACCAGTGGCCGTAACTGCCAAAGTGTGAGCATCTCCACTGCCCAGAGCAACATCGATGATTTTATGCTCCGCCAAGGCGGTCACTGGCATAGGTAACAATTTGTCATCGGAATTGCCATGACCCAGTCTTCCGTATGTTCCACGTCCCCAAGTGTACAAGGTGCCGTTGAATGTGATGGCACCACTATAAGAGCAGCCAACATGAACTGATTTCACAGTACTTTCGAGAGAATTGATTTTTGTCGGATGTTCACGAGGCAGAGTGTCGCCATGGCCTAAGCGACCGCCAACGCCGTTACCCCAGGAATAAGCATTACCTGTAATAGGACGAGAAATTCATCAAGTTATTATTGTATGGAAATTGTAAAAGATTCGCGCTCAAAATCCGATTTTGTTCGTAAATACTTTTCTACTTACCCATACTATCAACAGCCATGTAATGCCTGCCCTCGCAATGAGCCGCCACCGAAATTATATGAACTTCAGCCAATTCCTCAATAAGCATGGGTTCTGTTTCCGGCTTAGAAATTCGCCAAGTATACATTTTGCCATCTTGTGTTAGGAATAGTACATATTCCTCCGAAATAACCACCTGTTGAACTTGGAAGTAGAAATTCAAAACGGGCGCCGAATACTGGGTATATGTTGTCTGAACTCCTGACATGGGCATGCCCACAGCTGGTTCTGCGGTAAATCCATTTTGGTGGGGATTGAGTGATAGCCAACCCAAAGCATAGATACGTTGTTCGTGCAGCTGTGGTGTACTCGATGTCATATTGTTGTTGTTATTGTTAGTAGCGATAGAACCACCGGCACCACAAGTGGCGCTCTCCTGAGAATTTTGATTAATTAGGGACGTCTTGCCTACGGCCACTGCTGAATATTTATTCATGACATTATAGTTGGTTTGTATCGAGTGTCCCGTGGGCATGTGGGGCTTAGCCAAGCGATCCAAGTGTGAAATGATGACAACAGCCGCCTGTTTGAGATCCACATTCGATGTCTCCTGATCTGGTAAGGTGAGAAAGCGTAGAAAACATTCGGTAGCACTTGAGGGCAGAACATCCGATGAAGTGTTCGATGTTAAACCGTAATTTCCAATAGCTTCGTAACGTTTTAAAATTGGTACCAGGGGAGCACCCGCATTTTGTGGCACATCGCGATTATCATCGGTAGATTTATCTTTCTCCCACAGAGTAAGCAGAAGAACCACAGCTTCCAGTGTGCCCAAAAGTGTGCCCTTTTGGGCACCCAATTCAAGTAGAAGACAGAGGGCGGTGTGACGATCTTCCTTCGGTGCTAAACATCGACCTCCAAGTGGATCGCCTAAGGCGACTTGTCGTAAAAATTTAATTGAACGTTCTAGAACTTCTATCCAGAGAGGTGAAACCTACAACAAAAAAAAACAATACAGATTGATGATTTGTTAGAAATGATTTTTGGAAAAGGACTACACAATTTTCAATTGAAAATACAACATCATACTGAGAAAATACAAATTGAAATTAAGAAATGCAAATTAAAGTTATTGAATTGAAATTGTACGTATGTGGCAATGAATCTTCGAAAAGAAAATTCAGTTCATGTTCGAAACATGAAGGAGAAACAAATATTTTGTTGCAATATAGAAAAAGTTATGAAGTTGTATGTAAATTAACAGTTCAATCTGTATATCAAAACACGGATACTATTGAAAATAAAGCCAGAAGTGACCACCAAAGGAAGTTAAATTACAGAGATGTCAGCTTTAATCTAAAAGAAGTTGACGAAAATCCGAAAGTGAATGCGAGAATGTTGGACGAAGAGCTTGAACAAGGTCATTTTACTATTGTACATCCATAACGGAGAGTGATGGGACCAAAGACCATAAGAAGAAGATATAAAATGTAAAAAGAATGCCGTTTATGCACAATTTTCAAAAATACATCAGGCTTGTATGAGTATGATACAAATTTTTTTCCAAATATCGTATGGAACATCTCTGTATATCTTTATCTATCTTTGCTTATAATCCCAAAATTACAGTTCAAATACACTGTGCAACAAAATGAAATAGAATATCAAGGTTCGGACAACGGATTCTGATAGAGGGTGTAAAAAATAATACCGGCGATATGAAACTTTACTTATGGAGGTCATTTCAGGGGGTGACCTCTTACCTCCCCCCTCCCTTTGCACAGTCTTATGATGTGGAACACTACGAAGAACATTTTTGTGGAACATCTCTAGCTTCTCAATATAAGGGGCTTCTTGGTCCATTTTTTGGTCCTAAAACAGCAGTTTAACGGGTGTTATACAAAAATATTTGCCATAAAATTCTACTATGAGTTTCTGAATACACGAAAATTCAAAACTCAACTAAAATACCAGAAATAAGTCAAAACTTAAAATCCCTTTAGGTTAGGGTTAAAATTTGTGAATAGTGTCCATGTTTTTTGGAAGATCGAGCTTTTTTGACATAAAGTGGGTTACCGACATAATAAAATACAATTTGGATTTTTTGTAAAATTTTAATTTGTAGTCAGTCGCAATTGTTGAATAAATCCAAACTTCGCGGTTGCAATTGCATATATTTTAACTTTCTCTACTTGGGTTTCTAGAACTATTCTGTCACAAGTATCCCCTATTTTGTTAGCAATCATATACAAAAAAAAAAGAATGTTGGTATATTCAGTATTATTTTTTTAAAAGGCAATTTTTAACTTTAAAGCCAAAACCGCGAAATGATGAAATTTGATAACAAATATTCAAACCTTCTAAAATATTAAGGTCTTTAGAAGGTTTGAATTTCAAAACGCCGATACACATGAATTCTTTTCTAACACTTCTATAAGAATATATCCACAGTGATAATAAAGATGTATTTGACAAAAATTTAAATTTGAATAGAAAATTTAAAAACACCCAAAATACATCACAAAATGTTTTTTTATACGCAGCCATGTTACAAAAAGATCGTAGACTAGCGTTATTAGGTCGTTACGAATGTTTTTGCATAAAAATCAAATTATTTCAAAATTTATATACATATGGGAAAATCTACAAAATAGTCCGATTTCAATTTTGAAAAATTAAAAATTTCAAATTAGAGGCACACGTTTTATTTTAGCGTCAACTTGTTAAAAATACATTAAATATAAATAATGTGCTCGCGTGCATCATTTTTTTCAAGTGCTGTAGAAGTTATATCGGATTGTCCCTTTTGGTTCTATTGCAAGTTTAGCGTCACGTTTTATTTCTATTGCAAGTTAAGCCTGAAAACACTATGAAAATCAACTAAATTTAACCTAAAATGGCTCTCGGTACCAAAATAATAATTCGATCTATTTAGCACTTACACACATTATTAGTAGTACCCATATTCACCGATCACACAGGGTTGCCACCAGTTATTTTTCAAACTGCGGATGTGCTCTTCAAAAAATATGAAATTTCATGATCTGCACGCATCGACCTGATGATGTTCGTACTGTCATAATCTCCTTGTCGCTGAAGGCACACCAAATCGTCCGGTCGCCTTTTGTTAGTATCTCTGTCGTTTATAATCCAATATTAAAAAATTTGCAATTACGTTCACGCTGAAAGCGCAAAAAAGAAAATTGTATCAATTTTCGTTTTATGCAAAAACAGAGTGACAGATTTTGAAGAGCTACCATTTTTTCCTCAGTGATGGCACACGCCCTTTTCAACATATAGAAGATTCCGCAACATCATTACTATCATCCACAAAAAGATCAGAATGATTTTCTCTTATGCTGAAAAAGTTAAAGCCAAAAGAGTTGAACAACTCCCGAAAGTTACAAGCAAAAATAGGGTAAATTAGGGTAGACCTTAGCTCAGTAGACTACATTAACAGCATAATTTTAAAACTTTAGGATGTTGGCGAGGTTAAACTCGTCGTTTTGAAAATTATGACACTCTCAAAAATATTATATATTGCTCTTAAAGCGGTTAGAAGCCTGAGTGACATGGAATCGTACTATACCGTAGATTTGCCCATATGTATTACTCCGCTGGGGAACATATGACTGCAACATTTGAAATTGAAAAAAAAATTGTCAACTAGCGTTATTAGGTCAATGTAAATGTTTTTGCATAAAAATTAAATAATTTGAAAATTGATATAAGGTCCCAAGATTTTAAAATGAATACTAGAACTTCATATAGTTACATCTGTTCCCCCTCCATTATGATAACTGACATTGTTTCATATAAATAGCGGCCACTGGCTCATGGGACTAGTGGATATAATAATTCAGCTACCCAATTATAATTAATGCTATGTTGTCTTTAACTTCAATTGGATTTCGTTTTTGGAAAATTTTAAGGACAAAAAATCTATTGAGGAATAATCTTTTGTTCTTCTTTTGCTTATCACTTTATTGAAAGAAAAAGTCACCGAACGTAGACAAAAGAAAGTCGCAGCTTTATCGCAAAATGTAACAATGGACATATTATTGAGTGTACATATGTATGTACTACATATATACATACACACTTGTCTACGCACATATTTGGCGCCTAGAGAGAAGTTGAACTCCAAAATATGAAACTGCAGACACTTGTGTTAATATGTAGGATATAACCTTCAATAACATTTTGGCCATCGGTACAAAGGAAAAAAGGTCAAATGAATAAGTGCAAAAAGGTCAATTACGAAATTCAAAAACTAAACATTACATTACTAAAAATGTTTTACATTAAGTTTTCGTTGGATTATTAAAATGATTAAAGATTTCTGCTGGAGCAGTTGTTATTGCCAAAGAAATAATTCTGCTGGATCTTACTATTATAACAATAAGAACCAAACCAAAACCATATATTTATAAAAAACGCTTTCAATTTCAAACAAAATTATCTCAAAAAACAATTGGATAAGACAATTTGAATAGCTCTGCAAATAAACAAACTGACAGTTTTAGATAGTTCGGTCAAAACTGGAAAACGAATACGAATAAATATATTTCAGTCTCGAGACATTGTTTGTACAATCTCGAGAATTTTGCTATGACTTTACTTTGTAAAACCTGTAAAACTGAAGTCGAATTAGGCCAGACTGAATCTTTTAAATTCTCTCTCAGTTACAAAATCGATCGCGCTTAAACTCTGTTACTGACGAATAGATTTCTCCCTGAATTGGGGAAAGTCCATACCTATTTATTACATTCGTCCCCAATGTGAAAGCCAATATGAAATTGTTTTGTGAAATCTGTGACCTGCAAATCTAGAATTCAAATTCAGAGTAATTTTTAAATCAAAATTAAAATGAAAACAAAACAATCTACAGATTTGTCATTCTCCTAATATAGGTAGATTAAGGAAAAATAAGTATTATATTATAGATTCCACTTACCTGTGATGTATCAAATAGCAGAGCTTCCGGTAAA
The DNA here is from genome assembly GCA_947397865.1 of Polietes domitor. Classification (NCBI taxonomy): domain Eukaryota; kingdom Metazoa; phylum Arthropoda; class Insecta; order Diptera; family Muscidae; genus Polietes; species Polietes domitor. The sequence goes on from OX377620.1 coordinate 132,274,205, forward strand.
TCTTGTAAAGATTCCAGGGCTTCACACAGCAATTCACTGCACATCTCAGTATCTTCACCGGAACGCCAGGCTCTACGCAGGAAAAAGAATGAGAAATTCAATGCAGCCCGGGTACATACTCGAGCCAAACCAAGTGTTGCCCGTTCACTATCACGTCCCGGAGATCTTAGCTCTTGAGAAGATGGCTGACGGTATTTGCCAAAACGATCTCTGGGTGAAAAATTGCTCTCGTCCGGCATTCTATTCATGTTTTTGTCAGTAGGATTCAAAAAAGGATTATTCGGATTTAGTGATGTGGGTATTTCCGAGGATTGCATCTGTTGCAGGCTATGTTGCTGCATAGCCTGTTGCTGCTGCAACTGTTGTTGTTTGCAACGTGCCAAAGCCACAAAGTAACGCTCATAGATGAGTAACTGCTCACGCAGATGTATAGATGAGAGACAGTTCCCAGCCGCTTGCAGTGCAATGTCGTGGAGTTCGTTGAGCAACGTCTTCTGGCACTCCACTTTAGCAGGGCCATTGGGTGTCTGGCCCCACAACCACGACTCGAATATGGCATCACTGGCAATGCGTTGAGCCGCCACAGCGGCAGCTTGGGCCTGAGTGGTGATCTTTTTTATGGTGGCATCCGAATCTAAACTGTGGCAGGCACTACAATTACAAGCCGACAGGGGGCCACAGAAGTCATTCGCTGGGCAGCAGGAGCATTGCAACTTCTGCACGCCACAATAATGTTTGCCATCATCTCCCAGATACGATAGGTTGCCAGCAGCATTTAGTACCGGAGACGCCGACGATGATACTAGTTCACAGTCCTGTATAAGATTGTTCCACAGAACAGCAGCATCTTCGGGACTGCGCAAACTCGAAATGAGATCGGCACGTACCCACTTGGTGTCGAGAAACGGCAGAGGTCTCAGATATAAATCCGAATTGTTCGAATTTGCTGACATCTTTGGGAAAATGTCGATTCGGCCTTTAATTCGATTCGATGTAAGCAAGCTCGTCCGTCCGTCCCACTACATCAGATACTGTGTCAGCATTTTCTCTATTGATTGCTAGTTAGCCTCTGTTGTATTCTATTCAAATCGTGCTTGGCTTGTCAATACTACGTAATTTAATTCAAGCTCAATGGTATCGATTTTCAAATTCAATCGGAACGTAATCTGTTTGTTGTTGTTTTTTTGTTTATTTGTGAATAAAAAGTATATGCATATATGGTGTTCAATTACGTAGAGATTGCAACTGATTTGGATTTGTTTACTTCAATGCTTTTAACCTCACGTTGTTGTTATTAAAAACAAAAAGGTAGCAAACAAATGTATTTATTTATACAGACATACACGGCGGCGGCGTTATTATTGTTTATTTTTAAACACTTTACCAGTTCTCCTCCTCCTCACGCACGCACACATGCAACCCACGAGGCACCTCCCCCCTACAGCTGCATAGAACAGTAAAGCACAGACGACAAAAGATATGCGGGCCCTCCTCTTCTCTTCTTGGTGACTGCTCCAACGATTCCGACTATTGTAACAAAAGAATGAATTTGTGAGTGGTTTTGGTTTGAGGTTACTATAGCAGCAGTCAAATAATTGGAGTCTTGTTATTTGTTTTTGTACCTGTTTTCTCTGTAAATTACGTTACCAGATTGGGGAATGTAAAAAAAATGGGGAGCTAATTTAACACTGATTTTATTTATATCAATGTCACGGTTTGGAACAATCAAAAGAGAATGTGTGTCGTACCGATGTACATATTTAATGTAGTAAAATGACATGGACGAACTAAGGGTCACGGTGTGTAAATTGTATTAAAACAACAATACAAAATACAAGTGAAAGTGGTAATTGTGACAATACTCATGATTATTTTATTTGAAAATATGGCTGTTTTTCTTTAAGACTTGAAAACTAAGCTGCGATAACAATCTAAATAAAAAAATAAATAAAAATCTAAATAAAATGTTAAAATTTCACTCAAAATAAATAATTCTTTTTAAAATTGTCGCCAAAAGCAATGTCAATATGTGTGTGAAAACAAATTTTGAAAAAATAATTTTGTGTGCCTGGATAATTATCGAGGCTAAGTCCAATAAAGTCGACACAAAATATTTTTTTGAAAATTTACATTTATTTATATTGTAGTTGGCGACAATGTGAAATAATTAATTTTTTATTTTGAAAGAAAAATTAAATTTTTATTAAAGTTTTTGTTATCGCAGCTTGTTATCCCGGCTGAAAGAAAAACAGCCCTAATAATGGGCAATAAGCCTAGGAAAGATCCATAAAGATGACATCCGAAACGGCACGAATCAATTAAATTTCTCTGTAGAAAATCAATTTCTAGATAAGCTGCCGATTGCTTTGCAGATAAAAGAAGAGACTCATTTACATTTTATATTAAACTTTTTAGAATGCATTTTAAGAAGAGGCGTGGCAAACTCAAATCCCCTATGTCCAACTAACATAGGGGAGTTGAGTTGAAATTTTCAGTCATTTCACGAAATGAGATATTTAAATATCCATCCATGGACATAACAAATCCAGACAGATATAGAATATACCATATTTTTCAATTGAAATTGAGAAATGCAAATTGAAATGATGAAATATTCAGAAGTGTAAATTGAAATTAAGAAAAAAAATTGAAATTCAGAAATGAAAATTAAAATCGACAATATTGATATTGAATTGATATTGAGAAATGAAAAATTGATAATAAAAAAACAAATTGAAATTGAAAATATACTAATTGATATTGAGAAATAATCTAAAGACATGCGAAGAAAAGTTGACTTGAAATAGAGAAATTAATATCACCATGCCATTTGTGGATGGTATTTCATCCACAGGCATTGATGAATAGGAGACGTGGAGCACATGAGGCCAGAGATTGCCTAAAGGGAATTACTAAATAGATGGAGTTTGCGACATCGCTTCCTGACACATTCAAACTGGAACCGTTTTGAAAATACAATAGCTACCCTTCAAAATACTAAATGTTTCTCCACCTGGAGTTTGCTAACATCGCTTCGTCTACTTAGAAAGTAAAATAGATGTAGCTAAAATAACAATTACCGGTGACTGTACCAGAGCAGTTCATCATTCATTTCATTTATTTCTTTGTATTTCCAAGCCAATTGGCCGATTATAACTTAATTACATTATTCTTCGGGAAACTACAGGGCTTACTAGCTTAATTTTTGTATGGAATTTACTCGTTTAACAAGAAAGTAGCTTACTACTCTCTTAGCGTTGCTGCCAGATTTTTCCTGTTAATCTATTTAAGAAAAACCAAGGGGTAGCAACGTTGTCACTCTATCAAGCCACTTAATTGTAAGCTAGTAAGCCCAATCGAACAGGCCTATTAAATGATTTAAACTAATTGAGAATGGTTCATATATTCAATTTCGCTTTATATTGTTTTTCCATATAATATTTTATTCTTATAATTTGTAATAATTTCTTCTCAATTTCAATGTTGTTTTATCATTTTAATACCTTAATTTCGAAATATCAATTTATTTTTTCCCAATATCATTTTGTATTTTCTCAATATTAATTTGTTTTCCCAATAATAATGTCTTTTCACAATATCAATTTGTTTATTCTCAATAACAATTTTCATTTCTGAAATTCATTTTTCTCAATTTCATATCTCAATTTCAAATTTTATTTTCTGAATTTCAATTTTCATTTCTTAATTTCAACTGAAAATGGTGTAGTAAACGCCGTCTTTGTGATCCGTAATTTATGGCTCCTTTGAAAAGTGAGCTAAATCGCAAAAGTTTAAACATATTTACAGAAAATAATTTGGAATACAAAAGACTTTAAGATGTCATTTTGAAGATATTGAAAATTGATCGGTCATACGTTGACGAAATCTCAGGGTACGTTGGTAGAACCGCCCACATTCGGAGAAGACGAGATCACTACAATGAGAAAGCCCTGGAATGAAATGAAAGTGTTAGCACCTAATTGACATGATTGGAATTTATTTGTTATGGCCCTATGTTCCAGATATATACATTGAAAATACCACCAGGTCACATATTACGAAAATAGCTTACATTTTGTATATCCGTTGACCGTGGCCTTTAGAAAACAATGATTTTCAATTTTAACGCAATTGAACAGCACTTAAAATAGAGTTCCGATAATTAAAAACCTCTATTACACGGTATTACAGAATCCAAATTCATACAAACAGCAACGAAACGCTAAAAGCTGCACCTTGTGGGTATAAAAAATACCCTGATTTGCAGAGTGTGCTGAGAATCCAATCTGGTAACACCGCGGATAACGTCACTTTTTTGTTCGTGTAATTGTGTGTATACAATTTAGAATTTTTTCACAAATTACATTATTTTTCACAAAAACTAGTTAAACCTTCAAAGTTAATAAAATTCACATGAGTATTTGACTTTTACTTCTGCTCGAGGTTTATAAATGATTACATTTTGTCCGATACTGAAAGGTTTATGCGAAAATTAACTCCACCTTAATTTTTATCTGCTATGAAAATTTTTTTCATTTACACATCACTTTTACAATTTCATTGCAAATATCAATTTCAATCTACCAAATTTCCTTTGTTCGCGTACAATTCTTTTTGGTTCTCTATCTTTTTTGCCGATTTTTATTTAATAAACTATTTTAAAATGTGAAACTACTTAGCTAGCGCGATATATATATCTTCATGTATTAATGCGAAAAAAGACGACGAAATAAAATGTAGGAGGCAAGGCAGAAACGTCACAAAATTGCGAAAGAGAGTGTGCAGTCAAATGCGAAAAGAAGAGAGAGAGTCGGCGAAAATAATGCTCTGTTTACGTTTGAAGCGATCAAAACATACGATGAAGAAATGTGTAAAAAAAGAAAAGAAAGAAAAAAAGTCCGCTCAAACTTTTGACAGCGTTGCCACTTTGCTAGTAAAAATGCTGTCTTGTCGTTGCTTCCTGCTATCGGGGTATTTACATTGCAAGTTTTATTGTACAATTTGTCTCCGTCGTACAAAAATCAAAAATCTTATCATGTGAGTAAAACCTTGAGACTAATTGGCCAAATTAAAATCAACGAAAAAACATATCGAGATCGAAATAAAGTTTTATTCGCAAATTAGCAACAATTTTGATGAACTCATATTCTACAACATAAATAGAACGTGCCTAACAGACAATCGATTTCTGCTTGAAATGACATAAGGCTGATTTTCAAATGTCAAATTTGTATGGGATCAGACATTTGTAAATCGAACTTGAACTGAAATCGAGTTATTAAATTTTTGTGTAAGAAAATAATTGGCCATGTTCTAACAACCGCACGTATTTTAAAAATATTTTTTTTGCGATTTCGAGTTTCTAAATTTTACATTTGAAAGAGGGCCACATCAGTCTATGTATTTATACAGCCTTCTGATTTGACTTCTAGATTAACGAGAAGTACTTTGTTGTATTTCGCAATTTGAAACTTCGAGGATTGATAATAAAAACCTTATAATGGGGTGGAGAGAGAAGAATATCATATAGTCGGCCCACCCAATTTCCTTTCCATGGTTGTTTTTAAGTGAATAAAATATTTCTAATTTATAAACAAAAAGTGTAAAACCGAAGAAAAATTGTCGATGGTCTTCCGATTTTGATGCAATTTGTTGTATTTGTTTATGTTAGACAATTTTTTGAAAAATATTGAAAACTGCCAGCCCAGCATTTTTTGATATTTTCTATAAGAAAAAAATAGTTCTTTAAGTCGGGATAACAAGCTACGATAACAAAACCTAAGTAGAAAATTAAAATTTCACTCTAGCAATATGCTGGAATGAATTTTAGAATATTCTCAATTTGAGGGACTATAGATAGCTTCGTTAAAAATGTAATAACTTTGGAACGCGTCTTTATATGCGAACGATTTGAAAGGTTGATAGAATATAGTAAAATGCCCTTGTATTTCAAGAACACCAAATATTAAAAATACGATTAATTCTTAAATATCCCGTCAAACATATTATTTATTATTGCTATTTAATTATTTTCTATTTTATCTATATATAAAAGAAAGTGTCCGAAGCGATGTAATCCCATAACTCGAGATTGGCCAAACCGATTTTGATGATTTGTACTTTGTTGGAAAGGTATTTTCTCAGCACGGGTTTAAAAAAATGGAAATTTGGATTTTCATTTTGTGGGCGGAGTGGGCGTGGCAATAGTGTTTTTGGGAGCTAGAAGGCTGAAAATTGGTACATATATACTACTGACCACGAAAATGATAAATATGATGTAGAAATTTGGATTTTCATTTTGTGGGCGGAGTGGGCGTGGCAAAAGTGTTTTTTGAGCTAGAAGGCTGAAAATTGTAGCGTATATATTACTGAACACAAGAATGATAAATATGATGCCGAAATTTGGATTTTCATTTTGTGGGCGGAGTGGGCGTGGAAATAGTGTTTTTGGGAGCTAGAAGGCTGAAAATTGGTACATATATACTACTGACCACGAGAATGATAAATATGATGTAGAAATTTGGATTTTCATTTTGTGGGTGGAGTGGGCGTGGCAAAAGTGTTATTGAGAGCTATTTAACCATTTGTTTTTTTTTTTGCCTGGCGAAGCGGGCGGGGTTCAGCTAGTACTTTATAAAATATCAAATTTTCAGATTGGGTAATTGGTTGATATGAACTTTTAGGAAAAAGGTGATGTAGGACGAAAATGAAATGACGGTGATTATTGAAAACATGTTTTTCACTGATTTTACAGATTTTGTCAGTCATAACTGGGCGTTAAATTTAGAAAATATTTAAAATATTGCCAAAAGAATTGGCAATTAACTGAATTGTACTATCCATAAAACATCGAATGGAATACATACACAATATTTCTTCAAAATCGAACAAGTTCAAAATCTTGTGGAATTATCCTATAATACAAAATGTCACCCATTTTTAATGTTTCATGAAAACCCCCGAAGAAAATCCTTTTCGACAGGTTTTTTTCATAAAAAGAAATTCGGTTTTTTTATCACTCTAATGTTACCTCAATTATTCCGTCCAAGAAAAATAAAAAGAAACACATTCATAAAATCTCAGTGTCTACACATTACTTTTATTAACTCACCCACAACTCTAACATTTATACTATTTCCTAATAAACGGTACTTTTGTCGGGTTGTGGTTTCTTTGGGAAAATCAAATGTTTCTGGAAAACTCATTAATCTCGAAACTTCGCGAGGTGTGAAATAACGTAGTCTCAATTTCTTCAACAATTCCCAACTTTCTTCCTTCTCCGAATTCTCGATAGTTTCCAAATTCTTTAGTTTAGCGAAAATATCCTGCATTTCATCCAAACTTAAGGGGCAAAATACGGAGCCCGTTCCCTCGCTGTAGTGAGTATAGGCTTTGGTAAAACACATAGTATTGTTTGCGCTAGAAGTAACTATATCCAACAACCATACTCTTTTCTTAAGCACCGCTTCATCTAATAGCAAGTCAGAGTGTATCGAAGATTCTTCCGACAATAAAGATGACAAATGTGTAGCTTCAAATTTGATTTCCAATGCTGTAGGCAGGCAAGTCCATATTTTTCCTGCCGGAAATTCGAAATCCTTGCTTCTTCTAGCTATGCAGAAATAGCGGTGTCTCGTATTTGGAACTCCCATTTGAGTGGGCGTTAATATAAACTCCCGGTAGTAGAATCCCGATTTTTCTAGCGCCGCAACATACTTTTCTCTGGCCACAGATTCTTCAAAACCTTTAACATTTTCCATTAGTATGTACTGTAAGCCAGTACATTGCGGCAACAATTCACATATATGATTTAAGGCATCTGATCGCTTGTCTTCAATATCCATTTTCTGACCAACACGTGTATGTGGCTGACAAGGGGGTGACATTAATATTGTGTTTACTTGGAGCTTCTGTAATGTCTTTACACTAAGTTTCTGTATATTATTATTCAACACAGGTGTAGTTGAATGATTGTGAGCATATACCACATTGGCAACCGTATTAATGTCCATTGCAGATATAATTTGTCCTTTAAGCCTAGAGTCTAAATTAAAATTATGTTATTTTGAGGTTGACATAAATATCCATAATTAGAAATGTAATTTGATGCACTTACATTCGAATGCGTAGTGCATTCCTCCAATACCGCTAAAAAGTTCCAAAATATTCAGTTCCATCTTATATATATTATAATAAAATAAATAATAATAAAATATCTAATGTTTATGTTTTGTTGGAGTTGTCAAACAAGAAAGCATAAGATTTCAGCCTAATCGATGACGATGACGGCGCCGCGCGACGCTCTACACCTCTTATTTATAGTGCAGTTTACACTTAAAGATTTATCGTGAAAATTATTTTTTAGCGTGTTCTGTTATGTGAATTTGATTTTCCAACAAAATCCTTGGTGTTGTGATATATTATGACGAGATTTTTAGAGATGTATGATTTGACAGCTGTTTGTTTACCATCTTTATTTACAACTGCAGAACATCGGAAAATGTTAGCCCTGGCTCCTACAATGGTTTCTCAGTTCGCTGGTATCAAATTCTTTCCATGGAACGCCTGAAATACAATCATCTCATACACATTTGACATTTGTAAATCGACCTTATGTTATTTCAAGCTGAAATCGGATGAAGTGTGAAAAGGCTATTAGAACTAAAAGTGAGATACGAGTGACGTATTTTTAAAGAATCCGATAGAAAAAGTGGATTTTGTAACTGTCAATTTGTATGGGAATTCAGGTGGATTTGTCGAAAAAGTGAATTTTTTACATATCTGAATCACTATTACTAGGCCTGTTCGATTGGGCTTACTAGCTTATGATTAAGATACTTGATAAGGTGGTAACATTGTTATCCATTGGTTTTTCTTAAATGAATTAACAAGAAAAATCTGGCAGCAATGCTAAGAGAGTAGTAATCTAATTAGGCCTGTTCGATTGGGCTTACTAGCTTAATTTTAGTTTGGACTTTACTCGCTTATCATATAGGATAGTCTAAACGGGCCTTACTCAATATTTTTTTGTCAGACGTCTCACGGAACGCTTATTGATTAGGTGGTACTGTCAACTCGAAGACGAAAGGAAAATAAAAAACGAACCAGGCTTGCCAGATTATTCTTTGTCCTCAAAATAGTCATGAAAAATTCCCAAATACAAAGAATGGATTTTTATCCCAATGAATTCAGCCAAGGCAAAAACAAAAGTTGTGTTTAACGTAACGTTTATAAGTTAATAGCCTTGTCACACTGCATGCGAAATCTAGTTTAAATGACATAAAGCCGATTTTCAAATGTTAGATGCCATATAAATTTGAAAATTGAAAATCGATCTTATGTAATTTAAACTAGATTCCGCTATAAGTGCAGTGTGAAAAAACCACAATGCCGTCTGGCAAAACTAACTGGCAGAACTATATTTTTTGTAGCAAACAAAACAAATAACGCTTCGGACACACCAACGCTTTTTATTTTCGGCGCAGCGTTTTTCTCATCTTCGGTTTGATATAGGTGTGCTAATCTTATTGGTCTCCCTATACGGCAAATATCTTTCCCGCCAATTATGTTATTCAGATATTCAAAAGATATGTCAATAGTCACTACTCCCTCTTTTCTCCTTCTTGTACCTTATCTTCCATCCGCCAACACAATGCACTTCATTTACAGCAGACATCCCTTGAGTGTTGGTCCGGTAAAAAAATCAGACGTTCAAGAAAAACGCAGCTCCGAAAATAAAAACGTTGGTGTGCCCGCTGCTTAAAGGCCCATTCAGACAGCCGCGAAACGACAGTCGCAAGTCGCTTTGACAGTAGTGCCGTTTCACATACACAAATAAGAACGCGCGTAAAAGCAGCCGTCGATTATAGCCAAGACAATATCCCAGTTCAAATACCAAATTCTCCGTCCCCTGTTGACCAACAAAAAATCCCCATGGTTGTGGGCAAATCACTACATCTGGCAAACCTGAAACCAACGACGCAAATGTCATTCGAGAAAAAGTGAAAATCGAAGTCGTGCGCCAAAAAATATTTTCATATAATTCGTAGATAAATACATATAATCAATAATGAAAAATTAAATTTGTAAAAAAAAATCTCTTCAGATCATTCGACTTTGAACAATTTCAAAGTAGAGCCAAAAAACCTTAAACCTCAATCGCTCTGTTGATTTGTGTGTGTATATAAGAGATAAGAGCAACGACAGCGAAACACTAAAAGGAAAAGAGGAAAAAAACAAATTGAAACATCCCGAAAGAAAAATAGAACTTCTAATTTCACCAAGAAAAAATTTACTTTTTGGGGAAATGTTTAATAATTTGTTGCAAAAGTGGCGTTTGTAAGCGATAATTTAAGTTTTGAACGTTATTTTCTTCAGAAAATGCAGGTGAGTTGCTGGGGGTAGGGGAGACTCCCATAGAGATGAGATGTCGTGTGTGCGTTCTTTTGCTGTGAAGCGTCTGTCTGTGAGTTGTCTTCAAGGAGGCTCATCTCTGACATAACCTTAATATGAATGCTATCGTTATGTCGAATCTAATGTTGTTTTTCCTTTATTTTTTAGCAAGTGGACGATCCTCCCTATTTACAAGTGGGCACGGAAGTCAGTGCCAAATATAAGGGCGCCTTTTGTGAGGCTAAAGTCAGTGAAGTTGTTCGCAACATCAAAGTCAAGGTTGCCTACAAACAGGGTTTGGGCTCTGGTGTAGTTTCCGATGACGACATCAAAGCGGCGCCCGGCCAGCTCAGAGTGGGAGCTATAGTTGAAGTTCGCCACCCAGATCGCAAAGATTATGTGGAAGCAACAGTTACCAAAATCCAGGACTGTTCACAGTACACGGTCGTTTTTGATGATGGCGACATAACCACCCTAAGGCGTACGGCATTATGTCTGAAGAGTGGTCGGCACTTTAATGAAAGTGAAACGTTGGACCAGCTGCCACTGACTCATCCGGAACATTTTGGCAACCCTGTGGTAGGTGGACGCCGTGGTCGTAGACGTGGCCACATGAATGATGACAGTTCGGATGAAGATGATGAAAGCGATGCCAAGGAGGTTGTTAATGAAAAAGAGGAACATATTGGCAAAGTTGTCTGCGTCGAGACGGAGTCGAAGAAAAAGGACAAAGAGAAATGGTTCCCTGGTTTGGTGGTAGCACCCACAGCTCAAGCTACGGTACGAATACGTGTGAAAGATGAGTATTTGGTGCGCTCATTCAAGGATGGTCGTTATTATACAGTACCCAAGAAAGAAGCCACTGGGTTTACTAGAGAAGCAGCCGCCAAACAAGACGGACCCGCGGTCCAAGCGGCTCTGGAATACCTCGACAGTGATGTTCTTCCACCGCATTGGGAACGCGATGCTCTATTTGGACTCAGTAACTCCTCGAGTGACAATGAGGATGAAATAGATTCGGATTCGTCGGATGATGAGCCGCGAGAAGAGAAGGACCGCTTTGTTGCTCAGCTCTACAAGTACATGGATGATCGTGGTACACCATTGAATAAAGTACCCTCAATACAAAACAAGGATGTAGATTTGTATCGACTCTTCCGAGCGGTTCAGAAAAGAGGCGGTTACAATCGTGTCACTTCACAAAATCAGTGGAAATCTATTGCACTGCGTCTGGGCTTCGCTCCAGTCACTGTCAGCATTACGAATTTGGTTAAACAAGCATTTAAAAAGTTTTTGCAACCTTATGGAGAATTTCATCGTAAATTGGGATGTTCCATGTTAATGTCGCCACGCAACTCCAATCGAAGTAAAGGCCGCAGCCTTGTACGGGCCAGTTCGGTTGCCTCTCCCAAACCCCAAGACACAAACAAAGAATCCATCATGCCAATTAGCAAATTGGCTACCACTTCCACGTCTAGTTCTTCCTTAGCAGCTGCCTCAATATCGGCAGCCGCGGCACTTTCTACATCGAACACCAATATTTCGATTACCGAAGAATCCGAAAATACTAGCGAATCTAGTAGTCAAGATACTACCAATAAAAATAAACGAAAATCATCATTGGGTGGTTCTTCGACCACCACAGCATCAACGGTGACCGCCGCCAACCCAAGTGTTAGCGGAGCTGGTAGTAGTAGTAAAGTCAAGGGACTAGTTGACAAATACGAAGAGAAGAATGTGAAAGATGACGGCGATGTTCCATTATCGAAAATAAAAGCAGCTTCTAACACCAACAAAGAAAGAGAAAGAGAGGAATGCAAAGAGAAGGAAAAGGAAAGGGATAAGGATAAGGAGAGGGATAAAGAAAAGGAAAAGGAGAAGGACAAAGACAAAGAAAAGGACAAAGATAAAGACAAGGATAGCGGAAGCTCTAAAGATTCTTCTGGTCATGTTACCCGGGATTCGTCGCCATCGGGTAAGTCGAAGTGAACTAATATATAAATATTAATCAAGGGTTGCCAGGAAATTTAATAGCGGTAATATGAATATATCGTCGATTCGGAATAATGAAGATGAGATTGATCGCCTCATAAAGGGCAAATACCTTTATGAAATTAATACAATCCGACTTGTTTTGAATCTGTTGTCGATGAGTTACTTCCTTTTTCGCCTATACAGATATTTTGGGATATATCATATACAAAGTTTCGTTTTTGTATAGTTCTTTTTATATAAATAAAATAATTCTGGACAAAGATCACTCAATTCGATTTAGAAAATGCATTACATAAGGTCGTAATTAAACCTTCCGAACCAATATCAATTAGACCAAATTTTATGCACAAAAAATCCATTTTTTATTTCAGTCTTGTTAGTCATACCAACTTTAGGTCTATTATATCTATTATATTAATGCAATAATATTTGAATGCGATGATAAGCATTCGATAGGACTCCACGCAAATTCCAAATATTTTCAAAAGATTCCGGCTGAACATTATAGGCCGAATCTACAGCCTTTGACCAGATTTCAATTTCTTCACCTTTGAGCTTAGCATCGACAGGAATTCGTGCTGTCCACAAAGACCAACCATAGTGGCGGCCATCTGGTTCGTTGTCCTGTTCCAATGTGGCCACATGCCAACTTTTACCCTTATCAGCCGTTAAATCTACACGTACAATACGACGGCCGCCGCCGGACCAAGCATAACCACGAACTTCTACAAAACCATCTTTCGAAACTTTCACCTTCTCTCCGGCAGCCGGCGTACATATGGCGGAAGTGACGGGCATTGCTTGTATGGCTGGCGACTTTGTGAAATCAACCGTGTCCCAGTCAGTACTAGGGCTGAAACCTTTATAGTCATTTTGTTGCCAGTGAGAACTCGATTCGTGGTCGGCCACCGCAATGCGTGTTAACCATTTTACATTGCGTGCTCCAACAGTTCCGGGTACAATGACACGTATCGGATAGCCATGGTCACGATTGAGAGGACTACCGTTCATTTCATAGGCTAAAATAACATCTCCCCTCTCGTCCAAAGCTTTGGAAAGCGGTATAGAAGCACCGTAAGGATTTGAAGTGGGATCTAAATCAGCACCTTCAAAAATGACCTGAAGTTGCTCATTTGGCTGTACACCCATAGCTACCAGGACATCACGCAAACGTGCTCCCGACCATTTGGCATTGCCAACAGCACCCGCACCCCAGGAAAGACCTAAAAGTAAAAAACGAATATAGTTTGTTTATCAATTTGAAATGATCATCATACCTTTAACACTCTTAACAGTCGTCATCTCTGAACGTCTGTTGCCACCACACATCACAGCCGCTGTGACGGTTTGTTTTGGCAATGCCTTAATGTCTTCAAAACTTAAAACCTTTTGTTTTTCCGTTGCTCCTGCCTTGGGTGTTTCTATTTCCACTTCCAGCTCGTATGTTTTCTCATCGAGTACAGGCACAGGCAAATGATTTCTTACATAAAAGAATTCATTGGGCGTATAGAAATTTTCGGCCAATATTGATATTGGCGGTTCGGCATTAAATGGTCTCTTCGATGTTGGCTTTAACAAGGAATGGCGTTTAGGTTCGTGGGCCCAGGGTGAACCCATATCATCTGTGCTAACTTCATCCTCGGGCGAAATATTGCCAATGCGATATTTTTCTAGTATTGTTAGTATTTCCTTTGTATTATGCTGCTGATAAATTGACCAGAAGGGATCTATAGCACTGCCAGCACCCAACATGATTTTATCACTACCAGGATGTTTGGGTATAAATGCAGTTATGTCATAGACACCAATGCCGTATGTCACCCAAACACCATTTTCCAAACTATCGTGCTTTTGTATTTCATCTAATTTGTAAGTAGGCAAATCTTTACGCTCTGTCGAATGCCATAGTTCATATGGGTCCTCCTTTTTACTTGTTGTTGTTGTTTTGATGATTTCACTGCCCTTTAAAGAGGCCGCATTCATTTTGAGCTTATCCATATTATCAAATACTAAATAGCCCATGGTTATTCCGCCCAATGTTAAAATTGAATAAGTGATAGTTTTGTTTTTATTTGAATTGTTTGCGTGTCCTCCTGACGCATGTCGATATTGTTGCTGGTACTGTTCCCTGCCGCTGTTCTCGAGTCGGCCATTAATTTTTGCATTTGATACTGTCCATATACACCTTAATCCTGGCGTACATGTAGATCTTAATTTGGCGGCTGCTTTTATTAGAGAACTCATTGTTGGTCAATACCCTGGAATAGGAAAATTTGGACTAAATGAAATTTTATATGGAAATTAAAAACTAGTAAGAAAGTTTTAGTTGTTTAAACCGATTTCGTATGTACCCTCAGCCTAAGAATGCGAGTATCTATATGGAAATATACAAGATTCTTTACTTTTTTCTTTAAAGGATGAGGGAGTTAAGGGAGTGTTATGTTAATCGAGTTATAAACCACTATTCTCCACTACACCATTTCCACTTGAAATTGGGAAAATTCCAATTGAAATTGAGAATTTCCATTTCATAATGAGAAAATTTAAATTGAGATTTTCCAAATGAATTTGCGAAAATTCCAATTGAAATTGAGAAATTTCAGTTAAAATTGAGAAAATTCCAAACGAAATTAAGAATTTCTATTTCAATTTAAGAAAATTTCAATTGAAATTGAGATTTTCCATTTGAAATAGAGAAAATTCCAATTGAAATTAGGAATTTCCACTTCAAATTGAGAAAAATTCCAATTGAAATTGCGAAAATTGAGAATATTCTTATTGAAGTTGAGAAAATGCAGACATTTCTATCTTCAGTCGGAATTGTTGAATTGACCTTTTGCAATAAACTGTTATTTTTTTGAAACATGTGTATATTGTATACAATTCTATTTGGTTCTACATTTAGAGGTTCTACATTAGTAGAATTTATTTTTGATTTGGCATCGCCCTTAACTTTAGACCAAATAATTTGCGACAGCATAATATAGATACAATTTGCAGTCTTCAAAGAATTTTTCCAGTTAACAACGCGAACCCTAAATTAAACGCTAATACTGAAGTATGACATTATCCCGATATTTTATAATTGTTTAGAAAGACACTTTCAAAACAATAGTTTTCGTAAAGTAAAGATCAATTTACAAAAAGTTCACTTCAACTCTGAATACCTAACCAGACAATTTAATTATGCCAAAACGCCAGAATGTTATAACTTCATTCTTCTATGGAGACAATAAAAACGAAGCATTTAAATATGATATTGTCTCCGTGTAACTGGAACGACAAATCCCATGGAATTTAAGTATTTTGAATACTCCATGGTGGTGCTGTGTGTGCCGTATTATCAGCGCTCGTATATGATTTTGTAGTTTTTATTAATGACCTTTCTTGGATTTCTATCGCAAATTACTGATAACATTTCACACATTTTGTCTTATGATTGTCCAACATGTTTTTCTCTTCACAGTAAAAAGTTTCAAATATAAATTTATAGCAAGTTTTATAATGTTCACATCGAGCGGCGTGTTTATTTTTTATAATTTTTAAAGAATACCTGTTTACTACGCAGCAGTTTGTGGAATATTTAGTATTCAAATTTAATTGTTAATAAAAAGAAAATTTCGATTAGTTGCTCGTTCCTCCTTCCTTCAGTAGTCGGCAACTTTATTTGTTATTATTATTAAACGTTCTGCTGCAGCCTGCCTTTTTCACAAACGTCAAAGCATAAAGATAGTGAGTAGGAAAGATGAGAGGAATAGCAAAGCAACAAAACTTCACGTATATTGTGGATGAAATATGAGCATAAAACAAAACTAAAAATCAGTTGTTGTGAAAGCTCCCGCTTATCTGTGCCAAAAACCAACCACATGGGAGAGCTTTTTAGTTAGAACGTGCAACCTGGGTGAAATAGTGTTTAACAATGCTGTCGTTTTTGTATCCTCCACCGTAGGATGGAGTGTATATTCATTATTTTTTGGGTCCCAACGCCTCTCGCCCTTCCGACCGAGAGGACCACGTCCCCGTAACGTAGGGGCAGCGTACAAACCACCGTCCGAAACATGGCGGCTAAGCTAAGTAGAGGGTGGACACAGCATACACCGGATGCAGGAGAAAATCCTTGACTTTATTATATCGATTCCTAATCCGAATTCTATGATGTGACACAATGAATTGAAATCAATACATATTCTACGAATGGGCACTGCGGAAGCATATTTCGTACGCTGAACATCAATATGAAGGAATTGATATTATCTAGAAGGTCTAAATGGCACGTTAAACTTAATCCTAGAAATAAGATAGTCAGAAGGGAAATCACCATTTATAACCTTATAAACACTAGGTTTATTGATATAGAATCACTTTCTGAATCGATCGACCGTCCCAGTGTCTGTCCAATCCCAATTGTCCAAAACGAATCAGATTTATGTATAGTACCTATACAAATGTCGCTTCAGATTTTACTTTTATAATATTTTAACCGATATTCTTCAAATTTCGAACAACACGTTATATTCCAACTAGAAACATCTGTTGTGAAAGTGGGTCACATCGGTTGAGATTCATGTGTAGCTCTCATACAAATGTCGTTACACTTTTGACGTCTTTCGCTTTGAAAACCATATATTTTAAACAATTTCTTCAAATTTGGCAGTACAATTTATATAATTCAACTAGAAACATCTATGGCGAAAGTGGGTCACATTGGTTCAGATTTATATATAGCTCCCATACAAATGCCTCTCTTACACGATATCAATTTTCTACACATGTTAACCGATATTGTTCAAATTTAACGCATCACGTTATATTTTGAATAGAAACATTTAACGTGAAAGTGGTACAAACATCATCACCGATTTGACTGATTACCGCCTAGAACCTACATATTCCATATTTTTGGGTCAAATTTGCTGCAGTGTCATTTCTTCACTGACATTTTTATTCATCCACATTGATCAGTTGATTCAAGCACTCCTTAGAATGAAATGAGCTTCGCCCTGAAGATGTGCAGCTGGAACGCGAACGACGGTGTAAATCAACACAGACAGGAAATTATCTCAATTCTGAGAACATAGGCGACAGCATGTTGCCACGGCCCCTTGACTTTACCGGCAATTTAATGTCCCCCACGATATTTAGTGTCTGCTGAAGTATTTACAAAATTGTTCAATATTCTTGGGGGGCACTGCTTTCTTGCTGATGGGGATTTCCATGCTAAGCACACAGACAATTGTATAATTGTCTCATGGCCTTGCCATTTCTAGTTTGGCTCGTTCAGAGTGCCGGACATTAATTGACTTTAAACTTCTTCCATTACATTATTTGTCAAATATGTATTTCAATTTCTCCTTTCTTTCTAGGATCCAATGTCTCGTCGAAAAAGGACAAAACTCAACGTAAACAATATTCACAGAGCGATGATAAACGCAGCAAACGTCGAAAAGATGAAATTGTTGTGGAAAAAATCGACACCGGCGATTTCGTGGTGGAAACTGGCGATAAATTGAAGGTATACTATCATGAAAAGAAGGTGACATACGAGGCCAAAGTGATTGAAATCACTCTGCAACGTGGCACACCCATGTATCTGGTCCATTATACCGGTTGGAATAATCGCTACGACGAATTGGTGCCCCGAGAACGTATTGCCGAAAATCTCACTAAAGGTTCTAAGTTTAAAGGTCGTTCTTCGGGAAGCAATGAAAAGTCAAAAGAAAATCCTCCCAAACCACCTTCGGCATCTTCATTTGCATCCTCCTCTTCGGGGGTATCCACTGGAAATAGTGGATCGGCCTCATCGTCAGGCCCCAATGCTCAAAATCTTAATGCCGCAAAGACTCCAAGCGCAGCCGGTAAACGTGGCAGGGGACGCAGCGATTCTATGCCGCCCCGATCGACAACTCCCTCTTCGGTGGCGTCTAATTCGAGTAGAACCAAGTCGCCCGCGACATCTTCGGCCTTGAAGAAACGTCCCCAAAGACAAACACCCGGCAACGCAAGACGAACATCGGCCAATGTGTCGGATGTTTCCATGGCCACCGAAGAAGACTCGGATACAGACTCAGACGAGCCGGTCAAACGGCCCAATCGTAACATAAAAGAATCCTCGAAAACCAGGAAATCGCCAGGAAAATCAAAAATGTCCATCTCAGCACCCAACAGTCAGTCAGAAACGGACGATGATGACGACGATGACGAGGACGAAGTGCCCTCAACAAGTAAATCGGCAACACCCAGAAAAGGGCGCGATTATGATCTCTCACAAATTCGCTCGGAACTGAAAGGATTTGAGACTATAAAATCTTCCAATGAAATTGAAGATTCCCCATCCGAAAATAAAAGTGAAACAAAGGATTCTCCGCTGAGTAAAATAAAAAGTGAGAAGTCTGAATTTGATTCAAAATCATCATCGAATTCCACCGGATCATCGGTAATAATAAAAGAAGAGTTGAAGGCTGAGCCTAAGGAGGAGCCCAATAAGAGATCTTCCACGGAGATGTCATCGGAAACGGACTCATTTGGCGACGATGAATCACAGTCTTCGGATAAGACCACTCAATTGGAAAATATGCGCAAGAAATTCCAACAACTAATTAATGCCGAAAAGTTGAGGTCCCTCGATAAACCGCCGACATCAGCAAAACTATCCGCCGCCCAATCATCATCATCATTTGGTAATGCACGGGTAGTGGAGAAAATCATTAAGGACCGTGACTCGGAGAAAAGGCATGAAACTTTAAAAACGAAATCTACTATCAAAGAAGAAGTGAAGCCGTCGCTATCGTCCGTCAAATTAGAGGGAGATATGAAATCGGAAAGCACCCCGGTAAAGGATGAGGAAAAGAAATCTATTGTCACAGTTTCCTCTGAAACAAAGTCCACGCTTATACAACCCACGCGGTTCGGTACGACAACCTCTTCTACGGCATCATCGTCAACATCGGCAACTACCACACCCAACAAGTATGCTTCGGTTATCGTAGAGAAGCCTTTGTCCGCCGTCAAAAAGTTGGAAACTTCATTTAACAAAAAGCTGGAAACACCCAAGAAGAGCTCTATGAGTGAGATGCAATCGCAGTCCCATTCAATCAAGAAGTTTATAGAGCCGAACGTCCACAATAAAGAAATACTGAAAGTGGAGCCGCCCGCAGCCTGTTCGCCATCTTCTACTTCGTCCACTTCATCATCGACTTCGTCATCATCATCGGCCACTTCATCCTCATCGGGATCTAGATTTTTGCCCGATATGAGTAAACTGGATATAAGTGGTACATCGTCGTCGACGTCCACGTCGCTGTCATCTCCCTCGACAACATCTACTTCATCCACATCATACGCGAGTGCCATGACCAAGGAACAAAAGCAATCGACGGGTGGTGTAAACAAACCATCATCGCCCGATATATACGAATTCAAGGATACCGAACCATTTGAATTTGAAATACGCAAGTCGCCCATGGTTGTAGCCACACCCTCATCGGTTATTACATCAAATTTGGGTACATCTTTGTGTCCATCCGCCACCACATCATCGTCATCGTCCGCAGGCAGTAACGTTACACAGCGTCACATGAAACCTTCAACAAAAGCAGATCACCATGCTGCTTTGTCGTCACAAAATCCAATGGCGTCTTTGGTTAATCGCAAAAAACGAGGTTCCCCCATGAAGGAGTCGGTTATAGAGAAATCCAAACACTTGAAATTGGAGGAGAAACCCACAAATCCAACTCCCTTGGTACAAGATGCTAAGCTATTGCATCATTCGTCTCACTCGGCAGCTTCTACGGTGGTCAAAACTCTAAGTAATGCCATAATCAAAGTTGCCGGCTCAGTGATGCATGCCCCGGCCTTGCCCAAAACAACACCGCCCAGCAATACGCCAGCCTCTAGTGTGTCATCGCTACTGGCACCAGTGATAACACCGCAAAAACACTCCTCCTCCGAAACGACGCCATCTGTATTTGATGCTCTGCGCAAGTCACCCAGTTTCAACTTGAACATCAATGCCCTAAACGAAGAATTGGCACAAACTGTACAAGAAACGACCAGAGCTCTGACCGATGCCACGGTTCCGAACAATCCAAGTGAATCGACGCCCACCAAAATTGTGTCACACGCTCCAGTTTCCAGTGCCAACTTGGCCACTACACTGCTGCAAACTCCCCCCACAACAACAACAGCAGCAGCAGGAGCAGTAGCGGTCCTACAACCTATTCAATCGCCCAAGCTGACAACGCCCCCCAGTACGGTGCAAATAAAGCCGCAAGTAGGCAGTCCCTTCATTGAGACACGCAGCGTGTTTGAATTGTCGTTCGGGGCTGGCTCGAGCGGACGAGAGAATAAATTTGAACTTGAAAATGCCAAAGTTCTTTTGTCGGCTACGGGAGGCGTCTTTGATTTGGACGTGTCCAAATTGGAAAGTAAGCCGACGACATCATCGATTGCCGACAAAGTCCTAAAGGCCATTTCGCAAAAGAAAGAGGAGGAGGAAAACAAAAAACACGAAGCAGCAGCCGCCGTAGCAAGTTCCAAGGAAAAGGATGCCGAATCGAAAGATACAAACGTTGTCAATTTGCCTAGTTTGAATACAATCTCCACCATAAAGTCCACTCTGGAAACTTTGCCGCAACCGAGTAATTTTCCAATTTCTTCTTCTTCTTCCTTGTTGAGCGAACCACTAAAAATCAATACGGACATGTCCTCGGCATCGTGTGCAGCACTGTTGAGCGGCCCTCTCACGAATTTCTTAGCCAACAAGCGTACGCCGCTGACATCGCCGGAACCTAAGATGGGCATTCTAGAGTCCATGGGAGGTACTAAAAACCAACTGTCGGAGACCATACAGAAACTCGAGTGTGCCATACAAAGACGCACGCCCGTCACAAGCCATCCAGTAACTCCCACCACTCCGCTGTCCACAACAAATCCTGAAACATTCTCTGATGACAGCAACGACAGTACGGACTCCGAAAGACGTTTGGTTATAGAAGATGTGGCCGATGAATCGGGAACTGCTACAACGACGCCAGTCGAACAAAAACCGAGTCCTGTTTTGTTGGCAACCGTCGAGTCATGTAAGCCTTCAGCGCCGGTGAAATTGGAGTCATCCATGACTCCCACGAAAATAGCCTATGCCGCCGCACAACATGACATTCCGGCCCCAATACCCATTAAGGCCGTGACTCCGATGGCAGCAGCTACTAGAGCAACCATTACACCTACGAATTCCTCGAATATTGTTAGTATCGTGGGCACAACGACAAGTTTGGTTACCACCAAACTTGCCGGTTCTTCCACCTCCACCACCACAGCAGCAGTTGTATATCAGAATACGCTGAAACCTGTTATACAGGCGAATCCACAAACGACAACGGCCGCAACGACACAGTCCATGCAGAAGAGCGTTGTTGTTATGCCCACGCCAGGAGGAGGACAAACTGCAACGCAACTTGGAATTGAAAGAAATCCGTCAGATGGCGGCAATCAAACAAATGTAATTTCTACACCTCAGAAGAATAATCAACCACAAACACAGCGAACATCGACGAATACTGTGCTGACTGCTTCCGCTGGAGTGCCCATAGATTTGCCGGACATCCCAGCCTCAGTGGTCGTGGCATCAACTGCTGTCCCCTCAGTCATGGCGGCCGCACAAGCTGCTGCAGCTGCTTTGCAGACGCCGAAACAAACGCCCCAAAAACAAGTCCTCGTTCAACAGCAGCAGCCACTACCGACCACACAGCCAGCAACACTTAGTGGTGGGAATATAACAAAGCCCACACCGCTGATACCAGTATCCACAGCATCCATAACAAGTCCCTTGCAAACCCTCATTACACCCGTCCAAAGCACCGGCCCCACGGCATTTGTAGCGACATCGAAATCATTTGAAAATTCTACAACAATCCGACCCATACCACAGGCCATTAAACCCCTAATAACGGCGGTTAGTGGGCCGTTGACGTCCAAAGGCGGCTTTCATCCTTTGTCAGCACCCATGCCATCATCCAGCGGCGGCCCGCCTACATCTACTTCGGGTTTCTATTTAGATCCACGCACGGAATTGCGGCCGGACGATGGTCTGAAACCTTTGGGTGATATACAAAAACCACCTTTGAGTTCATCATCCAGCGGTGCGACGACAGGTAATATCTGCGCCAAAGAAAGTGCAACAGCTGTCAGCACTGCTGCCATGGAAATATCATCAGCTATTCCCGATACTCACAATGATTCCATAAATCAATTAAGATGTGAAGAAACCATACCGGGTAGTCCAGCCTCGGTTATAACAGGGCGTGAAGATTCTCAAGAGCGCACGGCTACCTCGGTGATACAAGATCCAACCACAGGAGAAAAGGACTTTTCGGTGTTGGCGGCCAGCAGCAGCAGCAATAAAGCGCAAATAACTGGTGATATCTCGATTGTGTCGGCGCCAGGCGGCGGTGGTGCTACAAACGCTAATAGTTCACCCAATGATTCTGGCAGTCAAGAAGACGAATCCAGTGAGGACATCAAAAAGGATGTGGATGTTGAAAATGATGTTTCGCCACGTAAGCGTAGACGTACCCGCAAGCAGGGCGACAGTGGTGGCAGTGGTTCGTTGACCGCTGAGCAACAG
Source organism: Polietes domitor (assembly GCA_947397865.1). Classification (NCBI taxonomy): domain Eukaryota; kingdom Metazoa; phylum Arthropoda; class Insecta; order Diptera; family Muscidae; genus Polietes; species Polietes domitor. The sequence continues at coordinate 132,297,213 of OX377620.1, forward strand.
CAGCAACAACAACAGCAGCAGCAGCTACAACAACAAACAAAACGACGTCGAGCTTTGACGATCACCAAAAATAAAACAGGTGTGTATGTCTGCATGGTTTAGTTATAATTTTGATGATAATTTGTTTTGTTTTTTTTTTTAATTTTCAGCTGGTTCTGATAGCGATGATAATTCCGATAATATTTCCCAACGCAGCGCACATACATCTAGGCATAGTTTACAACAGCATCAACAACAGCAGCATCAGCAGCAACAACAGAATGCAACAGGTTCAAAACCTTGCCCTTATAATTTCCTGGTGCAATTAGGTAAGTTCTTCCTGCTTTGAAATCAATTCGAATGAAATTCAGATTGAATATTCTCCATAACGTATGCGTTGGGGGGAGGGAGGTGGTTGGCATCTTCATTTTTAATAAACTTTGATATATCATCTCAATATCAATTTACTGAAAAACTCGAACTCGAACAGTTGGAAAATGCCACACATTTTTGCTATGGAGTAATTTCGTGTAAAGCGATCACGCAAATTTTGTCTCTTCTCTCCGAATTTGATGAAATATTCAAAATATCTATGTAATTTTATATATGGCGAATAAAGCTTTGCCTTTATTCAAACAATAAGAAATTGTAGACACTAGGGTGGATTGACATTTTTTGTGATATGAGATACAAATGTATATGTTTTTATAATTTCAAGCAAAAAGTAAATTGAAATTGTCAAAATACAAATTGAAAATGAGAAATGTAAATTGAAATTCAGAAAATACAATTTGACATTGAGAAGTGAAATTTGAAATGAGAAAATGCAAAGTGAAATTCAGAAATGAAAATTGAAATTGAGAAATTGGAACTTGAAATTCTGAAATGAAAATTGAAATTGATAATAAACCAATCCATATTCAGAAGCCTAAATTGAAATTAATTTGTACTTAGTTTTTTCGTTTGTATTTTTTTGGTCTGTAATCAATATTTGATTTGAACTGGGATATTGTCCTGGCTCAAGACCATTTTGCATCTATATTTAATAGAATGCACATTTATGTATTTACAAATGGCATGGTGACATTTTTAGTACTTGGCTGCAGACTACCACGATCATGATTTCGACCATGTCAAAAGACTATTCAAGTGGCTTCGCAGCGACTGTTCAACATAAAACCCGGCCTCTATAAGGAGATGATTCTTATTAATTTGTATTTTTTCTGATTACTTTGCATTTTATCATTTTCAATTGTTATTTATTTCAGATATATTGATTAAAATAATTTATGAAATATAACAAAAAGGTGCCTGTTATTTCTCAATATCAAATTGTATATTCTCAATTTCAATTTGTTTTTTCTCGATTACAATTTGCATTTCTCAATTTCAATATGATGTTGTATTTTCTCAATTTCAATTGAAAATGGTGTAGTTTTACAGGAAATTGTCAAATTTAAAAATATATATTTTTTATTTATTTTATAAACAAAAAATATAACTTCGATTTTTGTAAATTAATTTTATTATAATAAATAGTGTTAGTGAAACGTTCCTAAGTTTAACGATGGTTTTTTACTGGTACTTACTCTAAAGCAATTATAAACGTGGTCTTTCCTTTTCACATCTCATTATTATACGAATTGAAGTCCAATAAAAATACCTAAAATTCATCAAAAAGAAAAAAACGATGAAAAATACTAGATTTTCCATTTTCCCAAAAAAATAACCAAATTTCCAAAGTGGGGAAAATGTGTTACAAAGTTGGGGATTTTTTTTATTAACCGGGTCGACATCCTTTTTCACCATTTTTATGTTTTGATATATTTTTATTGGACTTCAATTTGTAAAATAATGAGAGATGAGAACTGAAATGACCAAAATTTGTATTTTTGCAAAAAATTAGAATTAATAAAAACTTCAATAACTAACTAATGGATTTTTAAAAACAAAGCGGTGTTTTACATCTTACTAAATGTGTTATTTAAATAAATTTATATGTGATACGGTTACCAAGCCAAAAAATGTGCATTGCCCAAGTTGAAAAATGACTAAAAATTGTTTAATTTAATTGTTAAGCACACAGATTTCTTAAGTTTTCTTAAATAATCTATATATCGATCGAAAGCTCCAGGTTTCTTCTTTTCAAATCCAATGAGAAAGTGAAATCAGATTTGCGTAACTCAAGATTTGCGAGGTGTCTTGCAAATTTCAAATACACATTCTTGTTTTACTTGACAATACCTATCCGAAAAGTAATATCGCCTCCCAGAGTTTTTTGACAGAACTCAAGTTTATAATTGATTGCTTTATAGTAAGTACCAGGAACACCGTCATGAAACTTATGGAGCGTCTTAGTGGCACTATAAAATAAATAAAATTTTCTTAAAAAAATCGAAGGTATGTTTATGATATAAAAAAGAAATATAATAAAAATTTGGCATATTTCTGTAAGACTAGAAGAAATTTTCTATAAATTGGAATAAAGAATATATTTGTATATCATGCCACAAAAAAGTTAGATATTTTTTAAAATTACTTCATGACAAATATACCAGATTTTCGATCCACCCTAAAATTTTTGATTTTTGAAAATCGGAAAATGCAGCTTTAGTGCCGTATATAAAAGTACATAATTCTATAATTTCATAAAAATCGGAGAGAAAAACCAAATGGCTATGTGCTGACAATCACACCATTTTTAAATAGCATTTTTGCGATTTCGAGTTTCTAAACTTTCCATTTCTTCTTAAAATGACTTTGTTTAAGCAAACATCCTATTCATTTGCTCGTCAGAAACGAAAGACAACTGAAAAAAGATGTTTCAAAGATAAATGCGAAATTTACAAACTCGAAATAGCCAAAAATGCGATTTGAAAATCAAGCGGTTGTCAGCATATGACTATATATATATTTATAGTTCGCCACATCTATTAGACTGCCGGTCGTATTTAATTACAGCTACTACAAAATTGAATACCAATATTAAAGATAGATATAATTAGATTAAGTTTGAGATTATGCACGATTCATGCTTACAGTTTCATCATCTAGGCTTATCTAAAACTTTAACACATAAATTTCTATTTTCTTATCTTACAGATCCCTCTCTTAATCCCGATCAATGTATTGCGATATTATTGAAACAAATCCAAGATTTACGAAAAACGTACAACATCATTAAAAGCGATTTAGCCAGTATCGATCGAAGACGCAAGAAACTGCGTCGGCGAGAACGTGAAAAGAAACAACAAATCCAAAATCAACAACAAATGAAAGTGGGCTCATAAATACATATGTATTTCAACTAAACAAAACAAAAAAGGAGGAGCAATAAAGGTTGCAATTCATTAATTTGTATTAATATCAATCGTAGTAGTGTTATAAGAGCATTTTTAAAAAAGAGTTTGTATCATTTTTTAATTGCATGCGCGGCGAATACATTGGATTGTTCAAAACATAAAAATGTATACATACACAAAAATATATTTCAATTAAAATTGAAAATGAACACGAAAAATACACATGAAATTAGATTTTAGTAGAATTGCAAAATACTCCACTTACAATGTAGATATAAATAAAAAACAAAACAGAACATTTGTAACATGTCTTAAAATATTTTTGCTAAAGTATTCTCTTTTTGTAATTTGTTTTATTTACATATATAGTTTGTAAGCAAATAAAAAAATACAAAAATTAAGAAGTCTCTAATAAATTTACATCGCGAAATGTATGTATAAACAAATAAAATCTCCCATATTTACAATTAATAATTTGTTTTTCTTTCAAATCGAAAAATATTTGGGAAAACCCAATTTTAAATTCAAGTAACTCACTCAATCTAAGAGAAGAGTCGAACGTTTCATTTTATGAGGTGCTAAGATTTGAAATCAACAAATTACTTGCTTCTACGAAACCGAATAGCCGCCTTCCAAATTCAAATGATGGCCATTGACAAAACTAGATTTGTCGCTCAACAAATAGACCATGGCATCCACAACTTCTTGCACTTCACAGAATCTTCGTTGTGGTATATGAGCCAACAGAGGGCCGGCTTTGACGGGATCACTCCAATTATCACGTCCCATTTTAGTCAACACAACGGTGGGATTTACTGAATTCACACGAATTTTTCGTGGCCCTAATTCCAGAGCCAATGAACGTGTTAACGAATCCAACGCAGCCTTGGTAGCACTATAGGCTGCATGACCATCGAACGACCTGGAAGCAGCCAAAGACGATACCATAACAATACTGGAATTGTCTTTCAGTTTCGGCAAAACTGTTTGTGTGATATTGAAGACAGCCTTAATGTTGACATCGAAAGTGCTGGAATGAATGAATGGGCATCATCATTATCAGTAAGTGTGCCAAAGTGTAATATTTTCTACAATAAAATAATAATAAAATCTTTATAGTCATTTCGTAAGGGTTGTGTAATGTCAAGCAATAGAATTTTCTGTTATTCCGGTACACAAATGCATCATAATTTGGGGAAATGGTGATTTTTTGGATTTTTCATTGTTTTAAAACCTTCTGTTAATAAACAACTGAAAAAATGCTCTTTCTAAAGATTTTTCACTGAAATCCTGGTTGATTTTGCAAAAAAAAAAATTACAAAAATTCGTAAAAAATAGAAGCCATCTAAGACACTACTTTAAAGCTAAAAGATAATCAATGCTATCAGTTCGAAAATAAAAAAGTAAAATTGTAAAAAATAAAAACCATTCCATTTCAATGTAATTAATTGAAAATACCGTCAAAACACATTAAAATCGGCCAAGTACTTCAGAAGTTACAGGAGAATGTTTGAACACGTCTTATTGAAAAAGTAGTATTTTATTCACTGTTAAATTGGTCATAACTCGTGAAAAAAATTCTTTTTTTTTCAAAAATACGTATACAATATTTTTATAAGAATGCATAAAAAAATGTTCAAAACAATCCCAGCTATCGAGGTCAAAAATCGTAACGGTTGACATGGAATGACTCATATGATATGATCATTTTTATACACTCCACGAGAGTATTATGTCTTTGTGCATTTGTTTGTAACACGCAAAAGGAAGGGAGATAGACCCATTGTTAATTATACCGATCGACTTGGAATAACTTTTTGAATCGATTTAGCAATGTCCATCTATTCTTGTAATCACGATACAGGTCGCAATTGTAGCCAGAACCAAATGAAAATTTGCACAACGAAGTTTTTCGGGATAAGGACGAACACTATTTAATCTGAAGAAAATCGGTTCAGATTTATATATAGCCCCCATACGAATTTCACTCCCGATTTGACTCTTTTCACTCTAGGTACCACATATTTTATCAGATTGGCAAAACATCTTATATTTATACTAGGAAAACTTGTGGTGAAAATAGGCCCGATCGGATCAGATTTATATATAGCTTCCATTCAAATTTCGCTCCCGATTCGACTTTTTCTGCACTAGAAACCACATATTTTAACTGATTTTCTTCAAAATTGGCAAAATTTCAACTAGAAACCCCTGTGGTGAAAATTGGTCTTATCGGTTCAGATTTACATATAGCTCCCATACAAATTTTCGCTCCTAATTTGAGTATCTCCTATCTAGAAACCACATATTTTATCAGGAAAACATCTTATATTTAAAGTAGGAACACTTGTGGTGAAAATAGGTCAGATCGGTTCAGATTTATATATAGCTCCCATTCAAATTTCGCTCCCGTTCGACTTTTTCTGCTCTAGAAACCACTGATTTTCTTCAAAATTGGCAAAACATCTTATATTTCAACTAGAAACACCTGTGGTAAAAATGTGTTAGATCGGTTCAGATTTATATAAAGCTCCCATACAAATTTCGCTCCCGATTTGACTTTTCCGGCCAGAAACCACGTATTTTCACCGCCCAAACTATCACAAATTTTGGGCAAATTTGGTCAAATATTTGTATTAGATTGTTTTTGTAAAAACAAATTTTGTGTTTGTAAAAAAACGAGTTGGCAATCCCAGCGATTTTTTTGGAAAATAAGTTTTTTCCGCAATATCGGTTAAATTTCAATTCTTCGAAAAACTTTTTACGGCACAATTGGTCACAATTCAGTACTTTTCTTTTTTCGAAATTCGAAAATGGCCTTTCATCATCTGGGACATAAAAATTATTTAAACAATTAAAAAAAAATAGAGTAATTCTGTAAAAATTACAGGTTTGAAATTTATTTTAAAAAGAACAAAAATAATTTTTTAAAAGTCCTTTAATTAGTCCATTTTAATTTTTTTCCACAAATTCTCGCCCACAATATAAAATGCGGCAATAGCGATGTGTTGCACTAATAGCATGACCAACTGAATTGTGCTTTTGGGCTAATTATTTTTAATTTCTTCACATAGGGTGGGTGCACTTTTTTCGGCATCATTGTACAATATCTCGATAACTGCGCAAAATTTTACTTTTACTGCCTCTTCTTGAGTTTTCTATAAAAGTAAATTTTTCCAAAGTTTTTGATATGGATAAGTCAAATTTTTTGATTTTTCCAAATGAAATGAAAAAAATATTTTTTATTGTTATGATGTGTATAGTTGACCTGTTTGATTTTAATGTTTTGTATTATTGTCCGGCTTAAGGGAACAAAATTGAAAAATAAAATAATAAACAAACAACATCTTGTTTTATTTACTTGAGACCTTAAGCCGGACAATAATACAAAATATTTTTTTATTTTCAATTTCGATAACTGAGATAGATATTGAATTTTATTTTTTCCGTTTTTCAATTCTTTCGATTTTAACAAACCGATAACTAAATGAGTTATGAGCTAAAATAATAAAAAATAGGTTTTCAATTTCGATAGCTATAAAAAAATATTTTTTCGTTTTTTATTTTTTTTACAAAAATAGTCTTAAAAATCGACGAAAAACGTCGAATTTTTTAACGTCCGATAACAAAACGAGTTCTCGATAACATGAACAGGCCCTAAATTTCTTTTTCGACTTTGACTGTTTATTGAGCCTTTAAACTCAAATCTGTTATTATAAATTGTGGTTTTATAGCTTTAACATTGCGTCAAAACTGTGCTTGTATCAAATATTTTTAAATATTTTTTTTAATAAATACCCTCTTTGAAAAAGTATGCCTTTGAACCAACATAACATTTTCCCTTCAAAAGCCTTGAAAGGCGAAACTCAAAAAAGTTTACTACATCAAAAGTTATTGAGTTTTGACCGATGGATTTTATTAGTGGACCTCTTTCGGCACATATGACAGCCCACAAAGCCACCGACAACCAAGGAAGCAAGAAACTGCTCGAAGTGGAAATACGGTTGACTCGCATACAAACGACTATGAGAATTTACTTTAGTCCCCACTTTTTGAAAATGTTTTTACAAACGTACGGACTCAACATATAGTATTAAATTCAATTGTCTTTGGTTTGACATTTAATTGTACTAATATATATATATGTATATAATATAATATGCATATGTATTTAAATCAACTTACTCATCAAAATCTTGTTCAGTTAATTCACTAAACGGTCTAATTATCGCCACTCCCGCATTGTTGACCAGCCCATCAAGCTGTGGAACATTTGCCAATGTTTGTCGTACCTGTTGCCAATCTTTGAGATCGACCTGCAGGGTTTTTATGGATGCATTAAATGATCTCAGTTCCTTCAGTTGTTCAGTGGACCTTGCGACAGCGATAACATTTGCCCCGGCCTCCGCAAGTTGTTTGCACAAAGCGTTTCCTATACCTTAAAGTACAACAAAAAAATAACAAGAACACACACACACAGAACAGAGAGAGTGAGTGATAACGTAAAAATGGGAATCAAAAGAAACATTGCAATAGGTCATTCATTATTGTCAACAAACGTCTATAGATGTTTCAGATTATTGATTATTGGGGAGCTTTAAACAACACTCTCCCCTAAGTTTAAAGTTTTAGGAACTTCTTACCCGCTCCGGCACCAGTCACGAGTATAGTTTTATTTTTCATATTCTCGTACATCACGTCCGTCTAAATCTTTGGGCTGAACAAAACTAAATTCTAAATTGGAGAACTAGAATAACAATGCAGTGCTTCAGTGTTACCGTTGTGCCACTAAAGTGTCATTGAGGTTCTAAAAATCTAATCTAAATATGAGGTTTGTAGTTATACGTACTATTACAATATTGCATGTTTGATTCCATCAGTATAATCGACTTTTTGTTACAAAAAAAGCTTTTAAAAGTTTACCGCAAAATAATTTCCAAGTGCTTTGGGGCCGCTAACTATAGAATACATGTTAGCAAGTTTAAATCTCAGTCATTTTGCAAAACGTAACGTTAATAAAAATATTATTACATCTCAAAAAAGTCCGAAGAAGTTATAAGGATATTCCGATTAAATTAATATTAGGATAGGTTGATTTGTATATGTATACTAGCTGAACCCCGCCCGCTTCGCCAGGCAAAAACACAAATGGTAAAATTAAAATCAGGTTTCATATTGATCTTATCATATTGATATTATCGTGGTCAGTAATATATACGTTCCAATTTTCAGCCTTCTAGCTAAAAGACACTTTTGTCACGCCCCAACTACCCACCAAACGAAAATTCAAACTCTAGCATCATATTTATCTTTCTTGTGGTCAGTAATATATACGTTCCAATTTGCAGCCTTCTGGCTCAAAAAACACTATTGCCACACACATAAAATGAAAATCCAAATTTCGGCATCATATTTATCATTCTCGTGGTCAGTAATATTTATGTACCAATTTTACATCCTATGTCCTTCCTTGGGCCAACACGAATTCATCAAGCCCAAAATCGTGAAAATCAGACGATCCGTTATAAAGTTTTGCGTGTTCACACGGACGGCATTCTCTTTTATAAATATAGATATGGTATAAATTTGAACAAAAATTATACAAAATCTAATTAGATTATCTCCAATAGTCTTAATCTCTACATCCTATTTGGTTTTGTTGGAAATTTCCACTTCTTTCATAGAAATTAAAAATTGGTTTCTATCGTAACTTCTCGATATCGAATCCCGTGATTTGCCCCATGGATGTGGACAGCGCCCTGTTTCCCATATGAGGACATCAGTTTAATGACAAACAATTGAACAACATTTATCTTTGGAAGTTAATAAAACATCGCAGGCAATTTTAGAGGACGACGAAGAACGAAAGATTATATAAAGAAGGAAAACCTAGACAAAATTAAAAAATAATAAAATACCAGTCTAAGGTAACAATTCTTTCTATTCAAATATCTATTCTATTCAAAATACTAAAGATTTGTAACCTGATATAAATTCTATAGTAATCCTGAATGAAAAGACTTCGAAGAATGATGTTGTATGGTAATTAGGGTTTGGGGTTTCCCGGACTTTTTGCATTTCCCGGGAAAACGGGAATGAAAAATTTCATTCCCGGGAATCCCGGGAATTCCCGGGAATAAGTAATTTATTTATACGTATGTTCAATATGGTTTAAAAAATCAACATATAATAACTGGTGTGTTTTTTTCAATACTGTCATATTACAAATTAAAAAAAGAATGTTATTGTCAAAATATTTTACAAATTATTTTTCATTTTCAAATATTTTACTCTACACCTTTTCAAGATTATATTCGGAAGATACAAATTTATATTGAGAAATATAAATTCATATTAGGGACAAACAAATTCATAATGGGTAATTTAAATTTATAATAGGAACATGTTAATTCATAATGAGATATATAAATCATAATTCATTGAGAACAATTAATTCATAATAGGAACATACCAACTCATAATGAAATATACAAGTTTGTAATCAGAAAATCCAAATTCATAATCAGAAAATACGTTTTCATATTCAGAAAGTTTGAATTCATAATGAGAAAATATAAAATCATATTGAGAAAATGTAAATTTTTTAATGAGAACATTGATAAAATATGTGTTTCTATGAAAATATCCATAGCAAAACGTACATACATAGCTTCGATTATAAATTTTAGAGTTCCTGATTATGAATTTATATTTTATGAATATATATTCCTGAATAAGAATTTATATTTTCTCATTATCAATTTGGATTTTCTCATTTTGTATATATATATCTCATTATCAATTTGTATGTTCTTATTATGAATTTATATTTCTCAATATGAATTTACATTTCACATTACGAATTTACAGTGCTGATTATGAATTATCATGCTCCTATTATGAATTTACATTTCTGTTATGAATTTACATTTCTCATCGTGAACATATGTGAGTTCCGATTATAAATTACATTTTCTCATTATAAACTTGAAAAGTTGTAGACTAATCGTCAGAATTGGACATTTATATCACAGGTAGAGCTGACTGACACAGGAAACAAATAACTCATATGACGGAGAATGTTATGACGCATTTAAATTAAAATATTCATTTGTCTGGAGACAAAAATATTTTATAGAAACAGGGGGGAATATTCTAAACTGTAAAAACTATAGAAACATAAAAAATTAATATTAATTTAATAAATTCGTAAAAAATAAAAATATTGATATAGTCCTTGATATAGTTCACTCACGTGAATTGCGTGAATCACGTGATTCACGCGTGAATCACGCGTGAACGTGAGCAAAATTTATTTTACTCACGTGAGCGTGCGTGAACGTGAGCAACGAAAAAATGTTCGTGCGTGAATGTGCGTGAGTCTAATTTCTGCGTGAATCACGTGATTTTTTCGTGAGTCGCACATATTTATTAATTCTTTTATTTTCATTTAATTTCATTTAAAAATGTCAAATTTTCCATTCAAAATAAAAGTCATAGACATATTTATTTCTAAAACAGAGTGCTTCAGTGTAGGTAAATATCTATTTTTTTCTATTATTTATGTTAGCATTCCCTGCACCAATACTAAGCACTGAATTTATATCCTTAGTGTTAATTCAATTAAAAACTAGTAAGGAAAGGATAAAGTCGGGCGGGGCCGACTCTATGATACACTCCACTTTCTATCCGAATAGAATTTAATTCGGTGAAAAAGTGAAAGCAGGAAGGATTTTGGTATCCTATAAATGTATGTGTTTGGCAAAAAATGTTAAATCGGAAAGGACATTTGTATGGGGGTATATTGACATCTGGAATCAAATAGGTGAAATATAATATGTATAGTTTGGCCAAAATCGGTTAAACAGTTGGGAGCAACTACGCAAATACAAATGCGCTATCTCTAAATCTGAACCGATCTTAGCCAATTTCACCATAGGTTTTTTACTTGGATTATAAGCTGTTGTGTCAAATTTAAAATCGAGTACAATATGTGGTTCTAAAGCGGCAAAAGTCAAATCGGGAGCCACATTTGTTTTGGGCTATATCTAAATCTGAACCGATCTTACCAATTTTTGCATAGGTGTTTCTAGTTGGAATATAAAATGTTGCGCCAAATTTAAAGAGAATCGAGTATAATATAGGGTTTCTAGAGCGGAAAATGTCAAATCGGGAGCGACATTTGTATGGGGCTATATCTAAATCTCAACCGATCTTATCGAATTTCTGCATAGGTGTTTCTAGTTGGATTATAAGATGTTGTCCCAAATTAAAAGAAAATCGGGTACAATATGTGGTTTCTAGAGCGGAAAATGTCAAATCGGAAGCGACATTTGTATGGGGGCTATATCTCAATCTGAACCGATCTTACCCAATTTTGGCATAAGTGTTTCTAGTTGGATTATAGGATGTTGTGCAAAATTTAAAGAAAATCGAGTACAATATGTGGTTTCTAGAGCGGAAAATGTCAAATCGGGAGCGACATTTGTATGGGGGCTATATCTAAATCTGAACTGATCTTACCCAATTTTTGCATAGGTGTTTCTAGTTGGATTATAGGATGTTGTGCAAAATTTAAAGAAAATCGAGTACAATATGTGGTTTCTAGAGCGAAAAATGTCAAATCGGGAGCGACATTTGTATGGGGGCTATATATAAATCTGAACCGATCTTACCCAATTTTTGCATAAGTGTTTCTAGTTGGATTATAGGATGTTGTGCAAAATTTAAAGAAAATCGAGTACAATATGTGGTTTCGAGAGCGGAAAATGTCAAATCGAGAGCGACATTTGTATGGGGGCTATATATAAATCTGAACCGATCTTACCCAATTTTGGCATAAGTGTTTCTAGTTGGATTATAGGATGTTGTGCAAAATTTAAAGAAAATCGAGTACAATATGTGGTTTCTAGAGCGGAAAATGTCAAATCGGGAGCGACATTTGTATGGGGGCTATATATAAATCTGAACCGATCTTACCCAATTCTTGCATAGGTGTTTCTAGTTGGATTATAGGATGTTGTGCAAAATTTAAAGAAAATCGAGTACAATATGTGGTTTCTAGAGCGGAAAATGTCAAATCGGGAGCGACATTTGTATGGGGGCTATATATAAATCTGAACCGATCTTACCCAATTTTTGCATAAGTGTTTCTAGTTGGATTATAGGATGTTGTGCAAAATTTAAAGAAAATCGAGTACAATATGTGGTTTCGAGAGCGGAAAATGTCAAATCGAGAGCGACATTTGTATGGGGGCTATATATAAATCTGAACCGATCTTACCCAATTTTTGCATAGGTGTTTCTAGTTGGATTATAGGATGTTGTGCAAAATTTAAAGAAAATCGAGTACAATATGTGGTTTCTAGAGCGGAAAATGTCAAATCGGGAGCGACATTTGTATGGGGGTTATATATAAATCTGAACCGATCTTACCCAATTTTTGCATAAGTGTTTCTAGTTGGATTATAGGATGTTGTGCAAAATTTAAAGAAAAGCGAGTACAATATGTGGTTTCTAGAGCGGAAAATGTCAAATCGGGAGCGACATTTGTATGGGGGCTATATATAAATCTGAACCGATCTTACCCAATTTTTGCATAGGTGTTTCTAGTTCGATTATAGGATGTTGTACAAAATTTAAAGAAAATCGAGTACAATATGTGGTTTCTAGAGCGGAAAATGTCAAATCGGGAGCGACATTTGTATGGGGGCTATATCTAAATCTGAACCGATTTGCCTCAAATTAAATAGCGTTCGTCCTTGATCCACAAAACATACTTGTGCCAATTTTTGTTAAGATCGGACTATAATTGCGACCTGTAATTTGATTACAACAATAGATGGACAGACGGACAGACGGACAGACAGACGGACAGACAGACGGACAGACAGACGGACAGACGGACATTGCTAAATCGACTCAGAAAGTGATTCTAAGTCGATCGGTATACTTAACAATGGGTCTATCTCGCTTCCTTTTTGGTGTTACAAACAAATGCACAAAGCCATAATACTCTCGTGGAGTGTATAAACACACAACTGGTATATGCTGTGTTTTCTACTTGGATTTTATGTCAGTGTCCGATTTCTAACTTATTTTGCGTTAAACTATACGGTGTGGTAGTGTGGTATATACTGTAATATTGTATACTATTTTAAAAATATGAATTTAAATCAAACATCGCAAACGTAGAGTTTTTTAAATAATTAAATTAAATAATTTTCGGATTTGCGGGGCGTTACTCATTTCGATTTAAAATGTATATCTTTGTGGAAATTGTTTGCGTGATTTACGTGAATCACGTGATTCACGCGTGAATCACGCGTGATCGTGAGCAAAATTTATTTTACTCACGTGAGCGTGCGTGAACGTGAGTAATGAAAAAATCTTCGTGCGTGAACGTGCGTGATTCAATTTTTTTCCTTCGTGAGCGTGCGTGAACGTGAGCCAATAATCACTCACGCGCACATCTCTAATTTAAATACACCGTAGCATATATTTATATTCCTATTGGATTTCTCTTGAAAGTTTCCAGGCGAACAATTTTTATTGTATTCCTATTTTTAGACCATTTCTTTCTGGCTACATATGTAAAGTAAATTGTTCTTGAAGAAGATATTCACCTCGATTCTTCTAGGGAAACAAGAAAATTTACATTATGTAAGCCATAGTATTGTCGGCATGATATTTTTATTTCACAATAAAGATCCTGCAAATAGCCTCACAAAAAGTTTTTATTCCCCTAGCTGGGTTTCGCATAAAATGACTATTTAGCGAATTTGAAAAGTTTTGTTTGTAGTAATATAATATAAACAAATACTCATTACTGTCAGTAATGTAAATAAATATATGAACTTGAAATACATCTAAAAATTCCAGTTTATATAGTAACATTAAATTATTGATCAACATAATAAATAAATTATTTTTTTAATATTTCCCGTATTCCCGGGAAATTGAAAAATTTTTCCCGGGAATTCCCGTCCAAATTTTTCCGGGAATTCCCGGGAAAAACGATTCGGGAATTCCCGGACCCCAAACCCTAATGGTAATCCTCAAGGAAAGGTCTCTGAAAAGAAGAAAAAAAAAAAACAAATGATAAGCCTAAAGAAAAAACTTTAAATATAAAAACAAGTACGCCATTACAATTCAATTTAGTCCTATATCATGGACCGACGAAACCAAATCTCACAATAAAAAAAAACACATTGTCGCCAACTACAATATAAATTTTCAAAACATATTTAGTGTGGACTTTTTTGAACTTAGTCTCGATAACCATAAATTAGATTAGAGTGGATAATTATCCAGGCTAAGTCCAATTTTTTTGACAAAATTATTTTTCAAAATTTGTTTTGATACACACATTGATATTGCTGCAGCCGTCAAAAAAAAAAAGAATTATTTTTTATTTTGAATGAAATTTTTACTTTTTATTCAGGTTTTTGTTATCACAGCTTAGTTATCCAGTCTTAAAGAAAAACAGCCCTAATGTATGTTTCCAGGTGAAATATAATGTGTTCAGTAGGGGTGGGATAATGTTGTATGGGAATTTTAGGAGTTCTATTTGGATACGCTAGAACCCCTTTTCTGTGAGGTTCGGAAACAATTCATGAGCCAAAAAATGGGTTTGGCGGTCAAAGATGAGGGAAAAGGGGTAAAAATACGCAAAAAGCCCCAAAGTTGCACCGGAGTCACCGCCAGAGGGGTTAAATGTAAGACCGGACCCCAATTTTTTTTCAACCCCCACATTTTCTCTGAACATACTTACCTCCTATCTTCAAACCTTAAGGTGGTCCTCATACGAATTTTTTATTTTTTATAATTTTTGCTATGACAGTTAGGCCCAAAACTGCCCCGGAGTTGCTCCTAGCTGGGTTGAATGTAAGACCGACGTCCATTAATTTACCTCCCCGACAATCTAACCCCCTATCCCCACTCCTTCCCTAATGGGGCTCCCATACAAAAATTCATTTTTATACGATTTGCTCCCACCGCTATAACTGCCCCAACGAAGCCCCTAGTGGAGTCAAATGTATGGCCAGCAGTAGACCCTAGAGGGGAGAATTGTAGGATTGACCCCATTAATTTTCCCCAAACATGCCACCACTCCACTCCTTAAGGGAAAAGTTGATAGACTTCCTATAATGCTTAAGGGGCTCCAGAAGCAAAATTTGTATAAAATTTTCTCTCACCACTCTAGGGGAGTCAAATGTACCAAATGTTACGACACAGCACATTATTATAGTATTTTTTGTATTTTTAAATTGAAACTGAGAAAATACAAATTGTAAATTGAAATTGAGAAAATACAAATTAAAATTGAGAAAATACAAATTGAAAATGAGAAACGTAAATTGAAATTCAGAAAATACAATTTAAAATTGGGAAATGAAAATTGAGAAAATGAAAATTGAAATTCAGAAATGAACATTGAAATTGAGAATTGATATTCAGAAATGAAAATTGAAAATAATTTGTATTTTCTCATTTTCAATTGCTTATTTCTCAATATCAATTTGTTTATTCTCAATTTTCATTTCAAATTGTATTTTCTGAATTTCAATTTACATTTCTCATTTTCAATTAGAATTTTCATTTCTCAATTTCAAATGAAAATGGTGTAGAGCAGGAAGTCAATTCGGGAGTGACATTTGTATGGAAGCTGAACCAATCTGACCCATTTTCACTATAGACGTTTCTAATTAAAATATAAGTTGTTGTAACAAATTTGAAGAAAATCTCTTAAAACAGGTAAGTAAGCGTCAGTCGGTTTATATATACCCTCACCTCAGAGAATTATGGAATGGGGTAATTTGTGTGGAAGGTACTAGAAGGTTCCGACTTCCACAGTTATAAAACAATTGTAAAAACTTGATTAAATATCAAGTCATAATGGATTCCAGGAACCAGTATAGAAGTTATAAACGATTTATACACCTAACTTAAGTTGTATTATTTCTATCAATTTATAGTCCGCACGGGCTTTATTGATTAATAAATTGAATTGAATTTTATTTTACTTAGGATAGGGTCAATTGCGTGGGAGGTACTAGAGGGGCGTGGCAAAAGCATAAATATTTTATACTTTTAAAATAATTATAAAAAACATTTTCAAATATCGAATTGCAACTGTATTCGACAATCCGAATGGAAGTTATAAAGCTTTTATTTTAACCAGAGTTTAAGCCAATTTGTGTAGGAGGTACCTGTAGGGGTGTGGCAATATTGCCCATATTCCAAGTGAATGCAAGGTCTATAAAAACATTGCCAAAGATCCATCCTTTAGGTAAGTTAGGTTGATTTGTGTGGGTGGTACTAGAAGGGGCGTGGTAAAACAAGCCATATCTTGTACGCTTAATGTGATTACAAAAAAACCGCGGAATAATGTAATTGCAAAATGGACCATTTGTGTGGGAGGTAGCAGGAGCGTAGCAATTTCGCCCTTCTACGAACTTAAACCAAGTTTGGGAAAAATATTACGATGACTTTGCACATTGAATTGATTCCTTAACTCCTTTCGAAAGTTATCACTTGCTTAGGGTCTTAAGTTACTAGTATCGAACAATAATTGCCAGCTGTACTTTGATTACAAGAATAGATGGACGGGCAAACAGACTTTTCTAAATCGGCTCAGAAAGTGATTCCAAAAGCCAATCTGTATAATAAACGATGGGTATAACTCGTTTGCTGTATACCCTTGGAGGATATAAATAGGAGCACACTGCAAACATAGCTGGTACCGTCAAATTTGTATTTTTTAGCTTCTTACAACCGAAAAAATCAGTGCCGTAATACGGCTCCAGGTACACCGTAGGGTGAGGTGAGGGTAGAAAATTTAGAACTCGTGAAATTAGCTAACCACTGAAATACGATAACTTGAGTCACAGAACACCATCAAATATAATCTTCGCTTACACGTCCGGAACAATTTCGGTTGCTTTGACATCCGGCCTATTCGGAAACGCATCAATCTGCAGTGCATCTCACAAACTCACAAATAAAATCGCCTATGTGCAGTTGTTTCAAAACACTGCCTTTTAAGTAATTTCATATTTTTAAATTTGAGATTTGGCTTCAAAAATCTGTTTATATTTGCATGATCTACGAATAATTCAATTGAAGAACAAATGCTTCGAAGCAAGAGTCAAAACATCAATCCACAAAAAAAAAGTGTTTTGAAACCACTATGTTTGACGCAGTGATGCGCGTCAACTTTCTCTAGAAATAAAAACTCACTTTTTGTTTTTGGGTTTGGCTGGATCTTCCATGGAAAACCCAGGATTTTTTTGTTTGATATTTTAATCATTTCTTTTTATAATTTTTATTTTTTTTTTGATTTTTTGTTTTTTTTTTCTGGTTTGTTGAAATATAATAAAATTGATTGGTTATCTGTATGATAAGTAATAATAATTGAAAGAAAAAAATATGTTGAATAAATGTTATTTTGTTTAACTAACATAAAAAAGGACAAAAAAAGTATAAAATGAATAAAATTTCTTAAAATTAATATTTTGAATATCTCGACATTAGTTTGTTATAATTGTGTTTGGTTAGTAATAATAATAATAATAAGATAAAAAAAATCAAATTGGCAAAAGATATTGTGAAAAAACACTTTGTTTTTAATTCGCTAATATGGATTTTCTGTATTCAAATTAGCTTTGTTTCCATCTATATATAATACGTTGCAGAGTAGTGGAGAATTAAAAATAAAAAAACACCCAGATGTTGAGTTTTCCGTGCGTGTGACTACACAACACGCCACTATGGTTAAGGATGCAGTGTGGAGGTTGTGGTTTGAATTATTTATGTATAGCCTTAACTCATGGGCATCTTCGGATGTTAAGTAGCATGTGAAGTGTGTGGAGTGCAGCCCAGCCAGAGGGTGTTATTCATTTTCAATTTCGATCTTATATTTATTCAGAACCTTATTCTAATACAGCTACTTAGAATGAATGTTGAATTATCTAAATTCATTTCAAATCTAACATCGATATATATATATATTGTTTGCTAATAATCATTTTCCATAGATAATATTCTTTTGTTTTGTTACTTTTTTTCATATAATCATCATTGTTCTTGTTGTTTTATTTTTATATAATCTTTAAAGTTTAATGTTGAAACTGAAAGATGTAAAAGTTCTGTAAGCCCTCTTAAAAGTGTAATGATGGCGTTGGCCTTTCTCCCCGACTGATGTTTAGCGAGCGAGAAAAGCCGTCAAAACTTAACGATTTACTTCTCTCACACATCTAGTGGTTGGTTCCTGTTGTTGTTTGCCGTAGTAAATCGTTCAATGAAATCCAAAGCTCGTATATTCCTTGCCACGATCAAAAGTAGTCTCGCGAAGATGTTGGTGGTAAGCAGTTCCTTGGGTGTGTTTAATAACAGTGAGAGATCTGCTTTTGATGCATTCCAAAGAATATCACTGTTGGTTGTTGTTTTCATTTATTTGAATATTATGTGCAATGTTCTCTAGATAGGGTCCTCTTTGCGTTGGACCCAATCTAATAATAACCCAGATTTATCATTTTTGTATAATCGTCAAATCTTACATAACTAGTAAATATTGTATAATAATAAATCAATCAAATGATCGTATGTATAGTATATATCTTCATATATTTGTGTTTCCATTTTAAATACATATATATGATGTTGGTTGAATAGTTTCTTATGTATAATATTTTATTGGTTATTTGTTATTGTGGGTTTCCTTACTAATAATATATATATATATAATATGTATATAGATAGATGTTGTTATTATAATTCAATTTATATATTTTTTGTTCTATATTTGAATAAACATGTATGTTGTGGTTTGTAATTTAAGTGGTTTGAATTTTAAGACTAAGTTAAAAGAATCCATTTGGTGTTGTTCTGAATTCTTTCATTTTTATTATTAAAAAAAAAAAAACTTTTTTTGCTCTTGCTTGCATATTAATGTTTTTTTGCATATAATAGTTATATTATTTATATAAATGATAATATTAAGAGAGATAATAATTAAAATGTATAAAAGAAATGTTGTATTTTATAATTTGTTGTTGTTGTTGCTGCTGCTTTTTGTAGCGCATTGATATTACAATTAATATGCTGTTGTAATTGCCGTCGGCGTTAGCTGCTTAAGCACGTTCACCACGAATACGGCGGGCCAATTGAATGTCCTTTGGCATAATGGTTACACGCTTGGCGTGGATAGCGCACAAGTTGGTGTCCTCAAACAAGCCGACCAAGTAGGCTTCGGAAGCTTCCTGTAATTGTGAGAGAAATTTATTAATAACATGTGTGCTTTTACAAATTATTTTTTAAATAAGAAACACCGTACGCAGAAAACAAAGAAAATAATATTGGATTCAGTTGTGCAATAGAATCAAAATTGTGATTTTGATGTTTAAAATCCGCGCGAATGTTTTATAGTTTAATTTAGAATCGAAATTACACACAATGGGTTCAAAATTGGAATGCTTTCTTTGAAAAAGTAAAACAACTTTATAAGTGGTAATTCAGAAGTGAGGTGATTTTGCAATCAGGGGTGTTCTGAACTTCGCTTAAGATGTAAGTGAAGTGTGAGTAGTTTTAATTTATATAGTCACGAATTTCAGATGAAAGATCTACATTTTCAAGTGGCTGTTCATATCAGCGAAATAAACTGATTTTCTTCGAAACACTTCCTCATTCTGTCGACTGAAATTGAGGTTTCTTTAAATAGTATGTGAGGTGGAGAGACTCAAAATATAACGCATTTGAAAATCAATGGAATGATGTGATTAATTTAAAAGATTAACCCTTTAATATCGAATATATTCGACAAAACCATGGACCGGATGTTAAGGTAGGTATGAACTTGATGGATGTTTCCTCATTCACCCCGAATCGATTAAGAACAAAACTCGCCAAACGATTTTTTAGAAGAAGGCGTGTTAATCAAGTGAGTTTTGGAATTTTTGCAATGGAAACAAATCTAACAAAGGATTTGTTTAAAATTTTGCCTTGAAATGGAATTTCTTTTGCCGAATCATTGAAAATGTTACAAAATCATTGCGGTCGAGATGTGCTGGAAGATTTTCTTCGTCTGGTCTTCAAGTGAACATCGCTAAAGTGAAGGAAACTGTGACTGATAATCATCATCTATAAAAACACCATGCGACAGACAAGTTTACACTTTTTTCATTGGAGCTGAACGAAACCATATACACATGAAACTAGAGATCGTATATAGAAAAGCTGTGTACTTTCAATTTCTAAAGGATATTGAAGTATTCATAATTTATTTCCATACTTTTGCGAGTCATACAAAGGTACATAGGTATCAAATGAAAGAGAAGAATGTCCGCTAAAAATATTTTAAATGTCATGTATATATTTCCATTAGATTAGCATTAACAATTATTTAAAATTTTCCTTTATAAAAAGGCGGAAATTTTAAATGGTTGTTAATGCTGAACTTATTCAGATAGGAAAACATGAAATTTGAAGTATTTTTAACAGATATTCTACTCTTTCATTTGATCCATCATATCGTTTTGTATGACTTCAAAAAAATTCGAAAATAAATTATTAAAACATCTATATATTTTGTAAATAAAAAGGATAAATGGAAAACTGAGTACACAGTTCTTCTATATACGACGTCTAGTTTCACGTCTGTGGTCTTGGTCTTGTTCAGCTCCAAAAAGTACTGTCGCACGTTGAAATGGAGAGAGAATTACGCTTTTGTTTTGTTCCTGTGCCTCTCGAATCAATTGATAATTATTTAAGGGTGCGTTTGCCGTTCGACTAGTTCTAAAAGCCCTGGGGACTAATTACGGCTTATGTCGAAATCTCAATTGTTCAACGTCTGAAAAATATCATATTCGATCGATATTAAGACGATCGAATGTGATTATTCATAAAATACCATGAATTATTTTATTTGTATCGTGTCAAAGCTTCAATGAAATGTCATATTTCGGGCTATGAAAAAGGTGTGTTTCGATACGTAATAACGACCCAGAACTTTTTGAAAATATTCATTCGTTTAAAGGTCGCTGCAATTTTTGACCAAGATAACATCGCCCACACAACAGTATTCATCCGATATGGGGCTCCAGCTAATTTTTTTTCTCTTCTCAAAAACCAAATTACGTTATCAGTCAGCAGATACCTTGTAGAAGATAATTCGTGTAGAGAACTAAAGTTGAATTCAGAAATGGATTCTTTGCATTAGTCTGATTTCAGATATACAAAAAAACTGGCACCTAATTCACCCATACGACATGTCGTAATCTACTATCGTAATGAATGGGGGTTGTTTCTCGTGTAGATAGTATAAATTTGATCCAAATTGTCTTGTTGATTTGATATCGTCTATTTGAATCCATTTCAATAGTTATCAAACTTCAAACAAAACGGATTACGATAGCAGTTTACGACATGTTGTATGAGAGAATTAGGCTCCTTTTTTTGAGGGGCTCTTCGCTACTCCAATCCAAACTTAATTGCGTAACATCCCTGGTGTTGTTAATGTATATTTATTGCTTTTATGTACTGACCTGCAATGCACCAATGGCGGCCGATTGGAAACGCAAATCGGTCTTGAAATCCTGAGCGATTTCACGAACCAAACGTTGGAATGGCAACTTGCGGATGAGCAATTCAGTGGATTTCTGATAGCGACGAATTTCACGCAAGGCCACAGTACCGGGACGGTAACGATGGGGCTTCTTTACGCCACCGGTGGAGGGTGCCGATTTACGAGCAGCTTTTGTAGCCAACTGCTTACGGGGAGCTTTACCACCCGTGGATTTACGAGCTGTCTGCTTAGTACGGGCCATTTTTCAAATTATTAACTGCAAAAAAAGAAACAAAAAGAAAAAAGTTAATTTTGTTTACAACTTTTAAATAAATAATCACTATCACTGCTTACTTTATTATTTAAAATATATAAAACACAAAAGTAAGTAAGTAACAATTTTGTAAAATAATCGGGTAACGAACGCTCTCTTAGAATGCTTGCAGCTAACTGATGTCATGTTTCAATTTTTCAAAGGTTACTTGAATTTCTCCCAATTTCCGATCATTGCTTTCGGGTCTATCCAACCAATAGGTAAGAAAGAGAGGGTGCTATCTCACATATTTACAATGTAATAGATGCCACCTTGTGTTTCGTTTGTATTTTGGTTTTTGTTTTGTTTTACAGCTGTACCTTCTTTCGTGGTTACACAAGAAACAAATGGTTTTTGTTTCAATTTCCCAATCTACCTACTAACTACCCAAGCGGAGTGTTGCTTACCTCCACTCGCCACAATGTGCAAGTTGTGAGCGGCGTTATAAATTGAAAGAAAAAAAGGTTTCTTAAAATTTCCAGATGCTTGTGTGATTTAAGAAAACATTCGTGTAGGTACTAAAGATTTCCTTGGCTCATGCTAAACACCAGATTTTTTGCGGAAAATGTTTTCTATGTTCGCATGTATCTAAATCGAAAAACTAATTTTTCGGATAGGCTTTATTTCTTGCAGAGAACGGACTGACTTAGCAAAATAACAAATCCCACATTTACGTCATATTTTAAAAGAAAATCGCTGTTGTTTGTGGATTTTTTCTACAATGTTGTTCTATATATGAACAACGGTGACCAAATAAATATTTATTTTTTCAGCACATGTCTCCCCATAATTCCACTGCTCAGCGTTCCACTTCAATCGAACTTCACTATAGATTTTCGAAATTATTTGCTCTAAAAATAAATTAAATTTTTGCTGATAGAAAAAATCGGGCTTCAAGCAAAAAATGTGATACTAATCATTTAAAATAGAGACTGACGCTCACTAACACATTTTGATCGTATTCAAACACCACTAGTAGTAGTCCGAAGACCAATCCACCATAGCTATAATTATGAAGTTTTCATTCCATACATTCCTTAGCAATTCTAAGCCAAGTGGCCGATTACACAGTACGACAAAATCAATTTTTTTTGAGTACACATGAGAAATGTTAACAGAATATGGAAATAGGCTTAAAATAAAGAAATACGTGTCTCGGCGATTTGCTGTAGCACGTCAGAATTTTGAGAAAATCGATTTTAAAGATTCGAAGGACCGTGGAGGTTCACTTGTAACGTAGTACTATTATAAAAAGTTCTATAAAAACAGAATGGGTGAACCGATTTAAGTGCTTGAGCCAGTTTTGAAAAGGGAATTAAATTTGGATTTGTTTTTATTAAAAAAAACATTTTTTTCCGCAAGACGGCGCTTTAATTTTCATGTAAAATTAAAAAATATCCAAAAATGTAATGTAATTCAATGTAATGTAAATGTAATGTAAAAATACAAAAATTAATATCC
Organism: Polietes domitor; assembly: GCA_947397865.1. Classification (NCBI taxonomy): domain Eukaryota; kingdom Metazoa; phylum Arthropoda; class Insecta; order Diptera; family Muscidae; genus Polietes; species Polietes domitor. Next base: position 132,320,830 of record OX377620.1, read on the forward strand.
AAAAATGTAATGTAATTCAATGTAAGGTAAATGTAATGTAAAAATACAAAAATTAATATGATATCTTAACTATTATTTTGTGTCAAAAATGTTGGTCGTTTAGTTTTTCGTGTGTAAACTTCAGGTTTTGTATCACAGCATAAATTCCAACAATATTCAGCAAGCATGTGAGTCATGTCTTTTCCATTGAAACGATTTTCTATTGTAACAATATCTTTATGGAAGCGTTCTCCATGCTCATCGCTTAAATCACCCAAATTTGAAGGAAAAAAGTCTAAATGGTTGTGCAAAAAATGAATTTTTAAAGACATGTTAACTTTCATTTCACCATAAGCTGAAACCATTTCTTTAACAATATCTTTGTAGTTATCCGCTTTCTTATTTCCCAAAAAATTGTGTACGACATCAATGAAACCATCCCATGCACGTTTTTCAACAGGATTCAATAAACTCCTAAATACATCATTTTGAATTAGTATTTTTGTCTGTGGACTATCGAATACACCTGCAAGAAAATAAAAATTAAATCAATTAAAGTTAGTTGAAAAATAAATTATAAACTTTAAATTTTTATTACCTGCTTTAATTTTGGCGTCGCTTAAACCAGGAAAAACAGTTTTTAAATACTTGAAAGCTTCACTTTCATGATCCAATGCACAAATGAAACTTCTAATTAATCCTAATTTGATATGTAATGGCTGTAAAATGACTTTGTTGGACTCTACCAAAGGAATGTGATCGATGCTGAATTGACCGAGTTTGAATTGTACACGTGCATCCCATTTATGATTAGTATAATGTAGATGTCTTTTACGCCCTCAAACACATAAAAAACATTGGTAACTTGAAAAACCTTTTTTTACACCAGTTAAAATGCCAACAACTTTGAGATCACAACAGATCATCCACTTATGTTGATTGTAATTAATTAACTCAAGAATTAATTTCATATTTTCATAATTTTCTGACGTATTTCTTGAGTAAACGATTGGAACTGATGGATGTTTGTTTCCATTGTGCAATAAGACTCCTTTTAGGCTTTCCACAGACGAATCGATGAACAGACGCCATTCATTTGAAATATATCGTTGTCCCACTTCTTTCAACAATTCATCAACATTATTTCAGTAACCAATTTTTTTTGTTTCATCTTCATATAAATCGAAATGTTCATCAAATTGAACAGTATGACCACGTTTACGTCCAGCAGTTATTTTAAAATCATTAGCTACCAAATTCCATTGTTTCAAACGCGAACCAACAACCTCACTAATTTCTTTTGTCATACGTGCATCACGAACTAGGTCATTAAAATCTTTTTGTGTAATACAATGTTGTACTTTGTATCCTAATTCACTTGGTGTTGGCACAAATTCAGAAGATGTTGTTGGTGCAGATGGTTCAGAAAGCATATCAATATTACTTTCTATTTCATATGTTTCTTCAGAAGGAGCCGTTGGATTTTCTTCAGAACATTTTTGGATATTTTTTAATTTTACATGAAAATTAAAGCGCCATCTAGCGGAAAAAAATGTTTTTTTAATAAAAACAAATCCAAATTTAATTCCCTTTTCAAAACTGGCTCAAGCAATTAAATCGGTTCACCCATTCTGTTTTATAGAACTTTTTATAATAGTACTACGTTACAAGTGAACCTCCACGATCCTTCGAATCTTTAAAATCGATTTTCTCAAAATTCTGACGTGCTACAGCAAATCGCCGAGACACGTATTTCTTTATTTTAAGCCTATTTTCATATTCTGTTAACATTTCTCATGTGTACCAACCACTGTCGTACTGTGTTATAATTGAATTACAAAACACTTCAGAAAATTATACACATTATTTACTACTACTACTTTGCCGCAGTCTTGCCAGATACATTTTTTCCGTGTTCACAAAATTGTCACGAAAACATGGTCAAAGTTCTTTTATTTCGAAGAATTCCACCAAAACAAAAAAATAATGATTTGTTGATTCATCAACAATCAAGGAATACTTGGATCACGATTGTCCCCAAAATAGTACCGAAAAATACCCAGAAAGCAAATTATGAAGGTTTTGTTGATTTGTCAACGATCAGAAGGGTTTTCCAAGAATAATGGACCTTTTCCACGATCACGTGCCTTTTTTCTCGATACCCAGACGCGGCAGTTTTGCTTGTTAACGTAGCCATAGCTATTAATATTATTTTTCGAACATCGTTGAACATTTAGAGCAGCTCTAAGACCCAAACTGATATAACAAAAGTGATGGCCGCGACCTTCAATTCTGTGAGTCAATTGGAACTTTGGGCAAAATTTTTATCAGAATGGTGCGTGAGATGATATTGAGATCGATGTTCCAGCCACATTATCATCAGTGCGCGCCGTACAACAACGACCACGAGTGTTGTGTTGAGTGACCATCCCACAAACTTGCGTAAGCAGGGCCGTTTGGACTGTATTGGCCGTTGACTTTGAAAATAAGTTTCCATTATTTTGCAATGTTGTTCTGGCGGTTATATGATACTTGACAAGATTTCGAGCAGGAAAGTGCTATCACTGTCAGAAAAATATATTATTTCAAAGTAAACCACTAGACTACCCGCATAAACTTAAAATTTCCTCCAAAAGTAAAACGAAATTGATCCATTATATTTACCACTTCAGCTTGAGAAAACCATCGCATAGCATAATAGGCCACCAGCAAAAAAAAATATTTAGATTTTGGAAGCAGTGCATCCTTTGTAGAGCTAATGATGGTGCAATAAAGTAAGCATTGCTGAATCTAGGGTACAATCGAGTCATGCAGAGACCGAAAATTCAGATAGATCTGAATCTCTGTATGCTTCGGTTTCAATAAAAGAAGCAAATTGAAAAAAAAAATCACACATACACCCTCGTCACGCTTTTAACATCAGTTTTATCATAATAAGAGTCCCCGGTTGAAATCCCGGCCGAAGCATTTTATTTTTAAACTAGACATGTCAGTAATTCTCAATTTCAATTTTCATTTCTCATTTTCAATTTGTATTTTCTCAATTTCAATTTACATTTGAACTTGTATTTTCTAAATTTCAATTTTCATTTCTCAATTTCAACTTGTATTTTCTCAATTTCAACTGAAACTGGTGTAAAGCGGAAAAGACAAATCGGGAGCGACATTTTGTACGGGGGACCAGAACCGATTTTTATTTATTTATTTATTATTCCAAAAAAATAACCGAGCCAGATTTTGCTTCAAATTAAATAGTGTCAAAACAATGAGTCTATTACATCGCTTCCTTTTATAGGGTATAAAGATGCTGATATCCAGACTACATCCGAAATGTCGAAACAACAAATAGGTTATCGTGATGTGATAATACGATACATTATAGTATCTATGTAAACTATGTATATTATATAGGGTGTACCATTTTAAATTTGAAGTCAAAGTAGACTTCGAAAGGTAGAATAACATTCATTTTTATTTTCAGGTTTATACTTAACATTTGCAAAAATGAGACGTTATACACTCGATTGGGAAATATTAAAAACTTACTTCCAAAATTGTGAGTTTTTAACGCAAACTGTAATTTACGTGGACAATTTTCGAGAAGAGATCGGCCTTCAGTTCAAGCTTCATGAAGCTCATTTTCATCTCGGTGGCAATGTCAATAGGTAAAATTATCGCATATGGGGTTCAGAGAATCCACACGTGACTATTGAGAAGCCAATACATCCACCGTTTTGTGGATCACCGTTTGGTGTGGATTTTGTGCTGTACTGAAAAATTGGGTTGACTGCCGAGCCAGTCGTGGTATTGTGATATTGTGTTCCATTATTAAATGACAAAGTTCAACCTTTCCAATAAAACCAGAAATTTGAAAAAAAAAAAAAATTAACAAAACGGTAAAAAAGTTAATTTTGTACTCAAAATCAAAAATTATTTTTTAGATTGTCGTCAACAGCATTATAAATATTTGTATCAAAACAAATTTTCAAAAAATATATTTTGTGTAGCCTGTACAGACTCAGCCTCGATAATCGTATATGGGCATCTCCCTCCCATCCCGTCCGTTTTGTCTCGCCAGTATTTATGCTGTACCTAATTAAAAAAATTTAAGAGATAATTCTCATATTTCATAAATCTACGAACAAAATATATCCTCTGACATGTATATATGGAAAAACAAAGTTCTCAAAAAATCGCTGAACTATGTATATTTGTATAAGACCTTCAAAAGTACTTCTGTTTTTTGTCGCGCCCGTTTCCGTGTAAAATTGTTTATAGTTTTGTACTAAATCCTGACGATATATTTTTAAAATGTTAATTTTTAAGTGTTAAAATTAAGCGCTTTAGAACACTAAAAAGGCTGATCGACTTTTTCAGTTTCTTTCTTGTTTTTGGACTAGTTTAAGGCCTGTGAATGTCGCGTCCGGGCCACTGGGAGATGCCCATATTTGACTTACACTGGATAATTTATCCAAAATTTGTTTTCATAAACACATCGATATTGCTGTTGGAGACAATTTTAAAAAATATTTTTTTATTTTGAGTTAAATTTTAACTTTTTATTTAGGTTATTGTTATCGCAGCTTAGTTATCCAGTCTTAAAGAAAAACAGCACTAAGGTTTTAAATGGCCCGTCTTATATTATATTTTTTCATATCTCCTATACTATTGTAATATACCATGTAATATAGTGTAATTGGTCCTAAATGCTTTTTATATTACAATTGTATAAATAAATGAACTAGTAAATCGAAAAAAAAAAAAATTTTCAAATCCATGCTTTACGCAAGCAGAACTGACAATATTCAATAATAGGTTTTAACTTCGTATGGGAGGTGCCACGCCCACTTTTCCAATACCGCCCCTTTTTGGCACAACTATGCGAATTGATGCTAGATGCACTTACACAAAATTTCAGCACCCTAGGTGTCATAGAACTGACAATATTCAATAATAGGTTTTAACTTCGTATGGGAGGTTCCACGCCCACTTTTCCAACACCGCCCATTTTTGGCACAACTATGCACATTGATGCTAAATGCACTTACACAAAATTTCAGCATTCTAGGTGTCATAGAACTGACAATATTCAATAATAGGTTTTAACTTCGTATGGGAGGTTCCACGCCCACTTTTCCAATACCGCCCATTTTTGGCACAGCTATGCACATTGATGCTAGATGCACTTACACAAAATTTCAGCACTCTAGGTGTCATAGAACTGACAATATTCAATAATAGTTTTTAACTTTGTATGGGAGGTGCCACGCCCCTTTGTCCAATTGGTCAAATTTTTCCATTTCCTTGTATTGTCATCGAAAATGATTAAGTGTGCAAAATTTGAGCAAAATTGGTTGAGAAAAAAGCTTTCAAAAATTGATTTCAAATTTTGTGGCACACAAACATATATAGAAAGTAACCTTATATAAAGCATGGAAAAAACTACTGGTATTCTGATGAGGTTTCCATAGATGTTAATCAAGCCATTAGACCGACCCACAAGACCAAAAAGTCTTCAGTTTGAAATCAGTATTCAATGCAGATATCCAATAAACTTCAGGAATTTCGCTAGTCTTTAATACATGCATACATACACATATTCAAAAACTCATTGACTACACCATGTGTTGCGCCTTTTTTTCTTGGTTCATCCCCTAAAATGAAAGCATGGCAGGGTTGGCTGATGGCCTCCCAATAAACACAATAAAATGTTGCATTCACCATACACAAATTCCAATTATCTTAACTTTGTCAATTAAATGCAAAAACCCAACAAATCGGCAAATTTCATGGGCAAGCATTAGATGATTCCATGCGAGATTCTATGGAATATGTATACATAATATTCGTTGTTGTTCTCGTTTTTATGTTCCTTTTAGATACCCTCAAATAGCATGACCCCGCGCGGTGTCCGTCCCCATCACAAAAAACAACTTCAATGTGATTGCTCAAATTTGATTGGACTCTGCCAATGAAAGATTTGCTGAACAGCTTGAACTCAGTAGTTGCATGCTGTTCGCAACAAATCTACCCCGGTTATGAAAGGCAACACACACAGAATTGTGAGTAATAAAGATTATATTAAGTGTCCCAGAAAATATCAACTAACTATTGTCCTCATCAGATATATATATACACACACGCGCACGGGAACAGTAATATGCGAAGGATAGTGTGAGTGAATGGGGAGGATCATTGGCAAAATTGTTATGCTCGAATATTTCACGCTCATTTTAGACAGGCGGCGGCAGACATTTTGTTTTCGACCATTTTTGACAATTAAATGAAAGTACTGGCGTTTACCTGAGCTTAGCTTGCTTAGCAACAGTGTTGGTATAGGGATAAGCAGCCTCCCGCCAGTAATGGAAGACGACATTCTATAACAACAACAAAAAACTTCTGGAATGCATGTTACTTCTTGCAAATTAGCAAAGCAAATACAATTAATGTCGAGGAAAAATGGAGGGAGGAAGGAAATGAGTTACTGTGAGAAGAAAGGGCCTTTGAAAAATTGTGTAAGAAGTTGGTACACATGGCATTTAAAAAAAGCATAACAACAAAATTACTATGGAAGTAAATACCTCTCCTCATCCCCTAAAACCCTTACTTACCTCACATATACAATATATAGGATAGATACAGAAGATTTGAGCATATGTGGCAAGAAAACGACAAGGAAGTGTTGTGGTGTATCTTGACAGATATACATTAGAGTGTGGCTCAACAAATATTATGTGTTAAAGACGAAGTACGTGAACCTTTTCATTTCTCAATATCATTTTGCCTGTCGCCGTACTTGAAGTACGATTTGTCAAGTCCTCCGAAATACGGATTAAAATAAAAAAATCATCATTTGTCGTGAATCTCACGCCAAACATTTTTTAAGCTAGGGAACTGAAGTTGTTAGATAGAGCAATAGCTGAAGAATGTGTTGGATGCCGACTTAGCATCAGGAATTAATCTATTGATATGTCAAAACTTCATGCAAAAACAGACAATTTTTGTAGTGCAGTTGTGAGGGTGAAATAGAATTGGAAATTGCCATAATATAAAGATCCTACAAAAATCCTCACAAAAAGTTTGTATTTCCCTAGTGGGATTTCGAAAAAAGTGGCGACTTCGGGAATTTAAAATGTTGTGTTTGTAGTAATATAATATAATCAAGTGCTATTTATTATTGTGAGTAATGTAAATATATGAATTTGAAATATATATACAATTTCCCATTTATATAGTAAAACTAAAATCTATATATGGTCATCTCCCAGTGGCCCGGACGCGACGCACGCCTTAAACTACGCCAAAAACAAGAAAGAATCTGAAAAAGTCGATCAGCCTTTTTAGTGTTCTAAAGCGCTTAAAGAGTACTACATTTTAAAAATATATCGTCAGGATTTAGTACAAAACGAAACGGACGCGACAAAAAACAGAAGTACTTTTGAAGATCGTATAGAAATATACAAAGTTCAGCGATTTTTGAGAACTTTGTTTTTCCTTATATACATGTAAATGAAGGTCAGAGGATATATTTTGTTCGTAGATTTATGAAATATAAGAATTAAATCTTATTTTTTTTAATTAGATACATAAATATGGAAGCGACAAAACGGACGGCACAAAAATTTCCACTCGTAGTAAACAATTTTAGTAATTTTCGTTATAACACTTCAACTTTTAATAAAAATAAAAGAGAACAAGTTAACTTCATGTTTCATAATAAAAAAAGTTATCGAAATAAGGAAAAAATAAAGTTAAAAGCTATTAGTGTGGTCTGATTTCATTTTTTTGGTAGACCTTTTTTGGGAGATGCCGAAATGAGGTATATAACATTAAAATCGTAGAATACCCCAGAGAAAATCGCAATTTCACCACTGTTAAATTGGTCATAAAACTCGAAAAAAATATTTTTCAAAAATTCCGCTTGACATGGAATGACTCATATGCGCATCTGATGGAGCAGTTCATTCAATATCGCCCAGACAGTAAGAAATTGCATATTTACTACCGAAATGTTTATGATTTTCCTGATGATCGGCAAATTACGTGTACCTAGTTTTCCCGTTAATTTCAGAATTCACTGTCCCTTCAGAAGCAGGTAGTAAGAAATTATCGAAGCCAGTTGAAAATATTCCTTTAAACAGAATAATTAGTTGGTGTTTGGCAGTGAAGTAGACAAGACCTATTTCGAATAATAAGCCGTTGCTGTTCTACCCATAGCCATAAAATTGATGGGGCTATCTTACAATTCACAGAAAACATTCGATTTGGTTTATGTGACACCGTTTTGAATTAACCACACCTTTCGGAGGGGTCTGTTATTATCCAGCTTGAAAGAACAATCAAGTGTCTCGATTAGATCTCAAGTATCAATTTCCGATATATCGATATGACCGGAAGCATAGATAATAAATCGAAGAAATCTCAGAAGGGGTGAGATGAATAAAAACCAGTTCAAATCACGATTGAAATTTAAAAACTCTATTGTTTCATTGCTAAATGAAAGGAGAGTTGGATGCAAATTCCAACACTATTCCCCTTCATAGCAAATATCTAATAACTACCTTTGTTATAAGTTTTTATATTTGACATACAGCCGCAGTAGCAACTACCTTTGTGTAATTTGGAAAACATGATGGGGAGGAGGAGACAGACGCACAAAGAATCCAGAATAAAACTCTACACGTGCACACCACATCCTTTTATTAATAGCACAATACAAGTTACAAGTTGAAATAAATAAATCAAATCAAATCAAATATAACGAATACACAGACGTGATCCTGGACGCACAGCAAACATACTGGTTGTATCGGATTTCATTGTCAAACTTTGCGTGCGAGAGCCTAAGAATAAGTCAATTTGAATCTTATGCACTTTTCATATGAAATATTTTTTTTATAGGATTTAATCCACAATCTAGATACATGGAAATAAAGACATACAGATTTTGAGCGACAATGAGGACAGATCAGCGGCGTACACAACGCTCATGTGCAGTGAAGTGGAAATGATGGAAAATGATGTTTGACAAGGGCGCTGTGTAGAGCTGCGTGGAAGCATTCAGCCGGCAAAAACAAGCGCTGGGATACACACAACAAATGGACTTTCACAAATTGTATTCCGAGTTGTCAATAAACTAACCGGTTACTTATAACTCTAGCCCATTAGCAGGTTATGCACGTTAGGGTCTAATAACTTGGGCATTCAAACAAAAGTATTGTTCATTGGATTCACAAAGTACATCACACATCACTCTCATCCGTATTGAAACTATAAACACTTCAATTGTACAATGGCTTGTGAGAGAGACACTGAAAGGGGCGTGTCAAATACATCAAACTTCCATATTTATAAAACAATTATAAGACCATAATGAAATATCAAGTCATAGAGGATTTCAAACACCGTTATAGGAGTTATAAAGCCTATAATTTTAATATTGTGTAGGAGGTTGGTAGTATAAGGTTTAATATGATTATTATATCAAATCCCAACTTTTTTAGACTACCCTCCGTATGGAATTTATCATTTTTTTTAAATATTCAACAAAAATTCACAACTTTTCGTTTTTCTCTTCTGAGAAATGCAACTGCAAGCAAATGCCGCTAGCCATGGACATTTTTTTCATTTTATTTCCCATAATCATCCATTAAATATGCATCATTCGAGTGCTGTAAGAAAAACCTTTTTGAGCAAGACAACCACCTAATGTCTAAACCTTGACCACCAACCACCAATCTTGCCTTGCCATATAAACAAATAAAAAAATCATATTTTCTGTCAAGCTGTTGCAAAACAAATAAACAGAACAAACACTTATAACATCATTTAAGAAAGAAACTTAATATTGCAAGTCATGAGATGTTGAAATCGTTTAGACTTTTGCGAGTTGCCTCAAGTGGTTTGAATCACATTTTTAAATGGGATTCCAAAAACTTGTGTACTTTTACACAACTCATATGATATGCAATGCGAACTTCAGTTTTTTTACTTAAGAAGATATGTGTGTATACTTTCGCAAATCATTTTTGCGTTAAGTGAATGGATAGAAATGAAACAGCAACGTTGCATATGATTATAGGTCATAGTTTTGATGTTGTTGTCCAGTTATGTTACATCAATTTATTTGAATTTTATTTAAATTCAGGATATATACAAACGATGTTTTATTTTGGGATGTAATATTATTTTCAGCGGCAAAAACTCCTAAATTTGATGCGCGCAAATCTCGACTTTGTTGATTGAATTCTACTAAGAACGTTTCAATCAAGCGCATTCTACGATTTTGCCGATATCGCGACTAAATATTGCTGTGGATGCATTTAATGTTCATAAATGTTCATAGATTATGACGAACTTTTCAACTATTATTTTATTATTATTATTTTGCAACTATTATTTTATTGGGATATATCTCGAAAACCATGAATTTAACGTATTGGACGACTTTCGTTTAGTTCATAGAAAACTGGAGCTCTTTTGCATTTAAAAAGTGTAATTATGTTTTCGCTTTCATTTTCAGTCAGTGGTTTACCAGAAGGTTGTTATTCAGTATGATTTTCTTAAGGTTACTATTTGACGCTACCGTGAAGGACTCTACTATTTTGTTTTAGCATAAAAAAACCGAAATAGAAATTCCCAACCAATTTCCAAATTATTGATTTACGGCTTCTTACCTTTAACCTAAATTATTAGAGGTGTGGATATGATATTTAACTTATGGTGAACCAAGATTTCATACCAGTGCAATGGTGTTGGCACACACCGACTTTTTTTGCAATTTATCAGTTCAGTTGTCCCAATTGATAGCCCCAATGGACCGACATAGATGCATGTTATAGATGTTTTTGTCTTTCCTTTATTTTGATATGAATCTTTCTCGCACCGTTTAACTTTCACAATGAATCAAAATTACGTATTGGCTTATTAAAAGCTCAAAATATAGGAAACATGACATCATCGAATAATAAATATTATTTTCAAAAAGTCGGTGTAATTCGATTCATGTATACCCTACCTTCCTTGGAAAGCAGACGTGTTATGTTGAAAACTGATGTTTTAATTTTAAGGTTGTAAATAATGGATTTCACTTCTGACTATCTTATTTCTAGGGAAATTTTATTCGTGATAGGCGTGAATAGATTTGTGTAGGTATCAATATAATAAAATCGAGGATTTTATTATATTGATCGTATTTATTACATATATATTATATTACTTTTCTATAATTGTTTTTATTTTTAGAATAGCATCTAAATTGCATGTAATAATTTTAATTTTGTTGCTGGCTGTTCTCGCTTAAGGTCTTATTAGAATAACTTTTTATCTGGTAATGTGAAATTCTCATACAAAATTGGACCGATTACAGAGCATTTCGTGCAGACGCAACGAATACAAAAGTAAGAAGGTCTCCACTTCAAGGGTGTTCACGCGCTCCAATAGCAAATAAATATAAAAATTTCGTTTCGAGGTGCGTGCTGGCAAATTTCATAATATTCTTGTCACACTGCATGCTAAATCTAGCCGAAAAGACAAAAGTTCGATATTCAAATGAAAAAATTGTGTTGTAAACCGACCTTATGTCATTTTCTAGATTTCGCACGCAGATAGGCTATAAGCAAATTTGAAACTAAATCTTTTGTGCGTTTTCTACACGAAATTTACGTGAGAGGTGCGAGTTGAAAATAAAACCTGACTATTAAGGCTGTGTTTCTTTAAGCCGGGGTAACATGCTGCGATAACATAAACGTTAATAAAAAGTTATTTTTACTCAAAATAAAAAATTATTCTTTCACATTGTCGGCAACTACAATATACCTATTTGTATCAAAACAAATGTTCAAAAAAATATTTTGTGTTGACTTTTTTGGACTTAGCCTCGATAACCATAAATTTGACTTAGACTGGATGTATTAGTTTTCATACACACATTGATAATGCTGTGGGCGATAATTTAATAAAATAAATTTTTATTATGAGTGAAATTTTTACTTTTTATTTAAGGTTTTCTTATCGCAGCTTAATTATGCAGTCTTAAAGAAAAACAGCCTTATTGTGTATCTTTGGGCCAAACTGTTGTGCAAGTATCCAATTTTCTACTAAGAAAATAACAAAGGTAATTTTAAACACTCAAAATAGCCACTTTGCACGAAATTTGTATCTGTGGTGTATCTCCAGAGTGTAGGCCTTTTTAGACGTACAAAATGTTTGCGCAAAGTTTTGCATTTGTGGGGCAACACCGGATCATGTAAAATGTATTCTCTTATTTTGCGAGAAAACATTTTGTCCAAATATTTAGTATTCCATTTTAAATACACAAAATATTTGCGCAAAATGTCGCTTTGCGGAAAATTTTGTATTTGTAAGGCATCTACAATATCTGCAAAGTGTATTATATCGCATTTTGAGGAACACATTTTTGCGCAAATATTTGGTGTGTCTAACCCCCCTATAAAGGAACTTAGGGGCATTTTAAACACACAAAATATTTGGAAAAATGTCGCGTTGCATTAGTGGAGCGTGTTGCCCCCAGAGCATGTAAAAGATATTAGGCCTGGATTTTGTGCAACACGTTTTTGCCCAAATATTTGGTGTCTAAACGCCCTACAACACACAAAATATTTGCGTGAACGCCGCTTTGCACACAATTTAGTATTTGTGGGTCGACTGTAGAGTATGTAAAATGTATTGAGTGTATTTCAATTTTAAATACTCTGCTGTAGCTATGAAAATACAAAATTTTGCGCAAATATTTTTCGTGCATAAAACGGCAAAAAATATATTTGTATAGCAACACCAGAGTATGTAAAACCTATAATATTGAAAAGGTTATTACACTAACTCGGATTTTGAGCAACATGTTTTTGGGCAAATATTTGGTGTTTCCAAACCCCTAATAGTTTTCATAGTTGTGCAATTGGGACACCCTTAAGTAGTGGTGCCTCTTTAGAGCCAATGCGCCGCGCATCACAAAGCTTTATTGTTTTTGTTGACTACCCAATACAAATTTGAACTCTTATCCCTAGAGCCAGGCCTTAAATTATTTATGAAAATACTTATTAGTTAGTATTGATACACAACAATTAGTTTTATACCAACCGGCGGCGGCTTCCAAATATCGATGATGATTTACACGTATCGTATCTCATCACCAAACACAAATAAACGAATGACTTCCAAATAGAAAACGTGAATAAATAATTCTCGCGCGCAAATGTGTATGATGTAGAAAACGAATAACAAACACAAAACGGAAAATCATCAGAGTTCGTATAAAACCATACACACATACACTGGCGCACTTTAGCCAGCCGCCAAAAAGATTCATCACACACACAATCACGAAGAACAGTTTCGCGAAGGTATGAGAAAACCGACCGACCAACAACAACGAAACAAAAAGAAGATACACAAAACACATTGGAACAAAAGTTACTAAAAAAATCTATTTTTTCTTTTTTGCTAAACCTTAAGACACTCCAAATCTTCAAAAACAAATATTTACAACCTTCCCAAGCAATTATATTAGAAAATTACCAAAAAATGTGCTTTTTTAGGAATTTTTATGAAATGTAGTTTTTTTTTAATTGCGCACAATTGTGAAAAAGGAACTTTTTCCAGCATTTTCTGCAACGGGGAGCCGCCATTTTGATTTTTTGTAGTCTGCGAAGAAATGGTAGCAATAGTCGGGGCACACAATATTTTTTCAATGCACATATTTCACATGTATCCACCAATCAACAGAGAAAAAAAGTCCATTTATTTCCTATAGGTGTTTGCCCACTATGAATTTCACAATTTCCACTACGTTTTCCTTCTTATTTGAATTAAATTTTCAATTTGAGAAAATTCTATTCAAACTTACCTCAATTAGTTTTTGTTTAGAAAGGTTTGTTGTTCTTTTTATTTTGTTACACAAATTTAATAAGACTTTCTATTTCTTGCCGTTGTGCACCGAACGCATCCGTTCAACACAGCGACTGATATGAGAATGAACGCGAAATAGATAAAATGAATGGAATGAACGCCAACAGAAAACGAAGCCGAACCTGTATTATTGGCGGCGTCGGCGGCGTTGATATTTATAACTTCCTGGCGACGGCGTAGAAATTTATAGCTTCTCGGCATCAGCGCTTTCGATTGTGTATCGGAGGCGGCTCGATTTCATCTTGTTTGTATAGGCAGAAATACAAATTGTCTGTCGCCTTATTAATAATAGGTCTGTTTGATTGGCCTTACTAGCCTACAATTAAGAGTCTTGATAAGGTGGTAGTGTTGATACCCATTGGTTCATTTTGAAGGAACCAATAAGAAAAAGGTATGTCGTCCAAATGTACAAAATGTTTATAAATATATTCTTTTTAAGCATTTTAGACAAAAAGGCACAACAGGAATACAAAACAAATGTAAGCCTGCAACACCTTTTAGTGAATATATGAAATAAATACGTTTTTAATTAAAGCCATCAGCATTTTTATTTAAGGGGAAATAGAGTACTAATTAAATAACTTTTGGTCATTTGTTTTATTAAATTTAGTTAAAACATTAAAATTGCATAAATGAAACTCTATTTCACTGATCACCTAATTGTTACTTCCTTTTTTAAGTAAACTCAACATGTTTTGTCATTTATTTTGGTTTAAGACCAAATGTTGTGCTGAAGTCTTCAGCAGAACCCAAAAATTAGCAAAAAGGCAAAGTGAGACCTTTATTGTTGCAGCTAAAAGTTGACTGCGCAGTTTCGATGGGCGCTACCCCATCTCGTCAGAACTTTCGCAACGAATGTATGTCTTTGACTTAAATCAGGGTTCATATTAGTACCAGCGGACACATACGACTAATGAGAAGCGCTGATAAACAAAATATTCCACCAAACTAAGTAGACACACTAAAAATCTCACTTTGCCAATTCAATGTTATGCATGTGCTCGCATCGCTCGCAACAATGCAAAGGTTGTTTTCATCATGGTAAAGTACACGAACGAACAACGTATGCAAATTAGAAAAATGTAAAATTCGGAGTCGGTGACCGCAATTTTAAGAGCGTTAATTCAAATTTTCGGTCGTTATTCTCGCCCTAGTAGACAAGTAATAACATGTTTAGTACAAAAATTTGAGTCTATATAAGGCCTGTTCGATTGGGCTTATTAGCTTAATTTTTGTATGGAATTTTCTCTCGCTTAACAAGAAAGTAGCTTGTTGCTCTCTTTGTTGTGTTGCCAGATTTTTCTTGTTAATCCATTTAAGAAAAACCAATGGGTAGCAAGAGAGACAAGGGATTGGTCGAAGTGACGGAAATATCGCTGCCGTTCAGGCGTCCGTAGCAAAGGATCCAAATCAGTCAAGACCACTTTATGGTGAATTTTGCATGAGGATCTTGGTTTACTCCCATACAAGATCAAGCTGACTTGACGCCGAAGGACCGAATATTTATATTGTAGGCGACAAATAATTTTTAATTTGTGTAAAACGTTTTTATTATCCCAGCTTAAAGAAAAACAGCCCTAAGATAGGGGTTTTGACACATTATTGTGTCTCAAAAGTAATGCAATATGTTTTTGTAAGCATACAGAATTGTCTAAAAATCCTATCCAATTAGATTTTGATCGCATATCAATCAATGCAGTATAACTGCCCATTCAAACAGACGTGACACGACAGTTGCTGTGACAACAGACCTTTGCTTTTTCCGAATTACTAAAAATGGAGTGAACATTGTTATTCTTATTTGAATATGTGAGAAGGCACTACTGTTAAGACCACTTGCTCCTGTCGTGCCGTGTCTGTCTGAATGGGCCTTAAAGCGTAGGATGTTGTGCGTGTATTGGTAAAACATTTTCCAAATCAAAATTACATTCAATTGGGAGACGACGTATTTGCAATCATTGCCCATAGTGCCTGCCGTTGGTGGTAAAAAATTAATGAAATGAACGTCAACTAAGAACGAAGCCGACACTATATTACCGGCGGCGGCGCCGTAGAAATATATAGTTTCACTGCGACGGCGTTTTCGATTTTTTCGGCGGTAGCTCGATTTCAGCTTGTTTTGTTTTGTATCGACAGAAATACAAATTTCCCGTTGGCTAATAAGCCGCATAATAATGCGGCATATTCCACGATTCAACTTTCCGTTCAAACCAACCTTGCTTTGCAACAAATTGAGTTGTATGTCTTGTAGTCAAATCGATGATGTTGAGACGGTCACTCGAAGATTAAAACGATTTGATATTTTCGATTGCTGAAGCAACATGTTTGTATGTATGTATTGTGGTCGATATAATTTAGGGCTCTTAGTTGATTCTTGCCAATCGAAGCGGGCATATCGATCCATTACCGCCAAAATAATGTATCCCACAATATAATCTGTCAAAATTTCATGTTTTGTTTATAATGTTTACATTATAAATTTTAAAACAATAGCTTTATTCAAACTGATTTTATTTAAAAAAAAAACTTCCCCAGTAAAATTTCGAGTTTATGGGATACATTTTTTCGGCGGTTATGGCTCGATATGTTATGTTGTATTTTCTTTGAAGGTCCATAAAATTATAAATTATTGAACAATATCGAATTTTAAAAATTATTTTATTTTATTGATAAAATAGTGTTATTTTTTCAATTAGGCCTGTTCGATTGGGCATACTAGCTTAATTTTTGTATGTAATTTACTCGCTTAGCAAAAAAGTAGCTTACTACTCTCTTAGCTACCGAGTAAGGTGGTGCCAAATTTTTATCCCTGATTTTTAAATATAACTAATGGATGAAAATGTTGCCACCTTGTCAAGTCCCTTAACTGTAATCTCGTAAGTCCAATCGAACAGGCCTATTGTTCTGTTGGTTTTGTTATAACAAAAATGCTGCTTGTGCGATTTTTGTTATCGATATTTTTCGACAAACAAAGTTGTACAATAAATCTTCAAGTGTGAACAGGTCGCACGGTTTAAATTCGTATCCAGTGTGCGATCGTCCATTATTCGATGTTGATTGATGTGAGAATGAACGTGAGAATGAACATGAGAATGAACGTGAAATAGATAAAATGAATGAAATGAACGTCAATAGAAAACGAAGCCGAGCCGATATTGTCAGCGGTGGCGGCGTAAAATTTTTTTTTGCATATCGATGACGGCGTTTTCGAGTCTAACCCCAATCAATCACAATGGCGGCGGTGCGAAAATTCGCTAAAGCCTAATGACCTTTTCAGACTGCATGCGAAATCTAACTGAAATGACAAAGTCGTTTTACAAATGTCAGATCCCATACATATATGACATTTGATTTTTTATCATTGAACGAGGTTGGTCGCGGACGCTCTGTGTCGTAATTTTTTCTCATTATTTTCTCATTTTCATTCGCAGACGTACACAGTTGCCGTTTTGGGTTTTTTTGCAAATTTAAAGAATATAAATTTATTTTTGGAAAAAAATAGAAAATTATTTTTCAAGGGTTATACCAATTTGCCACGCCCCTTTATGTACCACCCACACAATTGTAAAATATAGGTAAAATTAAATCCTTTATAACTTCTATACGGGTGCATGGAATCGACTATGACTCGATATTTGATAATGCTTTTACTATTATTTTACAA
This sequence comes from Polietes domitor, assembly GCA_947397865.1. Classification (NCBI taxonomy): domain Eukaryota; kingdom Metazoa; phylum Arthropoda; class Insecta; order Diptera; family Muscidae; genus Polietes; species Polietes domitor. The sequence goes on from OX377620.1 coordinate 132,338,399, forward strand.
ATGTGAAAGCTGGGACCATGTACCAGACCACTTATTTACCAACCATTTAATGAGGCAAACACTTTCAAGTGGTAAAGTATACGAGTGTTTTGTCTGTTTCGTATGAAGTGTTTTCAGCGAATAGATCGACATTGCGAATTTTCATTCTTTTGAATTGTAATATTTTACAAGGAGTAGGGGAAATAACGTGCTAGACTCATTGACCTATGTAAGTGTCATCTGAATAAGAAAAGGTCGACGTCATTGTTAAAGCGAAAATATAAAAATGAGATCACATACATTGCACAGTGGGACTGGAAAAGTCTTAAACATAGGGAGGGCCACTAAAAATTTTAAATTAGAATCGTCTTTAAAAAAGTACTGATTAAATTTCTGGTTTTATTGGAAAGGTTGAACTTTGCCATTTAATAATGGACCACAATATCATTCATATGACTACCACGACTGGCTCAGTACCTCATCCGATCAATCCAGTTTTTCAGTATAGTTAAGTAGGAAAGATGACAACTACCAAAAAAAAGAAAAATCTACAATAATTGAGATATCGTAACGAAATTTTAGGATTATGTAGAAAATATGTCTCCGAAAATAATAGCTTACAAATCTTTTGAATTTTTCCCAACTAAATACTAAAATTCTCAAATTGGGGAATATATGTTCAAAAATTTGGAATTTTTTACTAAAATGGCCAACATTTCTCTATTTACCACAGGAATGTAATAATACTTTTTGAGTAAGAAGTCAACATATGAGGCTAACAAATATACTAAAAAATAAAGTTCAGCTGTAAGAGCAGATTTTCTGCTGTAAAAGAGATGGCATTTGTATCTGCTGCAATCAAACAGCTGTTCGCTGTTTTTAGCAATAAAGAAAAAACGATTTCTTGAAACTTATGCTTAATATGTACAACATAACCAGTTAACAATTTCATTAACAACACTTTTTAGAATAAATACTATTATAAGGGAATTTATTGCCACTGAAAGATATTGTGGTTGTCTTTTTAATGATATGCATATTGTCCCAAGCTAATATAAAACGAAATTCGACCTAAATTCGTTTTCACCGACAATCTGAAATTTTATATCTATTTTTATAATTTAATTAACATCAGCCATTTTTAGTAGACTGCAAACACTTTAACAACTGACAAACACTTTTAACTGAATACTGATGCGAGATTGCAGAAATACTGCTGATATAGCAGAAAAACTGCTGTAATAGCAGAAAATTGCTTGCTGATTGGCAGCAGACATTGGCTGCTGTTAATAACAAACGTAGATTTATGAAATATGTGAATTATCTCTTAGATATTTTAATTAGGTACGGACGCTACAAATATTTCCACTCGTAGTAAAAAAGTAGTAATTTTCGTTATAACACTTCAACTTTTAATAACAAGTTGTCGAAGATTCCAATATGTGTCAGAAATGCCACGATTACTTTATGCATGAAGTGAAGTGGATATTAATTACTACACTTGCAATATTAATATTTTTATTTAAATAAAAAGCTAATTTACACTTTTTTTAACAAATTTGACCTCTTGGAAGCAGGAGATACTGGTGGTCACACGGGCAATCCCTCCAGCTCATTCTACAAGCTTGTGATGGTGTTAATGTTGCTATTCCCATACGACGGAATCATCCGAATGATGGCGATGATGGTGTTGAGAAGGAAGATGTTGTGGTTGTTGGTGGGGATGTATATCGAGTGGTTTACCTTCGTAGACAGAATCGACCTGGAAATAGTTTATAAGTGTTGGTGTGATAAAGAAATGAAATCTCATAAATTCCTACCACGGAGGTCATCATTTGTTCAACGGCTTTCATTAAATCCTTGACAAATTTGTGAATTTCCTCAATGTTAAGCACTACGGATTCTGGGTCATTGGAAACATGGCCTGGGTGACCAGGGCGACCTGGTTGACCTGGACGACCTGCTTGACCTGGGCGATCTGAATTGCCTGGGCGACCTGGTTGAACTGGATGGTCTGGGCGACCTGGTTGACCTGGACGATTTGGATGGCCTGGACGATTTGGATGACCTGGGCGACCTGGAGGAGGTGGTGGAGAAGGTGGAGATACGGTTGATTCAGGAACTTCTGTTGCTTCGGTAGCTTCAGTTGCTTCGCTAGTTTCTGTTGTTTCGGGAGCTTCGGTTGATTCAGCAACTTCTACGGATCCAGAACCTTCACTTGATGAAGATTCAGATTGTTCGGAGGATTCTGATACAATTACTCCTATATCTCCAATGGCTATTGAACCGTCTCCAACTTCAACAGAAACCACTTCAATAGATTTGGAGTTGACATTGACCTAAGAATATAGTGAAGATAGGAGGAGTATTCAAATATACTTATATTTGAAGACATTTGAATTACTTACGGCGAAAGCCAAAAGGCAGATGGCCAAAAGTGTTGTTAAAACTGAGAGTTGCATTGTCCTATTGCGAATATTCAATCGTCGAATTCGAGGGTAACTAGGTACTAACTCGTTACCATTCGGTTTCAACTAATATTTATATGTTTTACGATCCATGCAATCAATATGATGCAATTATTGCTATTGTTGTAAATATTACTCATTGTTTATACTATTTAATCATTTGTACACACATTTGAAGTAGTCTGTAATATAAGCTAGAGCTGCAATTGAGAATAAATGTATTTTTTATCTATTCGAAATGGGCCATTGAAGAGGTCCGCTTGTCTAGGCCCTTATACTCTACTACACATTTTAAAACACTGGGCTGGAGTTTATAATGCGCAAAAAGACAGATAAACGCAGGGCCGTGCGCAGGGGGGGTTTTGGGGGTTCAAACCCCCCAGAGAGGTTTCGAACATACACTTTTTAAAACCTTCTAGAATAATAAAATATAGAATTTTTAAGGTCTTTTTAAAATAACTCGTCTGAAATGGAAATTTTGCAGTAAAATCATGAAAACATGATTACATGAAAATAAACAAGTAAGAAGGCGTTAAGTTCGGCCGGGCCGAATCTTATATACCCTCCACAACGGAGTGCATTCCACAGTATTACCAGTAGATTAAAGAATGTCGAGGGAATGTGAATTGCAAATATCAAGTAAATACAAGCTAATATGTTCAAAAAACATGCTGAAATACTCTAAATATTAGGGGTATTTTCAGTACTTGTGAGAGAAAAATTTTTCCCTCTGGACCGATTTCGTCCACTTTCAATCCCAAGCGATCTACAACCATAAGACACATTTAGGAAAAATTTGAACCTTCTAGCTCATTTCGTTCGGCCACTATCGTGCTTTCAACAGACAGACGGACATGGCTATATCGTCTTAGAATTTTACCACGACCCAGAATATATATACTTTATGGGGTCTCCGATAAATATTTCAAGGTTTTACAAACGGAATGACAAAGTGAATATACCCCCATCCTGGAGGTGGAGGGTATAAAAATCGAGGACACTTTCTTGAATTTCAGACAAAGGTTATGAAAACTACAAACAAACTAAACGAATTGTGCCAATTTCAAGATTGTCTAATGCTAATTTCGCTAATGGACACCAAATTGTTCCGAAAATTTTCATTTTTATTAACCGATACCACTTCTTGACATTCGACTAGATCTATATCATATGAACTTTTAATTGTGTACTGCAATAAAAGTTTGGAAATTTAATAACAAAATCGTTTAGTAATTTTAAAAATGTGTAGATAAGAATCACTATGATATCATAATGAAATCTGAAAGCATTCTTAATAAAATCAAATAATTTGCTCCTGTAGCTTAACTATGAGTGCCAAACATTTGGCACTTTGGATTGTAGTATATCTAATTGGAATCTAAATTAATAATTATCTAAAAATCTATTGGCGAGACGAAATTCTTCCTTTCTGCGAAAAAGTATTGGAGTAACCTAAGATTTTTTTATGTAGTAATTTTTTACTTATACAAATCGTATTTTATACAATTTGTATTTTTAAATTTCTGAGTGTAGAAATCGGGTGGGACATTTGTATAAGGGCTATATCAAAACATTGACCCCATATTCCACTTCCACAACAGATGTTCTTAGGTCAAATATAATATGGTGTGGCTATTCGTATATTCCGTTTGCAATGAGTGGTTTCTAACATTTGCGATGCGACATTTTTATGGAGTTGTATCTATGAACCGATGACCTATTTTCATCATAGATGCAACAACAACAGTTTCTGTTACTTCCAATGTTTTGGGAGTTTGCAATTATAATACAAATCCATTTCGATAAACGAAGAAAACTGTTATATACATACTTATTTCTCTTTTCAACAACTGATGACATGTTTACCGCAAACAAACTAATTTTTCCCACAAAAGAAACTCAAAAACGATGTCCACATGTTTAAAATTTTCTACGAAATGCATTTTTTCTCTGCGTGTTTTAAAATCTACTTTAAAGTTGCGACACAATAAGAAATGAGTTTCAACTTACTAAAATTTTTGTTATATTTATCAATTATGTCAAATATTTTTTAGAGTTAGTATTTTTTTGTACATATGTAACATGTATTATTCAAAAGAGAAACAACAAATTCAGTAACTTGGATCTACGTAGGAAAACGAAACTCTAAAATACCAATTATTTGTTTTTTTTTTTTAATTAAAATTTCTAGTTGTTTCTGTACTGTATTTGTTATTCGAATTTGTACATATATAAGATTATAAAAATGAAGAAACATTTACAAATATTTTTTATTTAATCGGAATATGAGTATAAAGATTTTGAGTAAACATCTTGTTACTCATGTCCTATATAAATTAAAAAATCCAAAACTCTTTAGACATCCTATTTAGACCCATACTTTGTCAAAAAGCATATCCAATTTTCTGCATTTATCATAGAAAAAATGCGGGACTGAAGGGTTTATCGCCGAGGAATTTGATCGTTTTTTGTGTAATATTTCTTCAAAATATATATCGAGGTCTTATATTCAAAAGTGGCTATGAACCATATTCTCGAAAATGAATTTTTGGATGCCAAACTATTCTCAGATTTGGATGTCATCTGTCTTATAAATTTGGAAAAGATTTTTTTCTAAAGCCATTTTTTTAAATTTATTTCTTTGGCATGTGATTGCTGACTTCATGGGGAATATTTGTGTATGAAAAGTTTCAGAATTTTGAATGAAGAAAGTTAAAATATAAGGAATTGCAACGGCGAATTTTGGGTTTTTCATCAATTGCAGCGATTTTCGCGACTGGCTACATATATGTTACAAGCGACCAATCTGACGGATAAATAAACAATAATCTTATTCTTATTTCAACATTCATAGTGCTCAAGTTTAAACATACAAAAGTGGCTATGAACCATGAAACTGCGAATAATAGAAAATTTCGAATCGTAGCAATTAGTAATCCTTTTTAGATTAAACTGTAGAAGAACGATTAATAATTTCTCTTCAAATTAAGGAGAAAATCAGTTTTTTTCGCTCTCCTTAAAAGTTATGTTTTTGTTCATAGCCACTTATGAATATAAGCCCTCGATATGTATGTATGTAATGTCGAGCAACTATTTAAAAAAAGTTCCACACTTAGAGAACAAGTCTGTTAATAAAAGCAGCGATTGTCTGCTGCCTATCAGCAGACACTTTTCTGCTATTACAGTATTACAGCTTACATCACCATTCATGTTTACTGAAATTTATTATTTTTATTTCTTGAATATTAATCTAAGAAGCAATTCTCGCTCGTTTGCAGAGACTTGTTTCTTAAATACTTTATGAATTATTCTAAACAACCACTGCGAAAGCACCTATATTGCCTTCGCAACAATCATGGAGTAATAGCTCAACTCCTTATGGCAGAGGTATCATGAAACTTTTGAGAAATATTTCATGTTGTCATTTTTTGTATCATTTTTTGTATCAGTTAATCGTTTTTATACCCTACACCACTTCGGGGAATAGGGTATTTTAAGTTAGTTTTCCGGCAAATGTATGTAATACCAAGAAATAATCGAGCAAGACCCACCTTTAAGTATACACTCAAAGGAATTTGTCAGAAAAAGAAAGCAGAAAGTCTGCTGAAAGAGCAGATTTTCTGCTGAAAAAGCTTTTTGCTGTTTTTAGCAATAAAGAAAAAACGCTATCTTGAAACTTTAAGCATATGTACAGAACAGTACAGTGGCCAGTTGAAAATACATATTAGGGGTGTTTTTCTTTAAGACTGGATAACCAAAATTAAATTTCCACCAACAGCAACGAAAACAAATTTTGAAAAAATATTTTATGTTGAAAATATTGAACTTAGCCTGGATAATTATCCAGTGCAAGTCAAATTTATGGTTATCGAGGCTAAGTCTAAAAAAATCAACACAAAATAATTTTTTGAAAATTTGTTTTGATACAATAGGGCTGTTTTTCTTTAAGCCTGCGATAACAAAAACGTTAATAAAAATTTATTTTTTTTTTGCTCAAAATAATTTTTTTTTCACATTGTCGTCAACTAAAGAGTGATTTTTTTGAGGTTAGGATTTTCATGCATTAGTATTTGACAGATCACGTGGGATTTCAGACATGGTGTCAAAGAGAAAGATGCTCAGTATGCTTTGACATTTCATCATGAATAGACTTACTAACGAGCAACGCTTGCAAATCATTGAATTTTATTATCAAAATGCGTGCTCTGTTAAGAAAGTTCAGAAAGAAAGAAATTGTGTTCAGCGACGAAGCTCATTTTTGGCTCAATGGGTACGTAAATAGGCAGAATTGTCGATTTTGGAGTGAATATCAGCCAGAAGCATTGCAAGAGCTACCAATGCATCCAGAAAAAGTCACAGTTTGGTGCGGTTTATGGGCTGGTGGCATCATTGGACCGTACTTCTTCAAAGATGATGCGAATCGTAACGTAACTGTGAATGGTGAGCGCTACCGTGAGATGATATCCAACTTTTTTTTGCCCAAAATGGAAGAACTGAACTTGGTTGACATGTGGTTTCAACAAGATGGCGCTACATGCCACACAGCTCGCGATTCTATGGCCATTTTGAGGGAAAACTTCGGAGAACAATTCATCTCAAGAAATGGACCGGTAAGTTGGCCACCAAGATCATGCGATTTGACGCCTTTAGACTATTTTTTGTGGGGCTACGTCAAGTCTAAAGTCTACAGAAATAAGCCAGCAACTATTCCAGCTTTGGAAGACAACATTTCCGAAGAAATTCGGGCTATTCCGGCCGAAATGCTCGAAAAAGTTGCCCAAAATTGGACTTTCCGAATGGACCACATAAGACGCAGCCGCGGTCAACATTTAAATGAAATTATCATCAAAAAGTAAATGTCATGGACCAATCTAACGTTTCAAATAAAGAACCGATGAGATTTTGCAAATTTTATGCGTTTTTTTTTAAAAAAAAGTTATCAAGCTCTTAAAAAATCACCCATTACAATATAAATATGTGTCAAAACATATTTTCAAAAAAATAGTTTGTGTTGACTTTATTGGACTTAGCCTCGATAACTCATTTTGACTTACACTGGATAATTATCCAGGTTAAGTCAAAAATTTTTAACACAAAATTATTTTTTCAAAATTTTAGTTAGCTTGTTATCCAGTCTTAAAGAAAAACAGCCATAATATTTACATTGTAGTTGGGGACAATGCGAAGAAATATTTTTTTTATTTAAATTTTTTATTGACGTTTTTGTTATTGCAGCTTGCTATCCCGGCTTAACGAAAAACAGCCCTATTAACAAAACTTTTTAGAATAAAGGTTATTATTAGGCAATTCATTGCCACTGAAAGATATTGCTATTGTCGTTTTAATAATACACATATTGTCCCAAGCTTATCTATTTTCATATTTTAATTAACAGCAGCCATTTTTAGCAGACTGCAAACCCTTTAGCAGTATGAATGCTGATGCGAGATTGCAGAAAAACTGCTTAAATAGAAGAAAAGTGACTGCTGATAGGCAGCAGATAATCGCTGCTGTTAAAAATAGACTTTTTTCTCTAAGTGTACCGATCGATCACCAGCTGAGTCGATTTAACGATGTCTGTTTGTCCGTCTAAAGCTTGTTCGCGCTTTACAGGCCGTAATTATTTTCCGATTGCCATGAAATTTGCAAAAATAATTTTTGGGTCAGGGAGATCAGGTGATCGTTAATTTAGTGGAAATTGTTTCAGATTTTCAATTTACCCTATTACTGCTCTGGAATACACATTTTACAGTGGATCTTGATAAACATTTCATAATCATGTTATATATTTAAACTGGAGCCATACAAATGTACCTCCAGGTTACAATATTACTACCCTAAAATCCATATTTTACATCGGATCTTTACCAAATTTCCGACATCACGTTATATTTCAACTAGAAACACCGACTATGAAAATCACCTGCACGTGTCTTAAATAATCTGCAAATGTTTGTAACAAAGTGCACTTTTCAGTAGTTTCTGAGATACAAGCAAAAATTTAAATGTGTTTTTATTTTTTTATTATTTTCTTTTCATACCGAAATATATTGAAATCAATTAATACAAGTAAGAAGGCTTTAAGTTCGGCCGGGCCGAATCTTATATACCCTCCACCACGGAGTGCATTCCGCAGTATTACCAGCAGATTAAAGGGTGTCGACATAGGAGTACAGAACCATATTACGAAAATTGTGATATTTTTATGCACATTACTATATTTGATTAATATTTCAAACTATAATGTATACTTATGCGCACTGTTTAAAATCTACTACTATAAATAAATACAATGCTGTAATTGTGAAAGTGAACATGCCGAAAATATTGGGCGATTGTCAGTCGCCATTAGGGAGAAGCATTTTCAGATACAGACAAAGTGACTGCATTATTTTGATAAGAAACAAATTTTAAAGATATCCCCATTCGCCCCATTCTCCGCCCTAATGTACAAATTTGGAAAAAACCTTTTTGTTTCTAGTCTTCATAGTCAGACCACCGAATACACACCGAATATATACACCGAATTTCATGATATCAACTTCAGCGGTTTGGAAGGTCCCATTTTTATCCCACTTTTTCAATTATATCCTTTACGTGTATATGCAATTAGAGGGATGTACACACCGAATTTCACGATTCTAGCTGTTGTATCATTGGTACCATATTTTATCCATTTTTGTCCCATTTCGCCCGCTAAAACATTTATTTTTTTTGTGATGCTTCCAAGCTACAAGAGGAATGTCTGCAACAAATTTCAACTGTATGAAAATCAGAAATTTAATTAATAAGCCAAGGCTACCAATATTTTTGTACTATGTATATATAATGGAAATAATACTTCAATTCATAAAGTAAATATAAGGCAGCAATCATAAATACCCTAAATATTGGGGGATAGAGAGTGTATTTTCAGCTGCAGTCCTTTGGTTGGTTGTATTTCCATCTATTTCAAAAGTATACATTTTGAAAATACCTTATCTTTCACGTAGTTATACTGCCTGACAACTTCCTGATTCTACCATTTTTTGTCGTAAAATCAACAAAAAAGAGTACGAATTTGGAAAAAAAAAATTTACGTGGCTATGCACTCAGAGGAATGCATATACCCCATTCCATGATACTTTCTGCGGCCATTTTGTTGGTACCATTTTTATCCCCTTTTTCGCATTTTACTCCTTAAAAGTACGACTTTCGAAAATTTCATCATTCTAGCTGTAGCCTTTTAGTTGATACCATTTTTATCCCTCTGCTCCCATTGAATGCCTTGAAAGTACGAATTTGGAAAAACGTTTTTTTTCGTGTCACTCAGTCAGAGGAATGTATACCGCGTATTTCATGGTTCTAGCAGCATCCATTTGTTTGGTACAATTTGTATTCCCTTTTTCCATTTTACACCCTAAAAGTACGAATTTCGAAAATTCCCTTTATTTTATGTGTGTACGCAATCAGAGGAATATATACACCGAATTTCATTATTCTAGGTGCAGCCGTTTGGTTGGTACTATTTTATCCCTCTATCCCCATTTAACCCCTTAAAAGTACAAATTTAGAAAAAATACTTGTATATTATGTATCTACTCTATTAGAGGTATGTACACGACAAATTTCGTGTTTCTATCTGTTGTCGTTTGATAGGTACTATTTTTATCCCTTTTCGTCCCATTTCGCCCCCTACAAATAAAAATCGCTCTGTGGTGCCCTTTTATGCTATAAAGGGAAAGCGAATTGTAAATATAAAGTAAATATAAGCTATTATGTTCAAAAAAACATGCTGAAATACTCTAAATATTAGGGGTATTTTAAGTCCTTGTGAGGGAAAAATTTTTCCCTCTGGGCCGATTTCGCCCACTTTCAATCCCAACCGATCTGCAACCATAAAACACATTTAGGAAAAATTTGAACCTCCTACCTCATTTCGTTCGGCCGCTATCGTGCTTTCAACAGACAGACAGACGGACATGGGTATATCGTCTTAGATATCAGCTGTGACAAGAAACAAATTTAATTTGCGGTTGGTAACTGCAGCACTACTTTTTCGTGACGCTATCAAGTATAGCCAACTTCCCAAATAAGGAGACTGACGTATATTAGGCCTGTTCGATTGAGCTTACTAGCTTAATATGTGTATGGATGTTAATCGCTTCATAAGAAAGTAGCTTACTACTCTCTTAGTTATCGGATAAAGTAGTGCCAGATTTTGATTTAAATAAAATCAATAGATAAAAATGTTGCCAACTTATCAACTCTCTTAATTTGAAACTAGTAAGCCCAATCGAGCAGGCCTGTTCTCAGCATGTTGCTTGCGATTGTGATTTGTTAGGGTTCGATTAGACTATCCTACGAGTTGCCAAAAACTGTGCGACTTATTATTTATTTTAAAAATTTTCACCTTCAATAGGGAAAATGCTCAAAATAGGACCGCAACCGAAACGAACTCAGTTGTAGTCCTGTTCCAATTACTTATGATTAAGAGACTTGAAGGTGGCACCATTCTAACTCCTTGGTTTTTCTTAAATCGATCAACAAGAAAGATCTTTCTTGTTAAGCGAGTAAATTCCATACAAAAATTAAGCTAGTAAGCCCAATCGCACAGGCCTAATATATGACAGTTCTTTGCCTTACATATTCGCAAACTTATTGTAATTTTGCACAAATATCCATAGCACATTTCTAATTATTAACTTTTGATTTTGTTGTGGTGCTTTGCATTGTCAGCAATATTTTTTTCATTTTAATGTGATATATAGTGTTGTCCACGTTTTCTTTAAGTGTGATGCCTGCAAAAAATATTAAAAGTGAGAGAGAACGATTTCTCTCATCAAAAATCGTATGACATCGTAAAATCGTATGATAGTCTAAACTGGCACCCAACAGACAGACTGACGTTTTTTCTACATACGAGTACACTTAAAGAGAAAAGTATGGTATTAACAGCAGCGATTGTCGGCTGCTTATCAGCAGGCAATTTTCTGCTATTACAGCAGTTTTTCTGCAATCTTGCATCAGCATTCACACTGCTAAAGTGTTTGCAGTCTGATAAAATGGCTGCTGTTAATTAAATTATAAAAATAGATAAAAATAAGCGTTTATTATTAAACAACCTTTCAGAATTACGGCGAAAACGAATTTAGCTCGAATTTAATTTCATATTAGCTTGGGGCAATATGCGTATCATTAAAATGACAATCATAATATCTTTCAGTGGTAATAAATTCACATATAATAACATTTATTCTAAAAAGTGTTGTTAATATTTTTCAGTACATATGCTTAAAGTTTCAAGAAAATATGCTTTTTCTTTATTACTAAAAATAGCAAACAGCTGTTTGCTATTTCAGCAGTTACAAGTCTGATATCTCTTTTTCAGCAGAAAATCTGCTCTTACAGCAGACTTTCTGTTTTCTTTTACTGGCAAATTCCTTTGAGTGTACATATTTAGCTTAATTTTTGTATGGAATTTACTCGCTTAACAATTCTGCATTACATTGTTTCTTATCAGAAACCAATTTATAAAATATATTGATAGCAGATGATAAACAAAATACTTCAACTATAAAATTGAATTTAAATCACCGTCATATTGAATCAGCAGGTTCGGATGTTTTGCTGTCTCATTGAAAAGTGAAATGGGGGCTATTGGGTGACCCTTCAAAGTTGGTCATGTCAAATTTTAAAATAGTACAAGTATGTACCGAATGTTCCAAAAAGGTCAAATTTTTATCGGTTTTCCCAAAAAGGCGACCACATTATTTCGCTTGTAAATTGTTTGCATTTTCGTGTAGGTGCAAATTTCATAATTTTTCTTACAGAGGACTTAGTTTAGAATTAATTTAATGCCCTTCTTGGGTCATTATGATCATTTGCCAATTGGAATTTGGTTATTTTGTTGACAAAAACTTGTTGGCCATTCTTTTCGGAGATACTTCTTTTACATAATTCCAAAACTTCCTTCGGCCGATTATAAAATATTTGGTTTATTTTTTTAATGGCGATCATTTTATTAAAAAATCCCAAAATTTGGAACATATTTTTTGCCTATTTTGGGTATTTTGTTTGCAAAAATGCAAAAACTTGTTAGTCATTCTTTTCGGAGCTACTTCTTGTACATAATTCCAAAACTTGCTTATGATATCTCAATTTTTGAAGATTGCATCTCGACGGTTTGTTAACGTATCAGGGAGAAACCGAACCTAGAGACATGCTCGCATTCCCCAAAAACTTCAGCACATAATTCTTTAAGGCATTCGAGGTCATATTGCCTACAAGGTAGGAGTGGAACAGGTGCCACACATTTGTTGAATATGTGACTAAGGTATACGGACGCCTCTAAAATGGATTGTGGAATTGGTTTCGTTGTTTTCTCAGCAAAAGCTGGTCTAGCAAGCTCATTCCAATTTTATGACAGATGTGCCTTCTATCAGGCCAATGTGGCGGGTCATATAAAGTACATTTCTTTAATCTGCTCCCCTGGGGCTAAAATGTGGCATCCAAGAAGTTCGTTCACCCTGACCAGAAAGGTCCAAATGGGGGACCCCAAACACCACCATTCCGACTCGATTAGCGAAAAATACTTTAGCTACGCCTTACATATCTTCGATTCGGTATTGTGGCGGGTCATATAAAATAAATTTCTGTACTCTGCTCCCCTGGAGCTAAAATGTGGCATCCAAGAAGTTCGTTCACCCTGACCAGAAAGTTCCAAATGGGGGACCCCAGAACACCAAAGTTTTACATGAAGAAATAGTGAAAAATAATTTAGCTACGCCTCCGATTCGGTATGGTGGCGGGTCATATAAAAATACATTTCTGTAACGTGCTCCCCTGGGGCTAAAATGTGTCATCCAAGAAGTTCGTTCACCCTGACCAGAAAGGTCCAAATGGGGGACCCCAAAACACAATAGTCTTACATGAAGAAATAGTGAAAAATACTTTAGCTACGCCTTACATATCTCCGATTAGGTATGGTGACGGGACATATAAAGTACATTTCTGTAATCTGCTCTCTTGGGGCTAAAATGTGGCATCCACGGAGTTCGTTCACCCTGGCCAGAAAGGTCCAAATGGGGGACCCCAGAACACCAAAGTTTTATATGAAGAAATAGTGAAAAATACTTTAGCTACGCCATAACTATCTCCGATTCGGTATGGTGGCGGATCATATAAAGTACATTTCTATAATTATATAAAAATTGACATATCTAGAGTAACAATCTTTCTCTCACCAAACTGGTGAATGGATTGACTCATCGTCTGACAGGAACGTCATCACGTCTCCTGCAGATCGATTCTTACGAAAGTCATTCTATCGATCATTAAAAAAGTTATTGGTTTCTAGATACCTCACAAGATGGTGATTATCCATACTCTTCATAGCCTTGGAGAGCGAAGAGCAAATCACAATTAATCTAATCCATTCCATTTACTCGACCCCATTCGGAAATGGCCTCTTGTCCTCAATTTCTTGAAGACTTAAAGGAACAGAACCCCGTGGGTACTCCTGCGGCCAAACTAAGCTCGTTGGATTCGAACCGATCTGCAAGAACTCGTATGCGATCTATGAGGATCTATAAATCGAGAGAAGTCACTCCGTTGGAAGTGAAACAACCTTACTCTCATCAAACTGTTGAATGGATCGGCTCCATTGTTCTGACATCAACATCATTAGGTCCCCCGTAGATCGATTCCTACGGATCGATCTCTGTGTAAGTAAGTCATTAGTCTCACAAGATGGTGATTAACCATAGTCTCCATAATCTTGAAGAGCGAGGAGCAAATTGCAATCGGGTGGTAGTTCTCACATTTTTTAATGATGGGCTGAAGTTCGCAATGTTCCAATGCGGGGATGAAAAGTCGAAGTGGAAGTGAATATAACATTTCTCCATTTTTGATGTATTAAAGTTCTGTTCTTGAGTTTCATTTGTCAGAGATCGTCATTGTCATTGATCGTCCCTATCTGTTTTGACAAAGTGCGCAGCAAAAAAATATATTTGATGAGCTAAATGGAAATTTTAAAATCTATGAAACAGAAGTCGAATTAAGACAAAAACACTCAACAAAATATATTCATTTTTAATTCAGAAGCAAATTTTGATATAATACAAATTTTGAGTTGGACCAATATTAATACGTCATACGCCAATTATTTTTTTTTATTTGTGAGAAAAAAATCCATCCATTTTTACAATTTGGCACAGGACTTAACAAAGTCGGGGAACCCCACAATGGCCTCTTGGTAGGTGGAGAAAGTGGTGCTCACACAATCACCAGAATCGCTGGGCACCTTCTTCGCCAATTTTACGGTGGTGCTAATTTGTTTATTCAAGCTGAGAACTTTACTGCGCATTTGTTTGACACATTTCGATGAGGCCTTGGCCGAGGCATCAACGTCGTCCGACAAGTAGTCGGGATTCTCACAAACATTGTCGTTGATATTGATGATGTCATTGGTAAGGCTAAGCACTTGTTGGGCAGAGTCGATAACGGCCTGAATTTGTTTCGAGGCTTCAACGCCACACACCTGGAAGTTAGTCAGCATTTGTTCGGTGCTCTCCTTGACATTGACAACTCCCTTGATGGTGCAGTTAATGCCGCGCAAGGTTTTGAGAATGGATTTCAACAGCCACCACAAGGTGTTGAAGGTGCGTGGCTGAATGGGAACGTGGTCGCGTTCGGCGACATCTTCCGATTGGTTTTCCAGGCGGTGACGATGATGATGAGAACGTTGTCCCTGGTGCGGGTGTATATCGAGTGGTTTACCTTCATGGACAGAATCGACCTGAAAAATATTTGATAAATGTTGTTGGGAACGCAAGCAAATTATCTCTTCATCAAATCTCACCACAGAAACCATCATTTGTCCAACAGTCTGCATTAGCTCCTTGACAAATGTGTGAATCTCTTCAATGTTAAGCACAGTGATTTCCCGGTCATTAAGAGCTGCATGATCAGAATGAATAAATTGGGGAGGTTCGGTTGATTCGGGAACTTCTGTTGTTTCGGGGGCTTCTGTTGTTTCGGGAGCTTCTGTTGTTTCGGGAGCTTCTGTTGACTCAGGAACTTCCCCGGAACCTTCACTTGATTCAGATTCTTCGGAGGATTCTGATACATTTATTCCTCCAATGTCTCCAATGATTATTGAACCGTCTCCAACTTCAATTGAATCCACTTCAATAGATTTGGAGTTGACATTGACCTAAGAATATAGTTAAGATAGGAGGAGTTTTCAAATATACTCATATGAATGACATTTGTGCTACTTACGGCGAAGGCCAATAGGCAGAAGGCCAAAAGAGTTGTTAAAACCGAGAGTTGCATTGTCCAATCGAATTCAAGGGCAGCTAGGTACTAACTCGTTCCCATAGGCTTTCAACTGTTATTTATATGTTTCACTATTCAATTCAAGCACGTTGGTGCAACTACTGTTATCGTTGTAAATATCTCTCGCTATATACATATATACTACCTAATCGTTTCCACACATATTTGAAGTAGTCTGTAATATTACCTATAGTTGCAATTGAGAATAGATTTAGTTTTTATCTATTCGAAATGGGGCGTTGAAGAGGCCCATTTTTTGGGGGTGTTTACACTACCGTGTAATAATATTGCGTTGCTAATTTATAACACTATAGATGGGCAAGGACTGCAAAAAGCTCTGCTTTTGAAAGAAGTAGAGATTAAATTCGTATATTCAAATGGAGAAAATAAGACAGCTCTATTGGAATATACGAATTTAATCTGTAGTGTGTAGTACGGCCGGATGTCAAATCTGCTGGGTCTACCTGCATTCAAATTTACTCTACTCACTCGATGCCATCATGACCAAAGGAGTATGTATGACTGAGGTTACTGCCATTTGCAAATGAGTAGATTGGACTCGAAGTCCGATCCAAGAGGTCTTCGATGAAAATAAGAAAGAGAGATGGAGAAAGAAGAGAGCCCCGTGGGAACTCCTGGGGACAACGTATAATCGTTGAATGAGAACCCACCTCCAACCACACGATCTATGGGGAAGCTCGATAAAATCGAGAAAAGTCACTACCAACTCCAAAAGCGACGAACTTTATATGAGTGCGCCGTGCCAGATTCTATCAAAGGTCTTGGACATATCTAGAGCACCAAACTAATGGATGGATCGACTACTTCGTTCTGACAGAAACGTCGTCCGATTCTTACGAAAGCCATTCTGTCGACCATTAAGAAGGTTATTGGTTTCTAAATACCTCACAAGATGCTGATTAACCAATGGTTCTTTGGTTAATGTGGACGCTCCCACGGGAGCGTCTTGTAGTGCTTTCAGGCACCGTTTTGTATGGGCCACACCAATCGGAAAGGTCTGTTATATCCTGCTTGAGATATTTGATTAGATCTCTAATAGCAAATTCCGGTATCTCGTCGATAGCGTGTAGTAAGTGCTTCCCAAAGGCCCTGAGCTGTGTAGTTGCATAAAAAGTGCTCGACTGTCCCTTCTCTCACTTCGTTGTCGCAGCTACGTTGAATTGCAAGTTCATTAGTCGCGCATATTTTCCAATTGGCCAATGACCCGTCAGCTCTGATATCACTCTTGATACTTTTCTTATACTGTGGCTTAGAAGGTCTCTGGTACTTTTTTTGTTATATTGAGACCAGGTTTGTCATATCTCTAGGTTTCTTCACAGACCCTATCGGTATTGCGACCAACAGCGTAGCGAGGGTACTCAATGTAGATTCCATCCTCGCCAACTCTTCTGCTCGTTCGTCCTATGTCCAGGAATCCATATAAGAGCGATTTCAGACAGTCAGCTCAGCCTGGTCAGCTTATCAATGTCCTGACCTACTAATGTAGATGTTATAACATCTACTAATGTAGATGTTATGAGATATTATCCTAAAGAGGGGAGTCTACTTCATGTTTCCTTAATTGCGACGCGTGCCAAGGCCTGTCAACCTGTTGTTCGCCAGCTCCAGTGGAATGCACGGGTGTTCTTTTTTTGCGCTGGAGGTGTGGAGTTGGAAAACATGTACGATTCGCTTGTCGCCTATGTACTAAACCACACCTCTTCCCTCCCGTATTACTTCGCGGGGAAAGTCAGCTTTTATTTGCTGATCATCATTATGTCTCTATACCTTCCGTCCACGTCTCTGTGAGAAGATCAGATTCTTTATGAAGTTATTTACTCCATCCCAGTTACTTTTAGATATAAGCGTGGAGTCTACTATATTGTCTGGGGACAGATTACTTCTCATTGCTAGCTCTAGATTACATCTCTCTTCGTTGAACCTCGGAAAGATAAAAACTACGTGTTTTGCATTCTCATCGTCTTCTGAGTAGGCTACACACCTCTGAGAAGAATGGGTGTACCTATAGAAGCAAGTTCTGGTGGATCTTGTAGGATCGTTCCTAATCTGGCAAGCTCGTCAGCTTTATAGTGCCCTGGAATGTTCCTATATGAATGTTCCAAATAAGGTAATATCGAGGCCTGGAGACGCGTAAAAGAGAGAAGGGACCGGTCTCCTTCATATTTTTGCGTTACAACTAGAGTCGGTCCATACCCACCAGGGACTAGTTACAGGACTTGTGGTGCAGAATTTGATTTTCCCGCAGGGAGCTGTGAGAACGAGGAGGAGATTGAGAGTTTTGAACGTCTTCTCCGCTTTTGTCGGTCTATGGCAGGAGGATTTTTAGTGACACTGGCTTCAGCTTTCTTTATCTGATTGTGCAAATAGGTCAGTATAGACGTCGGTATATAAAAAGATGAGTCGCTCCGGTTGGTTTCGATGATGAGCTTAAAAGTCTGTGGTATCCCAATTGAACTCTTCTGGCATAAGTGAGTCGGTTGCTTAATGGCCTGACCTAACCTAACCCATAAAGGAGCAACCATTTTATCAAATGCGAATCGATACGGCCAGGAGGCCATAAAGGAACCAACATGCCGAATGCAAACAGGACGCGCTTCAAATTTGTCATACGTGCCAAGCATTGTGCATCGTTGGTATTTACACTGCTTGATCGGTCTGGTGCCCTGTGGGAAACCTCATTCTGTAAAAATTGTTGGTGAGACTGTGACAGTATTAAATTTTTAAGTATTCAGTTAATTTTATTTGAATTATTAAATTTCATTAATGTCATGTCCTTAGTTAGCGCACGCCTCGACATTAGTGGGGAAGGAGTTGAAGGCAGACGTCAAATCGTCCACAGCACTGTTGGTGCATGCAGCGGCCTCTGCAGGTACTGATGGAACATTCTTGATGGCATTCAGGGTATCTTCAATTTGTTGATACAAAGTCATTATCTCCGACAACAGCTTGACGGAACACATGAGTGGAGTTTTGCCACTGCTGTTTTCATCGCTGTTGCAATACCTGTCATTAATGTTGATAATATTGTCGCAAGTGGTTATGACCGATTCAACTGAGGTAATGACATCCATGAAGGCAGCGGTGGCTTCGGCGCCGCAGGACTCAATGTTGTCGATAAAGTCTTGGGCGGCGGCTTTGACGGCCAGCACTTCTTTGATGGTACAGTTAACGCCCTGGAGAGTTTTCAAAGTGGCCTTAACGATCGCATAGAAAGTGCCGAAAAAGCTGAAGTTCTCAATATCAACATTTTCAGTTTCCAATTGGGTGGTTTTAGAACTGGTCAACTTAGAGCAGGTCTTAACATTGGCGGGGAAGGAGGTGAAGACAGAGATCAACTCATTCACGGCATTGGTGGTGCAGGTGGCGGCATCCGAAGGGACCGATGGCACCTTCTTGATGGCACTCAAAGTATTCTGGACTTGCTTGTACAATGTGGTCATCTGACCCATCAATTTGACGAAGCACTTGAACGGAGTGCTAGTTTTGCCATTTGTGGACTCTTGGTTGTTGCAAACCTGTTCGTTGAGGTTGATAATCTTGTTGCAGGTCGAGATGACCGACTGAGCGGCAGAAATGACATTTTTGAAAGCAGCGGCAGCATCGGAACCGCACGACTGAATGTTGTCGACAAAGTCTTGGGCAGCGGTCTTGATGGCCAGCACTTGCTTGATGGTACAGTTGGCACCCTTGAGAGTTCTCAAAGCGGCTTTAGCGATCCAATAGAAACTGCTGAAAATGGTGTAGTTCTCAATATCCACAACATCTTCGGCAAAAGTTTCTGGAACATATTCCAATTGAGTTGCTTTAGAACTGGTCAACTTAGAGCAGGTCTTAACATTGGCGGGGAAGGAGGTGAAGACAGAGGTCAACTCATTCACGGCATTGGTGGTGCAGGTGGCGGCATCCGAAGGGACCGATGGCACCTTCTTGATGGCACTCAAAGTATTCTGGACTTGCTTGTACAATGTGGTCATCTGACCCATCAATTTGACGAAGCACTTGAACGGAGTGCTAGTTTTGCCATTTGTGGACTCTTGGTTGTTGCAAACCTGTTCGTTGAGGTTGATAATCTTGTTGCAGGTCGAGATGACCGACTGAGCGGCAGAAATGACATTCTTGAAAGCAGCGGCGGCATCGGAACCGCACGACTGAATGTTGTCGACAAAGTCTTGGGCAGCGGTCTTGATGGCCAGCACTTGCTTGATGGTACAGTTGGCACCCTTGAGAGTTCTCAAAGCGGCTTTAGCGATCCAATAGAAACTGCTGAAAATGGTGAAGTTCTCAATATTCACAACATCTTCGGCAAAAGTTTCTGGAACATATTCCAATTGAGTTG
Organism: Polietes domitor; assembly: GCA_947397865.1. Lineage (NCBI taxonomy): Eukaryota > Metazoa > Arthropoda > Insecta > Diptera > Muscidae > Polietes > Polietes domitor. The sequence continues at coordinate 132,358,523 of OX377620.1, forward strand.
CTTTAGAACTGGTCAACTTAGAGCAGGTCTTAACATTGGCGGGGAAGGAGGTGAAAACAGAGGTCAACTCATTGACAGCAGCGGTGGTGCATGCAGCGGCATCCGAAGGCACAGATGGCACCTTCTTGATGGCACTCAAAGTATTCTGGACTTGCTTGTACAATGTGGTCATCTGACCCATCAATTTGACGAAGCACTTGAACGGAGTGCTAGTTTTGCCATTTGTGGACTCTTGGTTGTTGCAAACCTGTTCGTTGAGGTTGATAATCTTGTTGCAGGTCGAGATGACCGACTGAGCGGCAGAAATGACATTCTTGAAAGCAGCGGCGGCATCGGAACCGCACGACTGAATGTTGTCGACAAAGTCTTGGGCTGCGGTCTTGATGGCCAGCACTTGCTTGATGGTACAGTTGGCACCCTTGAGAGTTCTCAGGGCGGCCTTGGCGATCCAATAGAAGCTGCTGAAAATGGTGAAGTTCTCAATATCCACAACATCCTCGGCCAAAGTTACGGGAACATATTCCAAGTCAGTGGGTAGGGAATCCTCGAAGCCGATAGCATTGGCCTGTAAAAGAAAAATTCCTATAACTAATTAATCTCCAATGCTGTAGAAGTTCTCAACTTACACTGACACCGGCCAAGCACAAGGCGGCTACCAAAACGAAAATGGTCAATTTCATTTTGTGCGAAATTCGATTTCTTGAACAATTGCTGTGGCATTAGCTAAAGATGTGCCTTTTATAGCGAAACATTGCATTGTGGCTTTGGTAGTCGGGCTAGTTCTAGTTTTTGAAACTGTCAAAATGATTAGGATTTGATTTCATTTTGGACGGTACGATTTATTTCATTGTATGTCTTATCTTAAGAGCTTTTTTCCCACATGTGCTTTGTTGAACTGTCAATTGTGGAGTAATCAGAATCTAGATAGCATCGGCTATAGCTGTCAAAAAGTGGCGCGGTGTTTGCGCGAAGCGATCTTGATTGCAGGACTTCAAGTGTTTTGATGTAATTAACGATTTCATATCGATAAGAACTTATGCCTTATTTATATACAGTTGTTTAGGGGTTACAAGATTTCAAAGCAGTTAGAAAGTAAGTTTAATTTTATAATACATAGCACTGGACAATTCGAAGAAGAAAGATGAATGGAAATAGTTTTACCAGTTGTAAATGGCTAAACGGAGTTAGCCCTCAAGGCATTTTGAATTTGCTTTGAATCTTGTCGACAAAGTCTTGAGCAGAGGTTTTCACGGCCAGCACTTGTTTCTTAGCCTTCTTAGGTTGTCAACAAGGATATGCTAGGTTATGTTGCGGTGAAACTCAGGAAGTAAACCAAGGACTTTTACGCACTCACCGGACCACCAACCAGTGTGACTTACGAAACACTTCATCTATACTGGCCAAGTCGCCCAAGCCTTCAAAGAAATCAGAACTCAGTGTCACTAAAGCAGCCTTTAAATTAAAACAATTAAAAACAAACAAGTAAAAACGACGTTAAGTTCGGCCGGGCCAAACTTTATATACCCTCCACCATGGATTGCATTCCACAGAGGTTGTCGGTTTTCGTAGAAGTGCAGTAATATTACAGGAAAATATAAATTTTTTAATATAGCCAAACCAAAACAAATACAAATATTGAAAAAATAATTTTATAAATAAATTTTAAATATTTATTATTTGAAACCACGCTTATAAGGCAAGGCTACCAATACGACAATTTAAAAAATAAATATTCTTATATTTATATTTTCAAAAAGCTTAAATACCATAAATATTGGTAGTTGGTTGTATTTCCATTTTTCGTTTAGTTGGTACTATTTTTATCCCTCTATAGCATTGTATCCCTTGAAAGTACGAATTTCGAAAAATTCGTCTATTTTATGTGTCTACACAGTCAGAGGAATGTATAATCCGAATTTCATGATTCTATCTGCGGCCATTTGGTTGGTACTATTTTTATCCCCCTTTTTCATTTTAACCCCAAAAAGTACGAATTTCGAAAAATCTGTTTATTTTAAGTGTCTACGCAATCAGAGGAATGTATACACCGAATTTCATTATTGTAGGTGTAGCCGTTTGGTTGCTACCATTTTTATCCCTCCGTACCCATTGTATCCCTTGAAAGTACGAATTTGGAAAAAAGTCTTTTATTTTTCATGTCTACGTAGTCAAAGGAATGCATGACTTTTTCTATGTTGACCCCAAAAAGTACGAATTTCGAAAAATCAGTTTATTTTCCGTGTCTACACAGTCAGAGGAATGTATACTCCGAATTTCATGACTCTAGCTGCGGTCATTTGATTGGTACTATTTTTATCCCCTTTTTTCATTTTAACCCCAAAAATACAAATTTTGAAAAATTCGTGTATTTTACTTGTCTATCCAATCAAAGGAATGTATACACCGAATTTCATTATTCTAGGTGCAGCAGTTTGGTTGGTACCATTTTTATCCCTCTATTCCCATTATACCCCTTAAAAGTACGAATTTGGAAAAAATACTCTTATATTATGTATCTACTCAATTAGAGGAATGTACACACCGAATTTCGTGTTTTCACCTGTTATCGTTTAATATGTACCATTTTTATCCCTTTTTTGTCCCATTTCACCCCCTACAAATAAGAATCACCAAAATCACCAAATATCAAACAAATAGAAACAGACATATTCAAAAAACATGGTTAAATACGCTAAAATATTAGGGATTATTATGGGTATTATATGGGTGAGGGAAATTTTTTTCCCTTTTGTCCGATTTCGCCCCGTTTCAATCCCAACCGATCTACGACTATAAGACGCATTTATGACAAATTTGAACGTTCTAGCTCCTTTCGTTTAGATGCTAGCGTGCTTTCAAAGACAGACAGACGGGCGGACATGGCTAGATCGTCTTAGAATTTTATGACGATCAAGAATATATATACTTTATAGGGTCTCAGGTCGATATTTCAAGGTGTTACAAACGGAATGACAAAGTTAGTATACCCCCATCCTGGAGGCGGAGGGTATAAAAAGCGGTTTTAATTTGTGCTTACTTTAATTCTCATTTGTCTTGCTTGTCTCATGAATTATAACCCTGATTATACAAAAAGTGTAAAGGTTTTGACAAATTTAAAAAAGAAATGAAAAAATATCGAACAGACTGTCAAAATTTACGTGCGATCCTTTCTCGAAATCGTGTGGCTTTGTTTACACTATGCGACTTTTCATGTGACCTGCCATTTTTTGATATATAGGCTGCTTAAATGTCTATTAGCCAATGCTGGACAGAGACGGCGTTCAACGCTCTCGATCTCGTCCCCACAGCTTCTGCAAAAATCTTTTGACTCGATCAACTCTTATCAACTTCCAAATTTTCCTTGAAAGTAGTACATGCTTGATTCTAGTTAAACTTTCCTCAAACCAAGTAAATATTTACTCAAACTCATGATCTAAATAAAATTTTGCTGGAATTTTCCTAAATGTAAGTTATTTTTTTCTAAAACTAAGTAAATTTTTACTAAATTTAAGTAAAATTTTCCTAAAACTAAGTAAATTTGTAATAAATCTAGGTAAAATTTTGGTGAATAGAACTAATTAAATTTTTACTCAAATCAAGTAAATATTTACTTGAAAATTTGCCTGATTTTCTCCTCAAAACAAGTAAATCTTTACTTAAACGGTGGAAAACTGTACTTGATACAAGAAAAAAGTGAACTTAAAATAAGTTCAATTTAACTAAAAATAATCAAACTAATAATTTTGCTTTAGAGTATACAAAACTAGTACAAAACGGTGTTAAGATCGACCTTTATATGCCCTCCATCATGGTTTCCATTCCACAGAGGATCGATTTTCGTTGAAGTGCGGTAACATTAATGTTAGTTTTTTAATATAGCCAAACCAAAACAAATAAAAATATTGAAAAAATAATTTTATAAATAAATATACAATTCTAATTATTTTAAAACAGACTTATATTTATACATATATATATATATATATATATATATATATATATATATATATATATATATATATATATATATATATATATATATATATATGTATATATATATGTATATATCGAAATAATACAGCAAGTCAATTCCAAAAGTAAAGAGAAAGCTGGAATTTTCAAAAAAGCTTAAATACCTTAACTATTGGTGCATTTTCAGCTACACTCATTTGGTTGTTTGTATTTCCATCCTATTTTATTTCCAAAAGTATAAATTTTGAAAATCCATTATCTCTTCTATCCATTTTTGCCGTAAAAATTAAAAGTTCGAATCTGAAAAAATCTCACCGAATATTATCATTCTAGCTGTAGCTGTTAGTTGGTACCATTATTATCCTTCCCTTATATCCCTAGAAAGTGCGAATTTGGAGAGTAGTCAGTGGAACGTATACTCCACTTTTCATGATTATAGCTACGGTCATTTGCTCAGTACCATTTTTATCCCCTTTTACGCCCTTAAATGTACGACATTCGAAAATCTTTTTATTTTTCTTGTCTACGCAATTAGAGGGATGTACACACCGAATTTCACCGGATGTACACATCGAATTGCCGCCATTTGGTTGGCACAATTTGTATCCCTTTTTTCCATTTTAACCCCAAAAAGTACAAATTTCGAAAAATCCATTTATTGTATGTGTCTACGCAATCACATGATTGTATATACCGAATTTCATTATTCTAGGTACTGCCGTTTGGTTGGTACCATTTTTATCTCTCTATTTTTATTTTACCCCTTAAAAGTACGAACTTGGAAAAAATGTTTTTACATTACGTATCCACTTAATTAGATGAATGTACTCACCGTACACCGTACTCCTTTGATTATCACTTTTTGCCCCATTTCACCCCCTACAAATAAGAATCAATTTATTGTGCACGTTTTTGCTATAAGGGGAATTGCATACCAAATATCAAGCAGATATAAGCAGACATATTCAAAAGCATGATTAAATACTCGAAATATTAAGGGTATTTTCAGTCCTTGCGAGGAAAATTTGTTTCCCTCTGGACCGATTTCGCCCAATTTCAATCCCAATCGATCTATAACTATTAGACGTATTCTGGGAAAATTTGGACGTCCTGGCTCCTTTCGTTTAGAGGTTAGCGTGCTTTCAACAGACGGACGGACATGGCTAGATCGTCTTAGAATTTTATGACGATCAAGAATATATAAACTTTATAGGGTCTCTGGTCGATATTTCAAGGTGTTACAAACGGAATGACAAAGTTAGTATACCCCCATCCTGGAGGTGGAGGGTATTCATAAGTGGTTATGAACAAAAACATAACTTTTCAGCAGAGCGAAAAAACTGATTTTTTTCTTAATTTTAAGAGTAATTATTCTTTAATCTAAAAAGGATTTCTAATTGCTACGATTAAAAGGTTTTCGAAATTTCCTATTATTTGCGGTTTTATGGTTCATAGCCACTTTTGCATGTTTAAAATTGAGCACTATGAATGTTGAAATAAGCACATAGTCATTTATGCCCAAACATATAAATAAGATTTATTGTAAACGCATTTTCTGTGATGTACACAGCGAATTTAAAGATTCCAGCTTCATCCGTCAGATTGGTACAATTTTTATCCCTTTTTCCAAATTTTTTATCCAAAAAGTGGTATTGCGGTAGGGCACGGTAAACAAAAAATACAAATTGGATGCTTTTTGGAAAATTTTTATTTTCGCTGGAAATATGGCTAAAATAATTTTCACACATGACGACAGTTTTGTTTTTATACCCTACACCACAGGGTATAATGTCTTTGTGCATTTGTTTGTAACACCCAAAAGGAAACGAGAAACGAAAAGGAAACGATGGGCCTATCGTTTATTATACCGATCGACTTAGAATCACTTTTTGAGTCGATTTAGCGATGTCCGTCCGTCTGTCCATCTATTCTTGTAATCGAAGCCCAGGTCGCAATTGTTGTTAGAACTAAATGAAACTTTGCTCCAGATTTTACTTTTTACGGCAATACACCGTATATTTCAACTAGAAACAACTCTGATAATTATATATTAGATCGGTTCAGATTTATATATAGCTCCCATACAAATGTCTGATCCGATTTGACTCTTTCCGCTTTAGAAACCACAAACTTTGACAGATTTTCTTCAAATTTGGCAAAACAACTGACATTACAACTAAGAACAGCTGCGGTAAAAATAGGATAGATCGGTTCAGATTTATATATAGCTCCCATACAAATGTCTCCTCCGATTTGACTCTTTCCGCTCTAGAAACCACAAATTTGACAGATTTTCTTCAAATTTGGCAAAACAGCTTATATTCCAACTAAGAACAGCTCTGGTAAAAATAGGATAGATCGGTTCAGATTTATATATAGCTCACATACAAATGTCTCATCCGATTTGACTCTTTACACTCTAGAAACCACAAACTTTGACAGATTTTCTTCAAATTTGGCAAAACAACATACATTTAAACTAAAAACAGCTCTGGTAAAAATAGAATAGATCGGTTCAGATTTATATATAGCTTAGATTTATATTTAGCCATGCAAATGTCTCCTCCGACTTGACTCTTTCCGCTCTAGGAACCACAAACTTTGACAGATTTTCTTCAAATTTGGCAAAACAACATACATTTAAACTAAAAACAGCTCTGGTAAAAATAGAATAGATCGGTTCAGATTTATATATAGCTTAGATTTATATTTAGCCATGCAAATGTCTCCTCCGACTTGACTCTTTCCGCTCTAGGAACCACAAACTTTGACAGATTTTCTTCAAATTTGGCAAAACAACTCATATTTCAACTAAAAACAGTTCTGGTGAAAATGGATCAGATGAGTTCAGATATAAATATATAGCTCCATTACAAATTTCGCTACTGAATTGTTTATTTCCGCTCTAGAAATAGCATTTTTGAACAGATTTTTTTCTCATTCGGCTAATGTTTCAAATAGAAATTACTATAGCGAAAGTGGGTCACATCGGTTCAGATTATATATAGCTCCCGATTTGATTCTTTCCGCTCTAGATATCGCATATTTAACACTCCATAAAATTTGGGAAAGCGTCTAATATTTCAACTAGAAAACCTTTGCTAAAAATGGGTCAGATCACTTCAATTCCCATTCAAAGTTTGTATTCAAATTTTCTTACAAATACAGATAAAGAGTGATTTTTTGAGGTTAGGATTTTCATGCATTAGTATTTGACAGATCACGTGGGATTTCAGACATGGTGTCAAAGAGAAAGATGTTCAGTATGCTTTGACATTTCATCATGAATAGACTTACTAACGAGCAACGCTTGCAAATCATTGAATTTTATTATCAAAATGCGTGCTCTGTTAAGAAAGTTCATCGCACGCTTCCATTTTATGGTCAGTTTAATCGACCCACTGAAGCGGCTATTCGGGCTATTGTGACTAAATTTCGCACCAAATTTACATTGTTGGACATTAAACCACCAAGACGCTTACGTAGAGTACGAACTGAAGAAAATATCGCAGCTGTATCGGCCAATGTTAATGATGACCATCAATTATCGATTCGTCGCCGTTCGCAGCAATTGGGCCTCTGTTACTCAAAAACGTGGAAATGCCAAAATTGGACTAAGCGGATGGACCACTTGAGGCGCAGCCGCGGTCAACATTTAAATGAAATTATCTTCAAAAAGTAAATGTCATGGACCAATCTAACGTTTCAAATAAAGAACCGATTAGATTTTGCAAATTTTATGCGTTTTTTTTTTTTTAAAAAGTTATCAAGCTCTTAAAAAATCACCCTTTAGAAGTATGGAATTTGTAGTATATTCTCCTGTTATAGCTGCATCGTGTATAACCCGGTTCAAATGTAATGACCTTTTTATATCCTACACCATAGGGTATAATGACTAAGTGTAGGGTATCATATAGTTGGCGACGCCTGACTTTAACCTTCCTTACTTGTTTGATATAGTGGATAGCCAAATCAGAAAAATTTGAAAAAATGACATGAAAAAATTTCTTTTCCAAATTACTATTACTCCATGATTGCTGCGAAGACAAGATACTTGAAGTATTTAATAAATAAGTCTCTGCAAACGAACGAGAATTGCTTCTTTGATTACTAATCAAGAATTTTCTAAACCAATGCAAGAGATTTTTTATAAGTTCATTAATACTTAAATTGCATACATTTAAGAACTCGGCATAAATTTCAGTAAACACATTAACTTATTTTTAAGAAAAAAAAACACACATTTTTAGTTGAGTTGGAATATTTTCCTTACAAAAAAACTTTTTAAAACTTAAAATCTTGGAAATTTTCTTCAGCACAAGTATGAATTTACTCAATTGTAAGATTTTTTATTAGATCCAATGGAATGTTTTTAAGTAAATTTACTATCCTATTTCTATGACTTTGAAATAAGAAAACTTTTCTCATACTTTAATTTTCCTAGTTTTAAGGAAATTTTTGCTAAAATGGAGTAAAATTGTTAAACTTATGTGGATTTTACTTAAATTTAGGAATGCTATTTTTCTGAGTGCAAACTTATGCTAGTCCATTAAAAGTCGCGTATCTCTCACATCCGGTATGAGATCACGGATATCCCAAAAACAAAACCATGAAAGTAACGATAGAACAGCGACACACATCCCATATTACGAAGCACAAAATGACATCTGGCAAAATTCAATAACTTTTGTTTTGATAAACATTCACGAGTTCTGTTAAAAAACTGTAATTAGATAAGGACCCAATGATTATTTTTAGATATTGAAAATCGATATTTTTAGAAATTAAACCAAAGTGGTTAACTTTTCGTATTTTTCGATTTTAAAGAAAAGTAAATTTTGTATTTTTTTGTTTTTACGTTTTTCTAACATTAATTTACGTACAAAATGTAATTTGTATACCCTCCACTAGGGTATTATTTCTTTGAGCATTTGCACCAAATTCCCAAAAGGAAACGAGATAGACCCATCGTTTATTATAAAGGGTGATTTTTTAAGAGCTTGATAACTTTTTTTTTTTTAAAAACGCATAAAATTTGCAAAATCTCATCGGTTCTTTATTTGAAACGTTAGATTGGTCCATGACATTTACTTTTTGAAGATAATTTCATTTAAATGTTGACCGCGGCTGCGTCTTAGGTGGTCCATCCGCTTAGTCCAATTTTGGCATTTCCACGTTTTTGAGTAACAGAGACCCAATTGGTGCGAACGGCGACGAATCGAAAATTGGTGGTCATCATTAACACTGGCCGATACAGCTGCGATATTTTCTTCAGTTCGCACTCTACGTAAGCGTGTTGGTGGTTTAATGTCCAACAATGTAAGTTTGGTGCGAAATTTAGTCACAATAGCCCGAATAGCCGCCTTAGTGGGTCGATTAAACTGACCATAAAATGGAAGCGCGCAATGAACTTTCTTAACAGAGCACGCATTTTGATAATAAAATTCAATAATTTGCAAGCGTTGTTCGTTTGTAAGACGATTCATGATGAAATGTCAAAGCATACTGAGCATCTTTCTCTTTGACACCATGTCTGAAATCCCACGTGATCTGTCAAATACTAATGCATGAAAATCCTAACCTCAAAAAAATCACTCTTTACAGATCGGCTTAGAATCACTTTCATCACAATGCCCGTACGTCCGTCTGTCTGTCCTTCTATTCTTGTAATCAATGTACAGGTCGTAATTATAGTCCGATCGAAACAACAACTGGCGCATGCAAGCTTTGCGTACCAAGGACGAACGCTATTTAGTTTGAAGCAAATCGGTTCATAGATATAGTCTCCATACGATTTGATTTTACAAATATTTTACTCGATTTGCTTCAAATTATATATATAGCCCCTATACAAATTTCGTTCTCGATGACTTCTTCAGCTGTAGAGACCATATCTTTGAACCGAATTTTTTCAAATTTGGCAGAACACCTTATATTTAACTAGAAAAATCTATGGTGAATGTGGGTTAGATAGGTTCAGATTTAGATATAGCTCCCATAAACATTTCGCTCCTGATTTGACTTTTTCACCGATATCACTTTTTTCTCCGAATTCAATTGTATTGGGGTAGATAGATAGTGGAGGGTATCATATAGTCGGTCCAGCCCGACTTTAGACTTTCCTTACTTGAGTTTGTATTACAGATTTCACCTTTTTCAGATTTTATAAGTTGAAAAAAAGTAATTTCTTTTTTCGATATTGTCGAACTGATTCTCAAACATTTTAAGGGATTATGCACTCGAATTTGTATTATTAGAAATTGTGGTTCCTTAGCTTTGTGGCAAATAAAGTTTGTTTGTGATAAGTACAGGGTGCGGCTAAAGTAACTATATGATTTGTTTTTTAAATAACTATTGAATGGAATGAAAAAAAAAACAAAAAAATTATGATAAAAAGAAAGTTTATTTTATGTTATTTTTTACATTAATTATGAAAAATAATATCAGTAAAATGAGAACAGTTTTCTCTAACGCAAAAATGTGCTCTTTTTATGGCATTTTCTTTGGACCAATATAACTTTTACTCTTGAAACTCTTAATACAGGTAAACTGAACACATTCATTCAGGAGTAAACATTGTCATTGATACATGAATATCAATTTAAATTCACTCCAATGACCCTCAAATTCGCCTACCTTTATTGTATTTTCTTTAATTCTAGATTTTTTATCTATCGAAAAATAGTCAACTTTGGGCTAATTTTAATGTTAATATCTCAAAATAATCCGTGGGTTCTTGTCTAATTTAAATTTTACAGAACTCAAAACCATTTACTAGAAGAAGAGTTATTGAATTTTGACCAATGGAATTTGATTCTGAACCACTGTACGGCGTAACCTTGTAAGATTGGTAAACACTGCTGTTAACGGGTAGTCTAGTCGACCTAGGTTAATATTCTTCCTTGTAATGTAGCCCACAACCGATATCTACCATAATCTCTGCTCGTAATATATGATAATACAAAATAATATATATTGGTATATATTAATTTTGTTTTGCAGCCAATTCGATTGAACATTTCAGGTTAATTATAATACGATTGCTGATTTGAAAATAATTAAAATTAATATTGCAATCGAATGAGTGAGATCAAAAGTATATCAAACAAAAAGAGAAATATTGAGTTATGACGAACGTCAAGAGCGTAGATTTATGGTATCTTTCATCTAATTAATATTGCCGCTCCTATACAGATTAACCCGTTTATGAAGTATTGTATATCAGTACAATATTTTCATGATAATACGGAGACCGTATATAAGTGACGATTTGCTACAAGTTGCCAGTCAATTAATATTTTTTCGAAAAGTGATTTGTGTCAAAATGAAATTCGCCGTATTTGCTCTCATCGCCGCCTTCTGCCTGGTGGCCGTTGCCGTAAGTCTGGTGCATCAAAAATACCTATAACTCTGAAAATTTTAAATTCATTTTATTTCATTCAGGCCAACGCCGATGACAATTTCATGATCAACAACGATGAAGTCGATGATTACGAGTATATCGCCCAGGAACTGGCCGAAGAGATTATGGACATCGAACCCACTGGACTCTTTTCGGGCATGTACTTTGTCATCAAGAAGGCCTTGAAGACCATAAAGCGTTTGAACTGCACCATCAAGGAGGTGCTGGAGATCCAAAATGCTGCCCAAAACTTTGTCAATAACGTCCACGCTTGTGGCGGTGAAGTTTCGAAGAAAGTTCAAAATTTGATCAATGCCTGCAATGACATCATCAAGACCTGCAAGGAGATTTTGGGCATCAACGAAAGCGTATGTGGCAACACCACTGACGATGACGACGCCACTGCCGCCCAGACCTTCGGCGTTGTTTCGGATGCCAAGACCAGCCATAAATGCTTTGTGAAAATGGTGCGCAAGGTTCAGACTTTGAAGAAACAAATTAAGAAGGCCATCAAAATGATTAAACAGATCAAGAAAGTCCCCTCCGATGCCGGTGACTGTGTCATGGCTGCCGTCAACACTTTGGAGACCACCTTCACTCAATTCCCCGCTAATGTTAAGATCTGCTCTAAGCTGACCAGCAAGTAGAGTAATTTTTTGGAATAAGCAAAAGCGTGAAAATAAATAATAAATTTTGAAGAAACACTCAGCGTCAGACTTTCTCTTACCGTCCTGCATAGAAATTGTGTTCAGCAAAAGGCCATGTGTATACATCTGCTAGGAAACTGTCCAGAGATTAGAATTTTCGTTATCATTGAAGGAAACTAACCTCATCAAATACTCTCAGTCATCACTACCCAGATTTTGGATCTACTTCTACCGTGCAAACATTTGGAAATATGTTTTGAACTCCATCGCACACAAGTCATTACTTCGGCACGCCTAGAAGATAATTGGACGACTGTTAGTATTTTATAAAAACATTGCAATGGCTGGATATCACTTCACATATTAATATTTTTATAGAATTCAAACAATCGTTTAATTATCTTCCAGACGTGTCGAAGTAGTGACTTGTGCGCGATGAAATTCAAAACATTCTTCCAAATGTTTGCAGGGTAGTTCCTATTAGATATACGTGAAGAGAAAGAGAGAGTCATGCGAACAAGTATTAATAAGAGAGTATAAAATACATTTAAACTCGTCCACATCGTGGCAGAATCGTCTAGAAGATATATGAAATTGATCTCTGACGATACACCGGTCGTTATCAGAACTTTACTAATCACTTCCAAAATAAGAATTATAATTGGTCATTCTTTTGGTTGTCTTCTTCTTAAAAATATGCACACTATGATTGACTGTCGAAACGGATCGCTAATTTATCGCGTAAACCCCTGCCCAAGCGATCACAAAAAGAATTTATTACTAGACAGTGTATTTTTATGGAAAATCATATCTTGAGTGGAGGTTTATTGAATTGAATGCCCATCGAACCCATTTTATGTTATAGCCTTTTCAGATATGCGAAATCAATAGATTTCATATTGAAATGACTAAGGTCGATTTACACATGCATATTTTAGGCAAATATGTATTAAAAATGGGTTTTTGCAAAAAAATCCACAATCTGAATATTACAAACAACACTGCTTAGTTCCAAACCGAAAATATAAATTTTCTTTTATATTTTTTGATAGCGGAATTATCGCTTTAACTTCTGCCCAAGCGACAAATCTAAGTTTGACATACAATCGTACAGAAATTTAATTTTGTAACATTTCAAAGAAAGTCTAGATTAATTCCACCGAAATGAATTATTTTATTTAAATCGTATTAATTAGGAAATTATGCAATTTATTAAATTTTCAAAATTTTATTTATAACATCTATAAATAAATCTATTTGCTGGTCAATTGAGAGCAAACCTTAATATTTGCGGGGAATTGGGTGAAGCTGGTCTCCAAAGTGTTGACGGCAGCCATGACACAGTCACTGCTATCGGCGGGGACATTCTTGATTTGCTTAATCATTTTGATGGCCTTCTTGATTTGTTTCTTCAAAGTCTGAACCTTGCGCACCATTTTCACAAAGCATTTATGGCTGGTCTTGGCATCCGAAACAACGCCGAAGGTCTGGGCGGCGGTAGCATCATCTTCGTCAGTGGTGTTGCCACAGATGCTTTCGTTGATGCCCAAAATATCCTTGCAGGTCTTGATGATGTCATTGCAGGCATTGATCAAATTTTGAACTTTCTTCGAAACTTCGCCGCCACAAGCTTGAACGTTGCTGACAAAGTTTTGGGCAGCTGCTTGGATCTCCAGCACCTCCTTGATGGTGCAGTTCAAACCCTTGACGGTTCTCAAGGCCGTCTTGATGACCGAGTACATGCCCTTGAAGAGGCCGGTGGGTTCGATGTCCATAATCTCATCGGCCAGATCCTGGGCAATGTATTCGAAATCATCGACTTCATCGCTGTTGTTCATGAAATTGCCAGTGGCATTGGCCTAAAGGAAATAAAATGGATAAAATCTATAATTATTATTATTTTTGAATTTCTAAACTTACAGAAACTGCCACCAGGCAGAAGGCGGCGATGAGAGCAAATACGGCGAATTTCATTTTGACACCAATCACTTTCCAAAAACTAAATATTGATTGACTGGTGACTTTTGTGAAATGTTTACTTTTATACTTACCCCCGGTGGTGTCTTATCTTTGTATTATCTCATGGCATTATTGTTGTGCTAGACACTATCACATTTCCAATACTCGTATATTCCTTTCAATATTAATTAGATGCCAGATAGTAGAACTCTAGACTCTTGAAACTTTATCTGAGATTAATGTGTATTTAAACGTACTGCTTGCTATGTATGTCTGTATGTTTGGTTTGCCGAAAATCACAAACTTTCAAATTCATCAGATTAGGAAAGTTAGTTTTGTCGCAGACAACATTAAACAAGTAAGGAAAGGCTAAATTCGGGCGGGACCGACTTTATGTTACACTCCACTTTCTATCCGAATACAATTCAATTCGGTAAAAAATTGAAAACGGAAGGATTTTTGTGTGTGTCCTAATCATAGGCTAACCTAATTTGTCAAATTGTGAAGAATATTTGTATCGGGGCTATATACAAACATGGGATGATGTGACCCACTTACACAATAGGTTCTTCCAGTTCAAGTATAACGTGCTAAGCTCAATTTTAAGAAATTCTCTGAAAATATGTGTTTTCTGAGGCGGAAAAAGTCAAGCCGGGAGCGACATATGTATGGGAGTTGTATATAAATCTGAACCGATCTGACCCATTTTCACCATCGATGTTTCTAGTGGAAAAATAAGATATTTTGCGTTTGTCCTTATCCCGAAAAACTTGGTGGTGCAAAGTTTCACGGGTATAGAAATTGAATTTCACCTCATTAATAGTGTCAACCTTAAGAGCCTATATCAAAACAGGCACCTATGTGTACCACATAGGTTTCACAGTAGATGTTCGTTGGAGAAATATACCAAATTCAACCAAAGTTTAGATTAAAGTTTGTGGCTTCTAGAGCGGAAAAATTCAAATCGGGAAGTACATTGATGATTAATACTTGTTTTTTTTACATTACTTGACATTTTTTCCATCGTGGTATTTATGTTGCACTTTTTACGAAATTATAATTAATATATATTTCTTTAATGAACAGAAGTGTTCAATATACAAAAAAATATTTATCTAAGAAATTTTGTTTTCAAATTTTTAATTTTCACCGTTAAGATGTCGAACGTGGCCTACTTTGAAGAAGTACCAAGGTCACAGATTTTCTTATTTTCCAGTAAGGTTTATTTTATTTAAATTGTATAAAAATCTCTGTCTGTACTCAAAATTTGATGATCTTTCTGTAAGTACTTTGGACGCAGTAACTGCAAATGTTGTTTTTCAATAGTTGAACGTGACATTGAAATATGCGATAATGCAAAACAAAAAGTTACAGTGAATTGCTGTCGTATAGTTTTGTATCCTTTATTTTTTGAAAAGTCAAAACGTAATGTCTCTAGCACTTTTAAGAACTTTTATTAAAACAAAATGTGCAAGAGTAATGTTGCACTTCCTCGACTTTACATTCGAATATCTAGAGATGCGATATGAATAAATGTTTTGTATATTAGTTAAATTTGATTGTTTCCCTATGTATGATGATAAAACATAGTGTTTACAAGAACTTTTAATTGTTTTGGTCTTGGTGGACCTTTCTGTGGAAATGCCCATATATCAAAATAATTCTTCAGAAAGGCAGCAATCTTCAATATAATGTACATAAATACCGTATATATCGGATATTATTGCGGGTATTTCCATTTCCGCCATTTTCAGTTCCAAACTACGTTCTATTTTTATCGTAAAAGTGCGAATTTTCATATTCCATTACGTCAATTCAAAAAATAAATGTTCTTATATTTGTATTTTCAAAAAGCTTAAATACCATAAATATTGATGGATAGTGGGTGCTACAGTTGGTTGTATTTCAATTCTATTTTAATTCCAAAAGTACAAATTTTGAAAATCCATTATCAGACGTACATAGTGCAAAATAGCCTAACTTTATGATTCAACCAATTTTTGCCGTAAAAGAAAAAGTACGAATTTGAAAAAAAACTTTTCATTTTGCGTGTCTATGCAGTCAGAGGAATGTATACACCGAATTCCATGATTCCAGCTGCGCCCATTTGGTTGGTACCATTTTTACCCCCTTGACGTTTCTACGCAATTAGAATTTCATCATTCTAGCTGAAGTCGTTTAGTTGGTACTATTTTTATCCCTCTGTACCATTGTATCCCTTGAAAGTACGAATTTCGAAAAATCCGTTTATTTTCCGTGTCTACGCAGTCAGAGGAATGTATACTCCGAATTGCATGACTCTATCTGCGGTCATTTAATTGGTACTATTTGTATCCCCTTTTTTCATTTTAACCCCAAAAAGTACGAATTTCGAAAAATCTGTTTATTTGAAGTGTCTACGCAATCAGAGGAATGTATACACCGAATTTCATTATTCTAGGTGTAGCCGTTTGGTTGGTGCCATTTTTATCACTCCGTACCCATTGCATCCCTTGAAAGTACGAATTTGGAAAAAAACCTTTTATTTTTCATGTCTACGTAGTCAAAGGAATGTATACTCCGAATTTCATGACTCTAGCTGCGGTCATTTGGTTGGTACTATTTGTATCCCCTTTTTCTATTTTGACCCCAAAAAGTACGAATTTCGAAAAATCAGTTTATTTTCCGTGTCTACACAGTCAGAGGAATGTATACTCCGAATTTCATGACTCTAGCCGCGGTCATTTGATTGGTACTATTTTTATCCCCTTTTTTCATTTTAACCCCAAAAGCACGAATTTTGAAAAATCCGTGTATTTTACTTGTCTATGCAATCAGAGGAATGTATACACCGAATTTCATTATTCTAGGTACAGCCGTTTTTACCCTCTATCCCCATTTACCCTTAAAAGTACGATTTGGAAAAAATACTTTTATATTATGTATCTACTCAATTAGAGGAATGTACACACCGAATTTCGTGTTTTTAGCTGTTATCGTTAAATATGTACCATTTTTATCCCTTTTTTGCCCCACTTCACCCCCTACAAATAAGAATCACTTTATGAACGAATTTGCTATACGGGGAATGTGCATACCAAATATCAAGCAAATATAAACAGACATATTCAAAAACATGCTTAAAAACGCTAAAATATTAGGGATTATTATGGGTATTTTTAGTGATTGTGAGGGAAAATTTTTTCCCTTTGGGCCGATTTCGCCCCGTTTCAATCCCAACCGATCTACGACTATAAGACGCATTTATGGAAAATATGAACGTTCTAGCTCCTTTCGTTTAGATGCTAGCGTGCTTGCAACAGACGGACGGACGGACATGGCTAGATCGTCTTAGAATTTTATGACGATCAAGAATATATATACTTTATAGGGTCTCAAGTCGATTTTTCAAGGTGTTACAAACGGAATGACAAAGATAGTAAACCCCCATCCTGGAGGTGGAGGGTATAAAGAAACAAAAACTAATTACATAAATATATTATTGTTTTTAAATTTTTATTACCAAAAAAGAGTAATGAGCATCTTCACACGTTAAAAAATCTTAACAATGGCAGAAGTTATGGAATTTAGAAAACAGTAGCCTCTGTCGCCCATGCCTATCTCCCTCATGCCGTGCGGGGCAACGAAGCACAGTGGGTCAGCTTCACATAGTTGAGTTCAAACAAGTAAGGAAAGGCTAAAATCGGGCGGGCCGACTATATAATACCCTACACCACTCCCTGCGTATATACCTCGCTTTGATTACTAAACCCAGGTATTATTATACAGTAATTATACAGTTACTATAAATTCATCTTCAGTCAATTTTAATGAGTATGGTAAACAATAAAGTAATTGATCCAATTTTCCAGCAGATATCACGAGTAAAGTAAATATAACATGATATGGAAAAATTCATCAAGATCCAATGATAAATACAGATTATACAGCGGTGATAGAATGAATCGGGCGGACATTTGAAGGGGGCCTATAACACCACTTGAGGCCTGTGCCAAAACATGCGCCTATATATTTCTCATTCACGGTAGGTATTCCTAGTTGAAACATATAATGATCTGCAAAATTTGATGAAGATCCGATGTAAGATGTAGTTTCTAGAGCTGTAATAGAGCAGAATGGGCCCCATTTTATACCAAAGTATGGGCAAAAGTATAGGCATCTCCCCAACAAGTATGGAAAAGCTAAAGACGGACGTAGCCGACTATATGATACACCCACTTTCTATCTCACTACAATTCAATTCGGTAAAAAAGTGAAATCGGGAAGGATTTTTGAATCCTATAAATGTATATGTTTGACAAAAAATGTTAAATCGGAAGGGACATCTGTGTGGGGGTTGAAACATGGAACGATGTGACACGCTTTCACCATGTATGTTTATATAATATGTAAAGTTTGGCAAAAATCGGTTAAACATTCGGGAGCGACATTTGTATTGGGGCTATATCTAAATCTGAACCGATCTTACCCACTTTAACCATAGGTGTTTTTAGTTGGATTATAAGATGTTGAGCCCAATTTAAAGAAAATCGGGTACAATATGTGGTATCTAGAGCGGAAAAGGTCAAATCGGCAGCGACATTTGTATGGGGGCTATATCTAAATCTGAACCGATCTTGCCCACTTTCGGCATAGATGTTTTTAGTTGAATTATAAGATGTTGAGCCCAATTTAAAGAAAATCGGGTACAATATGTGGTATCTAGAGCGGAAAAGGTCAAATCGGCAGCGACATTTGTATGGGGGCTATATCTAAATCTGAACCGATCTTGCCCACTTTCGGCATAGATGTTTTTAGTTGAATTATAAGATGTTGTGCCAATTTTAAAGAATATCGGGTACAATATGTGGGGCTATATCTAAATCTGAACCGATCTTACCCACTTTTAGCTTAGGTGTTTCTAGTTCGATTATAAAATGTTGTGCCAATTTAAAAAAAAATCGCGTACAATATGTGGTTTCTAGAGCGGAAAAAGTGAAATCGGGAGCGACATTTGTATTGGGGCTATATTTAAATCTGAACCGATCTTACCCACTTTCGCCATAGATGTTTTAAGTTAGTTTATAAGATTTTGTGCCAATTTTAAAGAAAATCGGGAACAATATGCGGTTTCTAGAGCGGAAAAAGTCAAATCGGGAGCGACATTTGTATGGGGGCTATATCTAAATCTGAACCGATTTCCTCCAAATTCAATAAGTTTCCTCCAAATTCCAAAAAGTAACGTCTACCAAATTTCATGATAATCGGACAGCAATTGCGACCTGTAGAGTGCGAACAAGCTTAGATGGACAGCAGACGGACGGACAGACAGACATCGGTAAATAGATTCAGCTGGTGATTCTAAGCCGATCTGTATACTTAAAGGTGGGTATAGCTCGATTATTTCTTGGTTTTACAAACATTTGGCGGAAAACTAACTTATAATACCCTAGTCCACGAAGTGGTGTAGGGTATAAAAATCAGTAAGTTAGCAGTGAAAATATCGTAAACTAAACTACTGAGTTGCATGAAAATGTTGATCAGTTTTCTTATAGAACTGCATCACTAGACTTTTGAAAAATAAAAATAATTATCGAAAAATTAATTTGGGAAATAGTAAAGGAAAAATGTTTTTCTGTATTGAAAATTCGTGTTTCTTTTCACATTTATTGGTGCAGTTCTAAATGAATTCAATAGCAAGTGATGAAAAGCCATCTGTTAAGTTGGTAACACATGTCAGATGTTCATATTTTTTGCATTTTACAGAGACAATATTTTCAAAGCGAATAGGAGGAGTAATATTCAGTGGCCGCTTGGCCACCAAAATTACTTAGATGGGAAACAAGAATCTCTCCAATTAAAGGTAGTAAGCGTAATTTAGACTAATATAGCTTGTATTATATGCATTTTGCTTGTCTTATTTGCAGATATATACTTTGATTCTTTCCCAAACCATAGCGCAAAAATGTCATTTTGATTAATCAGAAACAATTTTTTCATGTGAAAGACCAAAGTAATGAAGGCAATGGGAGAAAAGCAGTGGCTATTTAATTTGTAAATCTTAGTTGTTTTATGTTTTCTTATTATTTATGATGTTATTGTTTGTAGTTCTTCCTTCACAACTTCATGTACATAATTATTAATTTGGCTTCAAATATGCAAAATGTGAAAATTTGATTTTTTGTCTTCTAGGTGGTTATCTGGTAATATCCCCTTTTTATCATCCAGGCGATATTTTGGTGATTTTGTCTAGATTTCTTCCAGGTGATAATCCATTTATCATCCAGATGTATTGCTTTCGTATTGCCATGGGGTATCGCCCTGGCCACACAAACTTCTCTAGTCGAGGTAACTTCCGCAATGCGAATATGATTGTTGCCACAATATTATTTTTCTTCTAGTCAATACGATTTCGAATTGTTTTCATATTACTTTGCTTGTTGGGATCCACTTTCAACACAGTATTATTGTATCTGTATAAGCTATGTATGTGGCCAGCAAAAAATATTCAAAAAACAAAACTTATTCCTTTGATCCGTTCTGCAGGGAATCCCACATATGTATCTACTTTATGGGGTCTCCGTTAAATATTTCAAGGTGTTACATATGGAATGACCCACCATCCTAAGGTGGTGGGAATAAAAAGGCATACATACGGGTATGTGATGGCTTTCGCTTTTGGATGAAAGTGAAAGAATATCACGAAATAGGTGTGATGACTTCCACCCTTACCCCTTTAACACATAGACATTGTTTACTTCGCTAGAATGTTGGCCATAAATACATATGATTTCAGTTTTTGTCAAACTCTTGGTCACCTATTTTCAGATGACACATACCAGCTGTCTAGTATCCGGTTCAGTCCAAGCTGTCCGATTAAAAAAATAAACACTTCCAATTGTTTTGTTTACCGCCAAATTCGTCAATTGTCAAGTTTATTATCGTAGTGCCCACGTCGACGAAATGGGTGACGGACTAATAGTCCATCCAAATCTTATCTCGTGAAAGTACTTCAACTCATACATGCTTAGTTATGTTGACAACAAATCTTACTGTACGCTTCGATGCTATTCGACCGATATAAATACCTACGTCTGCGACATGTAACCCGTATTCCGATTTAAAACTAACACCGAACACAATATGAAATTCACACTTTTCGCTCTTTTGGCTGGATTATGTCTGGTGGCTGTAAGCGTAAGTTTCTAGTTGCACCACCACCAATAATATAATTCTCAATTGATCCATGGATTTCAGGCCAATGCCGAATTGGGCGCCCGCCAAGAAGACTACGATTACGAATATATCTCCAACGATGTGGCCGAGGATGTCGTCCAGGATGTTGATGCCTATGTCTCCTGGTTTGGCCTTTACTTTGTCATCCACAAAACCTTGACCACGTTGAAGGGTGTCAATTGCACCATCAAGGAAGTCGTTGCCATTAAGACGGCTGCCCAAAATTTTGTCAACGACGTACAAGCCTGTGGCGGTGAGGTCTCCAAGAAACTCCAACAATTGATTGATACCTGTAAGAACATCATTTCGACCTGCAATGACATCATACATTTGAATGAGAATGTCTGTGGCAACTCTACGAGCGATGATGCCGCTGTTGCCATCTCCACTCTGAGTATTCGTACACCCTTCAAGTGCTTCTTCAAGTTGTTGAACAAAACCATGCAGCTTAGGTTCCAAGTTAAGAAAGCCATCCGTTTGATTAAGCAGATCCCTTCGGTACCCGGTGCTACGGGTGATTGTGTTCATGCCGCTGTCAGTACAATGGGTAATGTTTTCAACCAATTCCCAAACAATGTTAAAACTTGCTCCAAGTTGGTGAAGAATTAGAATTTAGCTTTGGCTAATAATAAAGACCAGCTCAATAGCATTTAATTTTAATTGAATAGGTTTTCTTCATTATGGCATTTTCTTCGATTGGTTGAGGAAATCAAATATATTTTTGTGAGAGGTCATTTAGGCCGAAATCGCTACTCTTAATATAAGATAATAATTATTTTATAATTCGAGTATGTTGTATATAGTTACTAGCAGTACCCGCTGCTTCGCACGCGAAAAACCTAGTTATTCATTATCCGTCTCTGTTTTTGGATAGTATTTATTTGATTTTCTTTTGGTGTAATAGATAAATCTAAAATAATAAATTGGAAACCTCCTATTATATAGCACTCATTTACAGTCAAAGGAATGAGCTTGTCGATGTGCACTATTTTAGCTGGACTCCCTTCGTATGTAAAGGGTGATTTTTTAAGAGCTTGATAACTTTTTTTAAAAAAAAAACGCATAAAATTTGCAAAATCTCATCGGTTCTTTATTTGAAACGTTAGATTGGTCCATGACATTTACTTTTTGAAGATAATTTCATTTAAATGTTGACCGCGGCTGCGTCTTAGGTGGTCCATCCGCTTAGTCCAATTTTGGCATTTCCACGTTTTTGAGTAACAGAGACCCAATTGGTGCGAACGGCGACGAATCGAAAATTGGTGGTCATCATTAACACTGGCCGATACAGCTGCGATATTTTCTTCAGTTCGCACTCTACGTAAGCGTGTTGGTGGTTTAATGTCCAACAATGTAAATTTGGTGCGAAATTTAGTCACAATAGCCCGAATAGCCGCTTCAGTGGGTCGATTAAACTGACCATAAAATGGAAGCGCGCAATGAACTTTCTTAACAGAGCACGCATTTTGATAATAAAATTCAATAATTTGCTAGCGTTGTTCGTTTGTAAGACGATTCATGATGAAATGTCAAAGCATACTGAGCATCTTTCTCTTTGACACCATGTCTGAAATCCCACGTGATCTGTCAAATACTAATGCATGAAAATCCTAACCTCAAAAAAATCACTCTTTATAATCTTTATCATTTTCTACCCAGTTTTGAACAAATAATTACTACCTTATAAGAAAAAAATTCGAAAAAAAAAACATTTTGATGGGGCTTCTACATGGTCAGAGGAATTTACATACAAAATTTCACGATTCTAGCTGTAACATTAAAGATGGTACAATTTATATCCTTTTTATACCCTCCACCTCCAGGATGGGAGTATACTAACTTTGTCATTCCGTTTGTAACTCCATGAAATATCGACCTGCGACCCTATTTTAGTATATATATTCTTGATCGTCATAAAGTTCTAAGACGATCTAGCCATGTCCGTCCGTCCGTCTGTTGAAAGCACGCTAGCATCTAAACGAAAGGAGCTAGAACGTTCAAATTTTCCATAAATGCGTCTAATAGTCGCAGATCGGTTGGGATTGAAATGGGGCGAAATCGGCCCAAAGGGAAAAATTTTTACCTCACAAGGACTAAAAATACCCATAATAATCCCTAATATTTTAGCGTATTTAAACTAGTGAATGGTAAATCGATTCCGATTCTAATCAAGAATCGATTCTGAGGGCTCAAAAACGATTCTTTTGGAATCGATTACATGTGTCCAACTTTATACTGGAATCGATTATCGATGCTTGGGAATCGAAATTTAATTTAATGAAAAACACCCAAAAATTATGTACTAACTTTGTACGTACTTTTGGTGGTAACAAGTTGTGATATTTAAAAGCTGCAATTTTATTAATTAAACAAAAGGAAATGACACTAAGTGTAGAATTGATATAAAAAATTGGCAGTGGTATAAAGGTTAGGAGCTTAATATGTACCAAACACTGGGGTTTTCGTACCTCCAAACATTCCAAGCATTTGGAAAAATTAAGTTATTGCGTAAAAATACATCCCAATGATAGATAGATAGATCGCTTGTAATGGAAATATCGGATAAAGTAGTAGACGATAATGATTAACTATTATACAAAATATGCATAAATAAAACTGCCGATGGAAAAGTTTTTTTAAGTGCTTATGGAAATATTATTTATACAGAATTGATAAATGTAGAAAGTTTTATTCAAAATTGTGAGAGAGGCCACGTAAACCAAGATAGTTTTCTATTATAATATTATTTATATTTCGTGAAATAAAGTATTATATGTTAGATAAACACGACTTGTTAGTAACGCCAATAAAAAATCTAACATATACTGAAAATACGGCGAATTAGTTCAGTCGATTTTTTCTTTATCATTGCTCACTACCGACAATACAATTTCCTGAACTTTTTGATATCATTTACATTTTAATATCAAGATCTTCGAGAAAATCTGATATATTCATACCACATCGGTCGTCGCTAAAATCGCATTTGGCTTATGAAACTATCATTAGAACAACTTTTTATAGTTGTTTTCATGTTAGTGTTAATTAGAAAGTGTTAGTTTTGATGAAATATTACACAAAACTTGATCGAATTCACCAGTACTTAAAGACCTCAAAATAAATGACAAATGTCAAAACATAGTCTATGCGAAAAAATTAGAAACTAACTTTAAAATTCAATATCTCAAAAACGAAGAAAAGCAATAGTTTGAAATTTGATAAACTTGTAGCCAACTTTCTTCTAAAAATATTAAAAAATAAGTGTCCGCAGATTTCGAAATGTTAAATTTATTTGTAATTCCTAAAAGTAAAGGTGAACATTAAATTATATATTTTTGCGATGGTATCATCCAATAGATCTGAAAAAATCTATAAGAAAACGTTTTCCAAAAACTATATATATTATATATTATTCAGAATTGTCGATTAAGGAAGAGCACCTTAGTGCAAAACAATTAAAAAGGCGTAATGTTCGGTAATGGCGATTCTTATATACTCACCACCATGGATTGGAGATATTTTTACGCAAATTTAAATAAATTTAAAGTCCACTCTCGCTTGTAGGGAGAGGCTATCAAAACATTTGGACAGCGTGTATATCGTTTTTAAGTACCCTAACTTTGTTATTGTGCGCATTTTCTGTACTAGTTAGTTAAAATTATACCTCTCGAGTTTTATGGTTAAACATTTCTACCGATTCCGATTAAGAATCGATTCTCAGGTCCGATTCTTCGATTCTAAGAATCGGATTCAAAAATAGTTGATCGGGAATCGAGAATCGATTCTTGTCTTCGATTACCATTCACTAATTTAAACATGTTTTTTGAATATTTCTGTTTATATTTGCTTGATATTTGGTATGCGCATTCCCCTTATAGCAAAAACGTGCACCATAAAGTGATTCTTATTTGTAGGGGGTGAAAAGGGCCAAAAAAGGGATAAAAATGGTACATATTAAACTACAACACCTAGAAACACGAAATTCGGTGTGTACATTCCTCTAATTGAGTAGATACATAATATAAAAGTATTTTTTCCAAATTCGTACTTTTAAGGGGTAAAATAGGAATAGAGGAATACAAATGGTACCAACCAAACGGCTGTACCTAGAATAATGAAATTCGGTGTATACATTCCTCTGATTGCATAGACAAGTAAAATACACAGATTTTTCAAAATTCGTACTTTTTGGGGTTAAAATGAAAAAAAGGGGATAAAAATAGTACCAATCTAATGACCGCAGCTAGAGTCATGAAATTCGGAGTATGCATTCCTCTGCGTGTGAAGACACGGAAAATAAACAGATTTTTCGAAATTCGTACTTTTTGGGGTTAAAATGAAAAAAGGGGATAAAAATAGTACCAATCAAATGACCGCAGCTAGAGTCATGAAATTCGGAGTATACATTCCTCTGACTGCGAAGACACGGAAAATAGACGAATTTTTCGAAATTAGTACTTTCAAGGGATACAATGGTACAGAGGGATAAAAATAGTACCAACTAAACGACTACAACTAGAATGATAAAATTCTAATTGCGTAGAAACGTCAAGGGGGTAAAAATGGTACCAACCAAATGGGCGCAGCTCTGACTGCATAGACACGCAAAATAAAATATATTCAAAATATAAATGGAAGAATAATTATTTTTTGAATTGACGTATTGGTAGCCTTGCCTTATAAGCGTGGTTTGAAATAATTAAAATATTATATTTATTTATAAAATTAATTTTTCAATATTTATATTTGTTTTGGTTTGGCTATATTAAAAAAATTATATTTTCCTGTAATATTACTGCACTTCTACGAAAACAGACAACCTCTGTGGAATGCAATCCATGGTGGAGGGTATACAAAGTTCGGCCCGACCGAACTTAACTCCGTTTTTACTTGTTTGTCCCTTAAAAGTATAAATTTCGAAATAATCCATTCATGTTGCATGTCTACGTTGTCAGATGAATATACGCACCAAATTTCATCCCTTTTTGTGCCTCGCAACCCTTAAAAGTACAAATTTTGAAAAATACAATTTTAACGTGCTTCTTCTACATGGTCAGAAGAATTTACATACCAAATTTCACAATTCTAGCTACAATACTTTAGTTGGTACCATTTTTATAACTCGCTCGCCCCTTAAAGTACAAATTTCGAAAACTCAATTTATATTGCAAGTCTACGTTGTCAGAGAAATATAAATACTGTTATTCACGATTCTAGGTGCATTTCTTAAATTGGTACCATTTTTATTCCTTTTTGTCTCTTTACTCTCTTAAAAGTTCAAATTTGGAAAAATCCCTATTTGTAGCTCGTCTGCATGGTCATTGCAAAGAACACACCGAATTTCATGTGTCTAGCTACTGCCGTTTGGTCAGGACGAAGGTTCGATGTTTATCCCTTTTTGTTCCATTTTACCCCCTAAAAGTACAAATTTCGAAAAAACCTTTCTTAGTCGACGTCTGCGTCATATTTGGGAACTACACTGAAAATTCCATGACTCTGGCATCAGCCGTTTGGTCTGGGGGCTGGTCAATGATAAGTCAGTCAGTAACGCAACTATTTTATATATGTAGATAATGCTTTAAAATCTCTAAATCGCTCTGTATGGATAATTTTTTACTAAAATTCAAATTTTCGACGACGCACAGTGGTTTAGAATGAAAATCCATCGGCCAAAATTCAATAACTTTTGTTCTAGTAGACATTTTAAATACCCTACCTGGGCATCAACTAATACAACTAATAATTAGCCAGAGTAGTTGTTGCATTGCACTGGGCATTGATAAGGGGGAGTAGCGTCCCTTGAAACGATCGTCTGAACTGCTAGCAACCGAACCAAATAAATGTCACACACTCCTTTTTAAAATACTTTGCTTTCTGTTTAAGAAACCAAAAACAAATGACCTCGAACCTGAGTAAGAGTTACAACAAAAACTATAAAATGAAAAGATCAAATAATAAAAAAAACAAAACAGATGAATTTTAATTTTCTTTAAAATCGGAAAAATACAAAAAGTAGTCAACTTGGGCCGATTTCTAAAATATATCCGATTGCCCGATATTTAATGTCAACATCCTTGGATCCTTGTCTAATTTTGCTATTTTCACAGAACTCAGAAATGTCTACTAGAACAAAAGTTAAGAAGCAGTTTCCTATATTCCACCTAATAGTTCTGAAATTCTATATGATGCACATGTGAATAAAGTTATTGATTTGGCTGACATTATTGTTAATTGTTTTAATTAGAGTAAAGTTGTTTGGACTTCCGATGAAAGTTCTATGTCTATCGTGCCTTCTAATGTTAATAATTGGTTTGAAATCAATACTATTGATGGTTTCTTCAGTTTGAATTTGATCCAAGTAAATATTTTTTTAACCGGTTAAGGAAAATGTTGGATCTTGCCTTTTTGGATCAGGATTTAAAATTTATCATAAATGAATGTCTTCACCCTTTCTGCAAATCAGATATGCATCATGTACCTCTTGAAATTACTTTAGAATTTTATTTGTTTCCTAAAGTAAGTGACAGCCGATTAGGTTTCGACTTTAAAAATTGTAATTTTGAAATTATAAATAAGTGTATTAGTGATGTAAATTGGCTCCAAATTTTTTGGAGTTGACAATTTAACAGTTTGCAATGATAGATTTATTACTGTTATTAATCAAATTTGTTGTTGTAATATTCCTCTTTTGAAGGCCAGAATTCACAAATCGCCCTGGTATACGAAAGGCCTTAAGAAATTGAAAAATCAGCGAAATAAACTCTATAAACTTCTATAAACTAAAGTTTCTTTTGGCAAATATTGTTTATTACGACTACTTCATTAATAACCTTCAACTTAAATCTGTAAATAGTTGATTTAGGTGTTGTTTTTGATGCCAAATTTACGTTTATTAATCATTTAAATGTCATCATTCCTAAAGCATATTCTTTGCTCGCTTTTGTGAAGAGAAATTGTCAGGAATTTTCGGATCCTTATACGGCGAAGTTAATTTTTTCATCTTTAGTCCGGTCTAAGTTGGAATATGCTTGTATTGTTTGGAATCCCTTTTGTGCTAACCATATATGTAGAATTGAACGTATTCGAAATAAAAAATCATGAAGTTTGTTCTACGTTCTATTCATTTTACTGAACCTCAACCTTCCTATGTCGATAAATGTAGACTTATTGGTTTGAAAACCCTCGAGAATAGGAGAACTCTCCTTTCGCAAGTGTTTCTTTTCAAAATTATGTGTGGCTTAGTTGATTGTTCTGAATTACTGGAACTTGTAAATTTTAAAGTTCCTTCTCGCATTTTAAGAATGTATTTTTTATTCCGATTCATAGATCTAACTATTCTGTATTTGAACCAATCGCAAGGGCTTTGAAAGAGTTTAATCGTATAATTTTAATTTAGATTTTTCGAATTCATTAACTACTTTTTGTAACATATTGGATTTAATTTAGTTTTAGTATTATATTGTAGTCTGTAAGGAATATTATATTTCCATAGACTGAATAAAAGAAATGAATTTTGGAATTTTAGACTTTGATTCTGAACCACTGTGCAACATTTTTTGCGTAGAGTGAAGCGATCATATAATTGTTGTCTCTTCTCTTCGAAATAAAATATGTTTGTCATAAGATAATTTTAAAATGTTTTAATGTTTAGGAAAAAGTACAGAATTAACCCTAAAATAAATTTTAAGTTTTGACTTATTTCTGAGTTTTGTATTCAGAGACTTATAGTAGAATTTTATTGCAAATATTTTTATACAACATTTTGATCCGTTTTTTTGCCATTTTGCACAAAAGGGACCATACTTAAAATGTAAGGATCACAAGGTTGCCTATGCCGATTCATCATAAGAATGTGCAAGCCCCTCTAAAACGACCACCATACGTAGACTTTCAAAACGCCGATACACGTATATTCTTCATTACCACCTCTGTCAGAATCCGTTGTCTGAACCTTGTTATTTTCGAAATAGTTTCATTTTGTTCCACAGTATTAATGGATCTTTATACACTCCACGAGAGTATTATGTCTTTGTGCATTTGTTTGTAACACCCAAAAGGAAGCGAGATAGACCCATTGTTAATTATACCGATCGAATTAGAATCACTTTTTGAATCGATTTAGCAATGTCCGTCTGTCTGTCCGTTTGTCCGTCCGTCTGTCTGTCCATCTATTCTCGTAAGGGTGCGACCCTACGAAACTTTGCACATCGAAGTTTTTCGGGATAAGGACGAACGCTATTTAATTTGAAGAAAATCGGTTCAGATTTAGATATAGCCCCCATACGAATTTCACTCCAGATTTGACTCTTTCCACGCTAGATACCACATATTTTAACAAATTTTCGTAAAATTTGGCAAAATATCTTCTATTTCGACTAGAAAGACCTATGGTGAAAATTGGTCAAATCGGTTCAGATTTATATATAGCTCCCATAAAAATTTTGCTCCTAATTTGACTTTTTCCGCTATAAAAACTACATATTTTATTAAATTGGTAAAACATCTTATATGTAATCTAGGAACACCTGTGGTGAAAATAGGTCAGATCGGTTCAGATTTATATATAGCTCCTATTCAAATTTCGCTCCCGATTTGACTTTTTCTGCTCTAGAAACCTCATATTTTAACAGATCTTCTTCAAATTTGGCAAACTATCTTATGTTTCAATTAGAAACACCCATGATGAAAATGGGTCAGATGGGTTCAGATTTATATATAGCTCCCATAGAAATATCGCTCCCGTCTTGACCTTTTCCACCCTAGAAACCACGTATGTTCAGAGAATTTCTTCGCGTTATACTTGAATTAGAAGAACCTATAGTTACATCATGTTTAGATATAACCCCGATACAAATAGTCTTCTCGATTTGACAAATTCGGTCAGGTCATATTAGCCTATGATTAGGAATCATACAAAAATCCTTCCCGTTTTAATTTTTTACCGAATTGAATTGTATTCGGATAGAAAGTGGAGTGTATCATATAGTCGGCCCCGCCCGACTTTAGCCTTTCCTTACTTGTTTTTATGTAATTTTTTGTAAAATATACTAAGATAAGAACAAAACAGGACTATTCTGACTTGCACGTTGGTTTCCAACCACTGATTGTTTCGTGGTTTCGTGTTTTTAAATTTGAGATACTGCTTAAAAACATCTAGATTTTTGAGTAGATCTAAAAATTTAATATAATAAGAACAATTCGATTTAAGGCGGTAAGTTTCGAAGTCGGAGTCCAAGTATAACAAGTAAGAAGGCGTTAAGTTCTTAAGTACTTATGCGCACTGTTTAAAATTTTCTACTATAAATAAATACAATGCTGTAATTGTGAAAGTGAACATGCCGAAAATATTAGGCGATTGTCAGTCGCCATTAGGGAGAAGCATTTTCAGATACAGACAAAGTGACTGCATTGTTTTGATAAGAAATTTGCAAATTTTAAAGATATCCCCATTCTCCGCCCAAATGTACAAATTTGAAAAAAAAACCGTTTTGTTTCGAGTCTTCATAGTCAGACCATCGAATACACACCGAATATATACACCGAATTTCATGATATCAACTTCAGCGGTTTGGAAGGTCCCATTTGTATCCCTCTTTTTCAATTATATCCCTTAACCCTGCACCGTCATCCTTCGTCAAAATGACGACGCGCAGTGTACAAACGTTAGTGTACAAAAAATAAGGATGACTTTCTAGGGTTAAAAGTACGAATTTCGAAAAATCCCTCTATTTTACGTGTTTATGCAATTAGAGGGATGCACACACCGAATTTCATGATTCTAGCTGTTGTCGTATTGGTACCATATTTTATCCATTTTTGTCCCATTTAGCCCGCTAATACATTTATTTTCTTTGTGGTGCTTCCAAGCTACAAAAGGAATGTCCGCAACAAATTCTATTCTATTCTACCATTTTTTGTCGTAAAAGCAACAAAATAAAGTACGAATTTGGAAAAAAAATATTTTACGTGGCTATGCACTCAGAGGAATGTATATACCCAATTCCATGATACTATTTGCGGTCATTTTGTTGGTACCATTTTATCCCCTTTTTCGCATTTGACTCCGTAAAAGTACGACTTTCGAAAATTTCATCATTCTAGCTGTATTCGTTTAGTTGGTACTATTTTTATCCCCTGTAGCCATTGTATTCATTGAAAGTAAGAATTTAGAAAAAAACTTTTATTTTTCGTGTCTAAGCAGCCAGAGGAATGTATACTCCGAATTTCATGATTCTAGCTGCTGTTATTTGGTAGGTACTATTTTTATCCCCTTTTTCCATTTGAACCCCAAAAAGTACGAATTTTGGAAAGTTCTTTTATTTTACGTGTCTACGCAATCAGAGGAGTGTATATATCGAATTTCATTATTCTAGGTGCAGCCGTTAGGTTGGTACTATTTTTATCCCTCTATCCCCATTTAACCCCTTAAAAGTACGAATTTAGAAAATATACTTTTATATTATGTATCTACTCTATTAGAGGTATGTACACGCCAAATTTCGTGTTTCTATCTGTTGTCGTTTGATAGGTACTATTTTTATCACTTTTCGTCCCATTTCGCCTCCTACAAATAAAAATCACTCTATGGTGCCCTTTTAAGCTATAGAGGGAATGTGCATTGCAAATACCAACTAAATAAAAGCTAATATGTTCAAAAAACATGCTGAAATACTCTAAATATTAGGGGTATTTTCAGTCCTTGTGAGGGAAAAATGTTTCCTTCTGGGCCGATTTCGTCCACTTTCAATCCCAACCGATCTACAACCATAAGACACATTTAGGAAAAATTTGAACCTCCTAGCTCATTTCGTTCGGCCGCTATCGTGCTTTCAAGAGACAGACAGACAGACGGACATGGCAATATCGTCTTAGAATTTTACCACGACCCGGAATATATATACTTTATGGGGTCTCCGATGAATATTTTAAGGTGTTACAAACGTAATGACATAGTGAATATATCCCCATCCTGGAGGTGGAGGGTATAAAAACCTGAATCCAGTGAATTGAAACCATCGTGGAAGTCAGAATATTCCTGGAAATATGTAAAATTAAAAAGTTTACAAAGGTCTATTTATAAAGGGTGATTTTTTAAGAGCTTGATAACTTTTTTTTTTTTAAAAAAACGCATAAAATTTGCAAAATCTCATCGGTTCTTTATTTGAAACGTTAGATTGGTCCATGACATTTACTTTTTGAAGATAATTTCATTTAAATGTTGACCGCGGCTGCGTCTTAGGTGGTCCATTCGGAAAGTCCAATTTTGGGCAACTTTTTCGAGCATTTCGGCCGGAATAGCCCGAATTTCTTCGGAAATGTTGTCTTCCAAAGCTGGAATAGTTGCTGGCTTATTTCTGTAGACTTTAGACTTGACGTAGCCCCACAAAAAATAGTCTAAAGGCGTCAAATCACATGATCTTGGTGCCAACTTACCGGTCCATTTCTTGAGATGAATTGTTCTCCGAAGTTTTCCCTCAAAATGGCCATAGAATCGCGAGCTGTGTGGCATGTAGCGCCATCTTGTTGAAACCACATGTCAACCAAGTTCAGTTCTTCCATTTTGGGCAAAAAAAAGTTGGATATCATCTCACGGTAGCGCTCACCATTCACAGTTACGTTACGATTCGCATCATCTTTGAAGAAGTACGGTCCAATGATGCCACCAGCCCATAAACCGCACCAAACTGTGACTTTTTCTGGATGCATTGGTAGCTCTTGCAATGCTTCTGGCTGATATTCACTCCAAAATCGACAATTCTGCCTATTTACGTACCCATTGAGCCAAAAATGAGCTTCGTCGCTGAACACAATTTCTTTCTTTCTGAACTTTCTTAACAGAGCACGCATTTTGATAATAAAATTCAATGATTTGCAAGCGTTGCTCGTTAGTAAGTCTATTCATGATGAAATGTCAAAGCATACTGAGCATCTTTCTCTTTGACACCATGTCTGAAATCCCACGTGATCTGTCAAATACTAATGCATGAAAATCCTAACCTCAAAAAAATCACTCTTTATAAGGATTCTGCATTTTTAAATTTCGGTCTCTTTTTCTTTTTTAACGGAGAAGTGGTGACATATATTTCAAAGTTTTATTAACGATCTTTTTAATATACATACATCATTTCGTATATCCAGTTAAGCCAGATTTCCCCGTCTGCGTGTTAAGACTATTAATTGGTTTTTGTAGCAGCATTTAAATCATCTGTATATTCCATATACATGCATAAACTTGGCTACAGCTATTTGCTTTCGATTAAAATTCACCATTATTTTTATAATTTTTTTATTAATACATGATATACATACATAAATTAAAAATATAACAAATAACAAAATTACTATATAGTAAAATAATAAACTTCGTTTCAAGTTCGAATAAAAAAGAATTATTAGAATTTTTCAAAAAAGGTAAAAATATTTATACGAATATTTTTCGTTTTCGTTTCTTTCTTTTCTAAACACAGTTGTATAGACGAAAAAAAAACAGCATCCTCTGTTTTCACAATTAATTAGCAGTTAGTAAAATAAGAATATCGAAATGCAATTGTGCATTTCCAAATACGACTTAATACAACAAAACTAAATCAAATATAATGAAATATTGCACCAAATAGAAAGAAAAGCCCGTCGCGCTCAAGAGCTGCCCAATTGAATTTGTGCTCAAGCTCAAGTGATGCTACTACATCACTGACTGCGATTCTTCTTTAAAATAAAAAAAAATAAAAGAAACCTCATAGATTTATACAAAATAATATTTTCAAAACTAATAAAATAAAATAATAAAATTACTTAGCTCATTTTCATTCTATTACGAAATAAATTACATTCTTCATGCAAGTGTGCGTATGTGTCTGTGTGTGTATGTTGTAACAACTATGAAATTAATTAATGGAAAAAAATAAAAACAAAAAATAATAATTAATAAAATGCATTAAAAAATATTTCTCTTCTTTTTTAATATACGAGTAACAGTTATGCATATAAATGAAATGAGTTTGCCAATTACTTCTATTCTCTTTTTTAGGTTATGTTATATTGCCTGCCTCTCTTTGAGAGTTGGTTTGCTGCTCTTAAATTAAACTCAGTCTGCTGTTGGTTTTTCTCAATTGAGCACGCCACGGTATGATGTTCTCATTGTCCTCTTCATCGCGTTGCTGTGGATGTTGTGGCTGTTGTTGTGGCTGGTGCAGTTGTTGTTGTTGCTGCTGCTGGTATAATTGTTGTTGTTGTTGCTGCTGTTGTAGTTGTTGCTGCTGCTGCATTTGTTGCTGGTGATATTGCAGCTGTTGCTGTGACTCGCAACCGTTTTGCTGAGAGATATCACCATTCATGGATTTACTCTCCGGATAGCCATTCTGAGAGCCATTCTGAGCATAGCCATAGCCCCCATTGGTGTTTTCCTTATTAATATGACTTGAGACAATTTCTGTGGCGCAGGAGACCATGGAGATGTTGTCGATGGACATGGCTCGATTCTTCAGACGCCATGTATCAGCAACACGATTGTTCTCTTCGACCTTGGGCGTGTAGACAGTAGCTCTGCGTAAGAGAAAACGAGATGAAAAATTAAGAGAGTTGCAAAAGAGAGTTTTGGAAAATAATAAGATGAGGGAATGAAACGAATCATCACCAATCAATTTTAAGGAGCAAACATCAAGTATCGAATCAACCAAGTTCAAAGTATATACTGGGAAAAGTGTATCCCAAAAGAAGAGAGGCATTCAAAATGACATTTCTGACATTCCTTTTCTACTTCCCCGTTCCAGTCCCTACCAAAACTAACAAAACGTCAACTCACTTGAGTTTATTTTCCGTTTCCTCGCGACGCGCTAGCAAATCTCTCTTCCATTGCGGTATCTGTGACAGACGACGATTTTCGGCTTCTTTGACCATGCGATCCTCGAACTCCTTCTTGGCCTTTTCGGCCGCCTTTTTGGCCATCATCTGGCGCTTCCAATCGGGTATCACATTGCCGGCTGGATCTTTGTCGGGTATCTGTAAATAAATCTTTGACAATTTATGAAATTTCCGTCGCGGGGGCGTTCCCTTGGGCACTCTTCACACTCACTTGATCCACATAGTTGTTGGCGGTGAACTGCTTCGTTATTTCCGAATAGTGCTCGGAATCGAAACGATTGGCCATCTGTTTTTCCACCTTCATCTTCTTGATGCCCGGTATGTCTTTGGAGATTTTCAATTCGGCAATTAGATCGGTTTTCAAGTAGGTGTCTGTGGTGGACGAGAGGCACTGCATGCTGAGGCTTCGGGCTGGCATTTGATAGGGTTTTGGTACCTTTTGGGTATCGGTGCGGCGCAACTATAACAAGGGATTATTAGACAGGCACTGGTAGTCTTCAGGGGTGGTGGCTACTTACCTGCACACTGTTCAAATCTTGTATGGATATCGCGGACAGAGGCTGGTGTTGTTTGCGTGTTGTCGTATCCTGATTATGAGAATTTTGTAGGCTTATGGATTTAGCGGTATTGTTTCGATCACTGCTACTGATGGTGTTGTGCTGTGGCAGCGGTGTCATGGGCAATGGCGGCGGAGGTGGCGGTTTTGGTGGATCAAAACTGACAGGATGCTGATTGGACACCTGTATGTGCATATAGTCTTCAGAATCCGTAGACCTAGAGTGAAAGAAAGGAAAAGGGAATAATAATTTTTGAATTACAAATTGGTTGTGACCGATGAAAATCTCGAGGACGTCAACACTCAGGGTCCCACCAATTTCAATTGATGCCTTTGCTCAGGATTCCCCATATCTACCTTGGAAAGGAAATCGGGGAATTTGAAATTGAGGGAAGTTTCCCCTCTCTGAGCATGATGAAGTAAATGCAAATGATAAATCGTCCGATTCTAAATAAATTGATGTTGGTGTTTGCGAAAGTCCCCCAATTCCTGATTGTATTGGAGTGAGATCGCGCTCTTCTGTGATTGTCTTTCAGTGTGAAAGACAAAAAAACGTTGACGATCCCATAGGTGTACGGAAATGAAACCGGGGGATTTGAAATTGAGTGCATTTTCTCTTCACTGAGCGTGATGAAATAAATACAAATGATGTCTATAGTTGATCGTCCGACTCTAAAAGACTTGAAACACTCCTGGTCAACCAATTTTAATTGTTGGCTTTGCTGAGGATTGGAAAGTCACCATATCTCCTCTGGAAAGGATAGCGGGGAATTATAAATTGTGGGAAGCTTCTCTTCTATTGTTGACCGTCCGACTCTAAATGACTTAAAGTTGTTGTTTGCGAAGTTTGCCAAATTCCTGAAGATTTTTTGATATAATGGAGCGGTGAAGATCGATACTATTGGGTTCTTCTAGGATAGTCATTTATCAGCAAAAATGTTCACGGTTCCATAGATGCATGAAATATTTGTTGCGTCGAATGAAGCGTTGAGAATCACATCAAGGTCTCGATATAGGGGGCAGATATTTTTTTTCATTGAACCAACTCTCAGGGGATGTCCCCTACAGATGCAATGCATTGCGTTGGCTAAAGGAAGATAGTGAGTTGGATGCAGGAAAGAGGGAGAAGTATTTGTTGGCATCTGTTTAGAATTTTCGAGTGTCATAATTGGCGGGAAAGCTATTTGCCGGAAGTCAAGTTGCACGAGCAAAGAACGAATTCATTCTGTTATGTGAAGTGCGACCAGCTATCCAATTGACAACAAATGGATGAGAGTTCCTTGAAAGTCGCGTATCTCTACCGAACGTCTAACGTCCGGGATGAGATCGCGATTATCCGAAGAACAAATATCATGAAAGTAACGATCGAACAGCGACACGCATTTCACATTAAGACGGTGATCAGGGGAGACAATAGAATTGGATATCATACCGTCAGCTACCAACACAATCGCCATCCTCTGAACACGGTCGAGTAGCTTCTAGGAATATCTTGAAGCACCCGACCATATATTGGAGTTGTATTCCATCTTAGGTCTGATGTACACTTGAATGCTTCCTTTGACACATCAATTACATGTTTTGTCCAACGAACATCACAATGTATCTTCATGCCCAGAACATCAAGAGTGTTCGATTGCTCAATATCTGAACCGTTCATAGAAATGGACGACATAGTTTGATCAGTGTATTGCATTAAAATTTACCAGTAAATCCTGTCTGAAGGACTCATCCATCAATCGACTTTTGATCTCAATTTTTGAAGACTTGGTCTATCATCAAATGAGTATGTATAACATAGGTTACCGTCATCCGTTAATTAAAAGATTAGATTCGAAGTCCGATCCTA
Organism: Polietes domitor; assembly: GCA_947397865.1. NCBI lineage: Eukaryota > Metazoa > Arthropoda > Insecta > Diptera > Muscidae > Polietes > Polietes domitor. Next base: position 132,395,983 of record OX377620.1, read on the forward strand.
GAGGTCGTCGATGAAAATAAGCAAAGCCTTCGTTCTTTATCTATTTAGACCATTGCGATGTAAGGACGTTAAAGATAAAGAGTTACATTAAAGAATATGTGGATAGTCCGCAGTGAAGGCACCTGCTACTGCAATTGGAAACTTATTGGTTCATTGTGCTAAAAAAAATTACACCATCCACACAAAATTCTATCGAAGATTGGTCAAGTGGTCGATATACTACTTTGTATTCCCTTACAGATAAGTAAAAGGAGATATTTAGCAGATCTGCTGGAACCTTCAAGGTCAAGATGATGACACTGAATAGGAGGTAATAAAAAAATTTGTCTTAAGGCACTACTTGACACCCCTGTAGTGGTAAGAGGAAAAGAAGATATATAGCTGATCTGCTGGAACCTTAAGGTGAAGAGAAGACGAGACGAAATAAGAAGTACTCAAAACTATGCCTTAAGACATTACTTGACACTTCTGTAATGATGAGTAGACTCGCAAATTAAGAAGTAGTGGCAGAGGGTAAAATTCTCGAAGCCTTTATCCGTTATATCAAAAATCACCAATTTGCTCGATACTCAATCGGAATTAGCGTGACCATCGGCCAGCTTAGGTCAGTTTGAAAGTAAGCATCCGACTCACTTACACCAGAATAAGTGGAGCTTTTACTTTCTTCATTGGAACAAACCTGTGCTACCCTCAAAATAATTTATATCGTCCACGTCTATAGTTACCAAGTCGCCCAAGCCCCCAACAAAGCTGAATTGAGCTTCTATAGTGAAACTTCCAGGCTTAACCGGACAGAGACATAGAATTTGTTCGACTTTCTCGATCTCCTCCTCGTCCTGAGATCTGCTATAGATGTCGTTTGACTAAATTCCGATATAAACTTAGATAATTGAGATCTTTCACTTTCCGACTTTCCCAATCTCCTCCTCGTCCTTAGAACTTCAACAGAAGCAAATTGACTCGATGCCTATCCTAAGGGCACGTGAGCCTGCAATGCGTCAATACCGACATTAACGTAGATAGTTGTGACATTTGAGTGAGAAAAGGAAGCTGGATTCTTAGCGTGATCACAGTCAATAAACTTGCAAAATGGCAGGTCTCCTGGGAACGTCACATTGGGCAGTTTTTTCAATCCCCTCCTCGTCTTGCGAGCTTCAACTCGATGCCTAGCCTCTTGGTATGTGCGACAACAAGGCAGAGCTCCGTCATGGATTCTTGCTGTGACCAGAGTAACGCCAATATCTTTCGAGTGAAAGAAAGTAGCTCGATCCTTAGCGTGACCAGTTGGAAACGCAACATAGAGGAGATTCGTGGTGATTGTAGATCGAAGGCAGAGATGTCTGACTTTCTCAATTTCCTCCTCATCCTGAGAGCTTCTACAGAAGTCATTTAAATCGATGCCTTGTCTCTTGTCATGTGTGCAAGGCAGAGTCCCGACATCAACATAGACAATAGAGATCTTTCGAGTGAATGAATGTGTTCCCACATGGGGCAGTTTCGTGATGACTGTAGGACAGATACAGAGGTGTTCGGCGTTCTCTATCTCCTTCAACAGAATTCGTTAATTCGATGCCTAGCCTCTTGGCAAGTGTGTCTACAAGGCAGAGAGGGGTCAATACCGATTTGAGATCTTCGAGAGAGAGAAGGTAGCTGGTAATAAACTTGTAAAATGGATGGTCAGTTGCAAACTTCATGTCGAGGAGTTTCGTGGTGACTGTAGAACGGAGATAGAGGTGTTCGACTTTCTCAATCTCCTCCTCGTCCTGAGAGCTTCAACAGAATTCATTTAACTCGATGCCTAGCCTCTTGGTATGTGCGATTACAAGACAGAGTCATAGTCAGATTCCTGCCTCTACTATCTAGATCTTTCAAGTGAAAGAAGGATTGTCAGTTGTGAACGCCACATGGAGGAGTTTCGTGGTGACTGACGGCAAATCGTGAGGAAAGTTTAGGCTTAGGATGGAGTTTCAATCGACCACGTGCAGTGATTCATAGATGGGCTTCGGCTCTCACTAACGATTTCTGATATAATAAATACTGGCCCCATATCGAGTATCATGGAGAACCTTCAGGCAGTTATTGCAATGGATCTCCAGAAGACGAAGGACAGCAATGGGTTCTAGTTACCGCCATCGACAGGGCGCTGGATCCGGTTTATACTCCGAATCACTGGGTCTTAGAATCTCCATCAGACTGCTCCGTGATCGTGTACGGTCCATTAACATGGCCGCAAGACAGAATTTGGAACGGGATTTACCTCCAACTAAATTCAAAAATCTATGTTGACATTCGGGCTGCTCTCAAGGCCTAGACTCGAGAAGACTTCCATTTAATGATTTCTCTCTTTTTGTAGAAGAAATTACAATTAAAATCAATCTCAGTTTTCCTTGGATCCTAAGCGTGACCAGAGTCAATCAACTTGTAAAACGGGTGGAAGTTGTGAACGCTACATGGCTGATAGTCATAGTGACTTCGATGACCTTTGTGACTTAGCAGATGTTCCTGTTAAACCTCTGGAGAAATCTTTCTGGTTCAAGAGAACCAAAGGAAATGAGAGATTTAAATGAGATAATCCCACTTTTCCCAGGTTGCTAAGCGTGACCAGAGTCAATCCACTTGTAAAGCGGGTGGCCAGTTGTTAACGTCACATCCTGGGGAAAGTTTAGGCTTAAGTTGGAGTTTGCAATGAACCGTGTGCAGAGGACCTCAGATATGTTTCGCTGGCAAGTAATCTTATAGAACCCTCAGACCGTTATTGCGATGGATCTTCACGGATATAGATGAACGAGTACTCATATGAACTTATGGTAAAATCAGTAGAAAGACAAAAATCCTTCTTTCTATTCGGCAATGGCTGGAAGACGGAGGACAGCAATGGGTTCTAGTTTCGGCCACCAACATAGATAATTGAAATCTTCCGAGAAGAGGAGAAAAGTAATGCTTTTGACATCAACATAGATAATTGAGATCTATCGACTGAAAGAAGGTAACTGGATCCTTAGCGTGACCACTAAAACGGCTGGCCAGTTGGGGGTTTCGTTGTGACTGCAGGTAAATCGTGGGGAAAGTTTAGGCTTAGGCTGGAGTTTGGAAAGAACCACGTGCAGCGAACATCAAGTAAATAGATCCATATCGAGAATCATGTAGATCTCTTAGACAGTTATTACGATAGATCTCCGCGGGTCTAGGTTCTCGGGTACTCTTATGAACTTTTGGCAAAATCAGTAGAAGAATATAAAATCCTTCTTTCCATTCGGCAATGGCTGGAAGACGGAGGTCAGCAATGTGCTTTTTAAAGTACAACTTATTGGGCTTTGAATGGTTCCCGGAGATTTTTGTGCTCCAACAGGTGTAGCTTTTGGTTTCTCAGCGAAAGTTTACTAATAATTCTCATGAATTTAAATCAATTTTCAAATGAAAGGAATTATCTCAGGAATCTGATATTCCCACACTTTTATCCCACAAATAACACTTGATTTTCTTTTTGAGTTTTTTTTTGTAAAAAATACTTCTTTTTCGTTCAGAAGGCATACCTATGCCAGGTGCGGCGTGTGTGCAGTATCATCGCGACGAAGGTTGAATAAAAACTAAAACTGTGTGAACTTGCAACACGGCTTGAAACACCAGCCACCAGCTTCGAAAGTACATAGCCAAAGTACGGTATGAACGGGCTCACGCGCGCGTGTGAGTGTGTGTCGGAGCATCTTGAATTTTCGGCAACTATAAAATGCCACGCAAGACTTGTGGCAAGATTAGTGGCAATTACCGATGATTTTTAATTGTATTTTTCCCTCGCAAGGCACGCATTAAGCAGCAGCACCATTCGATATTCAACGAACATCGCCGACAAAAGCACAATTAACCAATTTCGAATTTGGATTTGGATTAACACCAATGAGTAATCGTAGCACAACCCAAACCCAAACATGGGAGGGAGGTGGGGACAATACCAACACAATGCCAAAAATAAAGATTTCACTCACCTGGCTGATGATGGGCATGATCGCTTATCGCTGATACTCTTCAAATACTCCGATGGCTTTATCAGATGCGTGATGCCATCCAACGAGTTATTGGGAAAACTGGGTGGCACAAATGGCAAGACCAACTGTTTGTTCACCAAATTCGGACCATTGGGTCGCGCCGAACTGCCGCCCGACACTGAGCCGTTGCTGTGGCCGTATTGCGCTTGTGCCAATTCGTAGTGATCCTCGGCCGATGATCCGTAGATGTGGGAATTTTGCAACTGCTGCAACTGTTGATAGTGATGATTTTGGGGATGTGGCTGCTGCTGCTGCTGCAGGGAATAGTTTGTTGGGCCGCCGTTATTGTTAACACCGACCGTGCCACTGCCAGAGCCGTTGTGTGGTAAATGTTGATAATGAGATGAATGTTTGCCATAATTGCTGCCGTTACCGTTCTGAAGAAGTTGATAGCCACTGTGGTTGTTGTTGTTGTTGCTGTTGCCACCGATGTTGTTGTTAATTTCACCATTTGCTGCCGCTGTCTGTTGCACGCTTGAGGCTCCATTAAGTAGCTTAGCTTTCTTGTTGGCTGAAATTAAACAAAATAGAAAAAAAAACAAATATTTATTAGATGCGCTAAAAGCCAAAGATATTTTAAAGCTCTTCTCTCTGCACACTCATACACACAGTGTGTGAATGCAGGTATGCATTCGGAACGAGGGTTGTTTACTAAGTCATCTCTAAACTCAAATGTAGAAGATTGGAATTAGCAAAAGATTTTGAAATATTTCAGTAGATCCTGGTGGCTAATCACAGGATTCGAAATTGAAACCAAATCGAAGGTAATTTTGTTAGATTTGAAATAATTTCGTTCGAAATATATAACTTTTATACAATAAACAAAAGCGCGCGAAAGTTTCTGGCCGAAGTTCAAGATTTCAGCCAGACGAGCCATTTTGTAAATACAGGGCGACAGATAAGACGGGTTTTGTTTGTTTTAGGAAATGTCGCTCCTTTCTATCCCAGTAGAAATTCTATACCATAATTCCATTGAAATTGCCCAGTTCAGACTGCAAACTGAAATCCACTTTTACGAGATTCTTCAGGAAAAACTATTGAAATATTGCATTAGATTCCATTCTGACTCTGACAAATATCATTTGTCGTTCGGGCCTGCTCTAAGTAGTTGGCCCTTCCATTTAAATTGCCTAGTTTGGACTTCAAGCTGAAATCCACTTTTACGAGATTCTTTAGGAAAAACTATTGAAATATTGCACTAGATCCCATTCTGACTCTGACAAATATCATTGGTCATTCGGAGCCTGCTCTAGGTAGTTGGTCCTTCTAACTGTTGACAAAAATAAGTCCACTAATTGAGAGAAGTCCCGCTTTGTGTCGTTCTGCATGTCTGTGGATTTTGTTTTCTTACTATAATCACAGTGTATATTGAAATCGGTAGAGATACGCGACTATCCAGAACTCATTTGTTGTTGATTGTACAGACGGCATGAATTCATTCTTCGCTCGTACTATTCGTATGTGGATTCGACTTCCGGCAGATATCTACCCCGCAAATTATGGTGTTCAGAAAGAAGTCAATAAAAACATCTCCCTCTTTCCTCCTTCCAATACCTTATAGGGAACATCTGTATTTATAGGGGATATCCCCAGAGTGTTGATTCAGTGACAAAAAAATCGGATATCGTTCAGAGCTCATTCGCGAACATGTAAATATGTAGGGTAAACAAGAAGAACGAGTGTGGACGATTCCAGGATCCAGAGATGGAAGAGCATTCGATATGGAAACGACAAAGAAATCAAAATAACATGTTCCAAGTAAACGTGAGAAAAGTAATGCTCATGTGGAGCACAAAGTACAGCGGCTAGAGATGAACGCATGTTATACTTCACGTCAAGCAACATAGAAGGGGAGCAATTCTCATCCAGTTGACAATTAGACTCTTCATTTGGAACAATATTATAATATTTATGACCTCACTGACAATTTTCATTAATATATATATAAATAAAATATATATATATAATATATAATAATAAAATATATGAAATATGTAATATTTCGGAAACATTTCTTAAAAACTATGTTCTTCATTCAATAAAATTTTGCAATGAAAGTTAATTATTTTTTATAATATAATTATGAAAAGTTTCGTAGATTTTATAATGAAACTTCATTAGTTGAATGAGGAGATTTCCAACATAAACCAAAAAATAAAATAGGTCAGATTTCAGTCGATATATTTATGAAAACATTTCATTATTATAATTAAGTAGTCTTTAGTGTGTCGACTTTCTACTACTAGCAATTCTCATTTCCAACAAAAGTACGTACCCTGATTTAGTTCAAAGACCTATTCCTTATTTTATTAGTTATACGATAGTAGTTTTTGGACCTGATCAATGGCCATATACACATGAAAATAGAGTTCATATGTAGAAAAACTTTTTACAGGACTTTTAAATTCCAAACGAATATAGATGTTGTAATAATTTAATTTCTTACTTTTGAGCGAAGTAGAAATACGTTATGTGTATCAAATGAAAGAGAGGAAAATCTGTTGAAAATAGTCTGAATACTATGCCTCTATCTGTATTAGTTTAGCCGCAAGAACTATTTCAAGTTTTCCCCATTAAAAAGTAAAACATGAATAACCAAAATAAACTAATGGGGAAAATGATTTTAAATGATGATCGGTAATGCTAAACTAATAAAGATAGAGGCATGAAATTTGAAGTGTTTTTAACAAATATTCTTCTCCTTCATTTGTTATCCATATCGCCTTTATATGCCTCGCAATAGTACGAAAATAAATTATTGAAACATATGAATACTTTGGGAATTAAAAGTCCTTTAAACAGTAGAAAAGATCGCCAAAAGATCAATTGAGTACACAGTATTTCCACTTTCATATGTATATCGAGCCCTTAGCGCGAAATGAACGTAAGCGACATTTTCTGAAAATATTTTTTATTGTTGAATTTAAAATTTTATGGGCCGATACATAAATAAAAATTGTCAAAATTGTTAACGTTTATATAAAAAATGGGGCTAAGATTTTATCGTAAGTCGCTGCTCACATTTTCTAAGAAAGCAATTTTATCGTAAGCGACAGTTTAAGAATTTAGTCAAAAACTGTCAGATAATGTAAGGATATTTAATGTTTTAGATAGGTCTATCAATATATTGATGCAATAATAAGTGTATTTTTATACCCTCGACCATATAATGAAGTGTTCGTCTGTTGGTTGAAAGTACGATAGGTTACGAACGAACTAAGCTAAGAGGTTCGAAGTTCCCAGATATTTGTTTTATATATTTATTATCCAGAAGAAAAAAGTTTACCCGCAAGAACTGAAAGTAGCTATAAATTATTGTCTTTTTGGAGAACACATGTCTGCTACAGTTGGTACTATTTGTATCCCGCTGTACCCATTATATCTCTTGAAAGTATGAATTTGGAAAAAAATCACTTTATTTTACGTGTCTACCCAATCAGAGAAATGTATACACCGAATTTCTAGATGCAGCGGTTTGGTTGGTATCATTTCTATCCCTCTATTTTCATTTTACAAGTTCGAATATTATGTATCTACTCAATTACAGGAATGTACACACCGAATTTCGTGTTTATAGCTGTCGTTTGATAGGTAAAATTTTTCTCCCTTTTTGCCCCAATTCACCCCCTACGAATAAGAATCACTTCATGGTACGTATGGTAAGTACAAGCAGACATATTGAAAAATGTGTGCTTAAATACTCTAAAATATTAGAGGTTATTATTTTTCCCTTTGGGCCGATTTCGCCCAGTTTCAATCCCAACCGATCTACGACTATAACCGCATTTACGGAAAATTTGGACGTCCTAGCTCCTTTCGTTTAGGTGCTTTCAACAGACTGGCGGACGGACGGACATGGCCGATCGTCTTAGAATTTTATAACGATCAAGAATATATATACTTTATAGGATCTTAGGTCGATATTTCAAGGTGTTACAAACGGAATGAAAAAGTTAGTATACCCCCATCCTGGAGGGTGTGGAGGGTATAAAACTGGAATTCATTTTCTACAGCACCAAACATTACCAAACATTAAACAAAACACATTAAATAAAATTTTATTGTTTGAGATCGGCACATTTTGAAAAACTGGAATTTTGCGCACAATTTAAATATGGATATGGAATGTGGATGAAATGAATATTAATTTAATTATTCGTTCAAAGAAAAATTCAATATCGATATTACCTAAGAACTTTTATATGAAATTTAATTTAATCATATGAATTCAAATGTGTCTAAAATAGTTTTTTATTAACGATTTGAATTACTTTACTGTTCATTTTTCCTTTATAAAAGTAGTATTATCTATTTTCCTTCCCTGTAAAATGTGTGCTTTGGCGCTTGCGATCATTCCGCGCTAAGGGCTCGATATGGTCTAGAAAAAATGTGAAATTGTCGCTGGGGTAAAATATTCCAAAATCTTTAGAAATTTTTTATTTAATATATAATGTATCTCTGATCTTATGAAACTAATTTTCATTTTATCAAGTCAAAAATGTTCGTGAAAAAATTGTATGATACATTTAATTAAAAAAAAAATAAAAAATCTCTAAATTTTTGAAAAAACTATTTACTTTGAGGGAAAAGTATTTCAGTGTAGGGTATATTTCCATGTTGGAAGCACTTTCCGCTAATGACTACCCCTGGTAGAGAAAAGGACTAGCTAGGAAATTTGAAATAATATGACAGAATCGGACACGGTTTACACTTCGAGGAATTGGGCTTAAACCTAGCACGTAGGCAGCGTTTATCAGGCTAATAAAATTTGTCATAAAGGAAGTCGCTCATTGGTTAATTGATCGATGGACTCATTGAACATAAATCCAAGAAGGCGGTACAGCAGTTTATCAGACTAGTGATGACCTTGGTATACCACAAGGTGCAATAAAATTTTAGCCAAATGTTATTAAAGACTAACAACAATTTAATTAACATTATGCTACTGCGGTTTTCTCACGTTTCTATTTCTAGTACATTTCATACTACAGTTAGACTCTTATATGCAAGGAAAATATACCATTTTAAAATAAATTTAAACCATTTACAAATTAGTTAAAAACCATTTTATTTCGTAATAGCAGGAATCTTAACGAAGATAAGAAGGCCTAGTTGTAGCATAGTGTTATTTGTGAAAACCACATCCTGTAACTTAGTCGATTACAGTGCGACAGTCCAAAAGCTCTCGGAAGTGATACTATTTTTCTTGTAGTTATTGTCGAGTAAAACAAGAATTTGTTTGTGAATTTTCCAAGATAACCCCAAAATCTTGACTTACGGGTAAAACCCCCGTTTTGGCATAACTTTGCCTATAACCACGTTGATTAACGACCAATGGATTTATAAAGAATAAACTGGGTCCTTTCGAAAGATATGTATGTTGTTTATTTACAAGTTAAGGAATCGCCATTCTCCAATCATGTTTTTCAAGTTTAGTTTGTAAGGTAACGTTAATAGTTGTGAATGTATTTAAAAATCACGTTTAGTACGGAGTAAAATACCACTTTGTTTTTAAAAATCCACCGGAAATTGGCAGAGTTATTGAAGTTTTCACTAAAACTGAATTTTTTTCAAAAATACAAGTTTTGGCCATTCTCAAAATTTTACGAATTTGGGGTTCAACAATAATACCTAAAATTCATGAAAACACTTGACAAAGTTGATGAATAAGGCATGGCGACAATTTTAGTAAAAATCCCAAATTTTGGAGCACATTTTCCCCACTTTGGGATTTTTTTTTGAAAATTGCTATATCTCCAAAGCTAGTAATTTTATCACCATTTGCATCTTTTGGTCTAAGTGATTAAGGATTCTGGCTGGCAGTCTAACTAAACTTAATATAATAGTCCTCCAAATAATTTTGATCTCATTCATACTTCATTAACCGATTTTTAATTTGTTCAAAAAAGAAAAAGATGGCTTTTAGAGGATATATAAAATAGATCTAGCTCCAAGTTGCTAAAATCATTTACTGATTTTTTGTTCAAGCAATTTTAATTTCATTTTACTGGAGTGGAATCATTCATACTTCATTACTATGTTTTATTTGGTAGTAAAATAATGCAGAAAGTCTGCTGAAAGAGCAGATTTTCTGCTGAAACAGAAACAGCAGATTTCAGATCTGCTGAAATAGCAAACAGCTGTTTGCTGTTTTTAGCAAATATCATGAAACTTTGGGCATATGTACGAAACAGTATGGGCAGTAGAACATACATATTAAGAAGACTTTTTAGAATATTACCACTGAAAGATATTGCAATTATCTTTTTAATGATACGCATATGGTCCCAAGCTAATATAAAAGGAAATTCGAGCTAAACTCGTTTTCGCCATCAATCTGAAGGGCTTTCGAATTATGAACGCTTATATTTAATCTAATTTTTATTTTAATTAACAGCAGCCATTTTTATGCAAGATTGTAGAAAAATTGCTGTTTTGGCAGAAAAACTGCTGTAATAACAGAAAAGTGTCGCTGCTGTTAATGATAGACTTTTTCTCTAAGTGTAGACTGTGTTCTAGTTTAAAATTGGCTTTAGGTTGATGTTCCTCCAAGAAAAGGAGATACGCCGAGTGAAACAGGAAATTCTTGAGATGAATTGCACAGATATATTTTGTTGCCTAAGTGTCCGCTTTAGCCCACACCATACACCTACTCAATTTGTTTAGACCACCCTCGTCTGTATGCTGCATACTAATATCCAAGTCTTCTTTCTGCTGCTCTTCTTCGGTTATGGTTTCTTAAATTTAAAAGTGTACATACTCACGTACATATGGTTTTGTTACATTTTATTTTCTTGAAATTTAATTAAAAAACATTTCCAACTGTATCTATTTACTTTACTTTACTTTACTTTGTCTGATTAGTATCTCATTCTTCGTCTGCGTCTGCGACTGCGCGCCGTCACCCTCATCTTTCGATTTTTCTATTTAAAGATAACTGTGTTTTTGTTGTTGGTGGTGTTGGCATGCGCTTGAAAAGTGCAACAGACCGTTTATTTGCTGATCTTTTTCATTATTTTGATATGCTTAAATATGTATATGGTTTGTTGTTCCGAAAAGCGGATAATTTATGGCATCTTGCCATGTCTCTTTTTTCTGGTAATAACTTTTGGATATACATACATACATATACATATATTTTAGGAAAATTAATCGATCCAGCCACACCACATGACGGGCATTCCGTGTCAAACTAAGCATCGATGCCTTAATTTATTTCTGAAAATTCTACCAAACATTCCGGTCTTCAAAGTATTTTGTATGTATGCTACTTAATAAAATCATAGATATATATATGTATATTTATTGTGATATGGTCATTTGAAATATGTTTTCAGTTTCTGTTAATATGTTTCTGAAAGAGTTTTATATATCTGGGCGGGTTGTAAGGATTTCACAGTTTGATCTAGTATCAAAGATTGTTGCCTAGTTTCAAAGATTGTTGCCACAAGCCTATTTTATTTCCCTTTATTTTTCCTTTACATTTTGAGATAATGATTCCATTAATTGCCACCCTTAGAGGGGAGACATGTAGGACTGGCCCCCATTAATTTTCTTTCCCCAACATAGAGAAATTTATGGGAGCGAAGGAGCAGACTACCTAGACCGAAATAATTTCAGGTGGAAACTTGTCAAATATTCAGACAACCAACCTGGACAGACAACCTATAACAAAAAAGTGTCTTAATCAAATTAGAAGGAACATATCGAGATTGATCGCAGTGCTGACGGATCATTGGCCAAGTGGAAACCTTGCGCGACGAAGCATGTGAAATTGCTAATTAACGATCATTGCCGCAATTGTGACAACAATTAGGAATAAGAGACAATCGACTCCTGATTATGTGACTGCCCTGGTCTAATAAACCCTATAAAATTTTGAATTAAAATCATACGAGAAATTTTCTACACCCTATATTTATATATTACTTTCCTACTAGACAAAGTTTGAAGTCGATTACAAATATGTCGTACAATATTCGTACTTGAAACAAAGAAAATCTTCAAATGAGAGTAGAAATTTCACTTTTAGCATTTTAGATTTCGACAATCTAATGTTGCTTCAAAGTGCTTAACATGTAAAATTTGCTAAGAGTAATTTGTCAATTCTCGGTTGTAGATTCACTTTGATTCAAAGGGTTGTTAATATGTACTCATCTTTGAAATAGCTCAACAATTTTGTCTTAATCTTTTGCCAAGTCTTATGTCTTTATTTTTTAGGTGATATTAGAGACACTACTTCTGCTCAACAACCTCTTCAGCCCTCCACAGCTGCACAGTGATGTATGCTTATGGTGACGATACCATACCAAACAAAAGACTTAAGACACAAACATGAAGAAGCCGTATTTATACACTCCACGAGAGTATTATGTCTTTGTGCATTTGTTTGTAACACTCAAAAGGAATCGAGATAGACCTATTGTTAATAATACCGATTTAGCAATGTCTGTCTGTCTGTCCATCTATACTTGCAGTCAAAGTACAGGTCGCAATTGTAGCCAGAACCAAATGAAACTTAGCACAACGAAGTTTTTCGGGATAAGGACGAACGCTATTTAATTTGAAGAAAATCGCTTCAGATTTAGATATAGCTCCCATACAAATTTCGCTTCCAATTTGAGTATCTCCGCTCTCGAAACAATATAAAGGGTCTGCCAAATAACTTTTTTTTGAAAATGCTATAAAAAAACTACTGAATATTTTCAATTTTTTTATTTGAAAGTACAATCCTTCCGGTTAATAATGGAAAATAATTTCATTCAAATGGCTGCCTCGGCTGGCCATGCAGTAGCCTACACGATCGGTCCAATTTTTAAGCACATTATCGATTGTGTGCAGCTGTATTTCACCAATGGCTTCACGAATATTGTCCTTTAAAGCGTCAATTGTCTCTGGCTTGTCGGCGTAACACTTATCTTTGAGGGCACCCCACAAATAATAGTCCAACGGTTGAATAGTTGAAAAAAAAACGTTAGATGGCGGACCCTTTATTTTATTAGATTGTCTTCAAATTTGGCAAAACATCTTATATTTAAACTATAAATACCCATGGTGAAAATGGGTCAGATCGGTTCAAATTTATATAAGCTCCAACTCAAATTTCACTCCCGATTTGACTTTTTCCACTCATAAACCACACATTTTAACAGATTTTCTTCAAATCTTGTAAAAAACCTGCTATTTCAACTAGAAACACCCATGGCGAGAATGGGGCAATTCGGTTCAGATTTACATACAGCTCCCATAGAAATTTAGCTCCTAATTTGTCTTTTTCTTCTCTACAAACCACATATCTTAACAGATTTTCTCCAAATTTGGTATATTAGCTTATATTTTAACAGAGAAACAACTATGGTGAAAATGGGATAGATCGGTTCAGATATGTATATAGCTCCAATAAAAATTTCGCTCTTAGCTTGACTTATTTCGCCCTCGAAACCACGTATTTTTACCGATTTTCTACAAATTTGGACTAGAAACAAACTGTTGACAAAGTGGGTCAGATCGGTTCAAATTTCGATCCCGACTTGACTTTTTCCGCATACCAAGTATTTTCTTCAAATTTTCCATAACACGTTGTATTTTAGTTATAAGAACCATATTTGAATATAGTGCTGATACAAGTATTTTTCTCGATTTGACAAAGTGGGTTAGGTCACATCGGTATATGATTAGGACACATACAAAAATCCTTCTCGATTTCACTTTTTTTCCGAATTGAATTGTATTCGGGTAGAGAGTGGAGGGCCCCGCCCGACTTTAGTCTTTTCTTACTTGTTTATATTTGCTTCTAACCGGATAAAATTTGAAGTCTATGTTTAATATATTTTATTCGCATGTAAACCTATACAAAACGATGTGTTTTTGTTGGCATATTCTAAGGTTTGCTAATATGTTCACATCTTGGAAATAACATAACATCTTTGCCTTAATTTTATGTTAAGTCTTAGAACTTTATTTCCGGGAATATTCATATGTGGCATGATAATACACATATAAATGTGGAGGCAATATTATGAACATTATTTCTGCTCATCAGCCACTTTCCCCCACCATCCGCAGAGCAGTGTGTCCTCATTGGCGTCGGGCGGGTGACCTTGGGGGGTGCTAAGCCACCCCAGAATTTTAAATTAGTATAATACAATTTGTACTACAGTTGAACTTCGATTAACCGTGACTCTATTAACCGTGAAGCTGAGTGGTTGATTTTTTACCTCTATTAACCGTGATTTACATCTATTAAGCGTGATTTACCACTATTAACCGTGATGCACATGTCCATGTGACTGTTTGTTTGTTTTTTTCGTATAATACACACACATCTCTCATATTAAAATTCGGTGATTCCCCTTTTTCAGGAAAGTGTAATTTTTTTGTGAAATTTGATCTGTCAAGACGTGTTTTCCTTACATCATGCCACCGTCAAAAGCTAAATCCGCGAAAAGAGCAAGAAAGGTTCTTTCAATTAAAGAAAAAATGGAGTTGATTAATGAATACTCAAAACGTAAAGTACCTTTTAAAATGTTGTCAATGCTTGGCCTTAAACACAGATATACACTAAAAACATCCGAAAATCCAAAAGTTGAACATATGAATGGTTTCGGCAAGAAAGATTTAAGGGAACTCCAATTTCAAGTAAGTTAACTGAAATCGATATATTGTATGAACTTAAACTGAAATTTGCTTCTGAACTTCAGGCGAAATGATTGTCAAAAATGTTCCATTTGAAGTTAAACATGAATTCAGAGTGCACTTATTCATTTGGTTGGTTGGATAAATTCAAAAAACGTCATGGAATCCGTCAACTGAAATCTACAGGAGAAAAGGAGTGTGCTGATTATGAGTCTGCTACGATGTTTGTGGACGACGACGAATCATTAAAAACGAACAACTTACAACTGAACAGATCTACAATGCAGACGAAACCAGTCTATTTTGGAGGTGTTTGCCTCAGAGTTCTTTGGCTAGTGGTAATGAATATTCTATTGAAGGGTACTATTTCTGGAGTGGTTTAATCAAAATTTTGTACCAGAAGCAAAGGAACATCAACGGCGCATCGGTCTCAATAATAACTGTAAAATTATTTTACTATTAGACAACTGTCCAGCACACCCAGATGTTTATGCTATGATATCTCAAAACGTTACAGTAAAATATCTTCCACCAAATTGCACGTCCTTGATTCAGCCTATGGATCAAGGAGTAATTCGGAGTTTCAAATGTCACTACCGTAAACTGATCGTTCAAAAACTTGTTGGTGCTAACGACAGACGTGAGTTCGTTAAATCTTTGAATATTAAGACAGCTTTGTGGGCAGCCGCAGCTTCGTGGGACTCTGTAACTCCACAAGTTTTAAAAAGAGTTTGGAATAACTTACTATCTCATAATGAAGATGCTCCAAATAGCCTTGTTGAGATACAAACAGATATAACCATACCCTCTGGATGTACGATTGATGCTGTCGAAAAGTGGATGGTGTGCGACTCTGATGTCGCTCCGTTTGCTATTATATCTGAAGACGAAATCGTAGACATGGTTACCCAAAGCCAAGAAGATGAGCTTGATTCAAATTCCGAGGAATCAGATGGAGGAAACGCCTACATTGGCTCAGGCAATAGAGGCTAGTAGTATTTTGTTAGGTTTTTTAGAAAACTTTAATTGCCCAAGTATTTCAGAACCAGATAAAATGCAAATATATCGCATACAAACTCATTTGTTGGAAGAACAATCAAAAGCTAAAAGCATAAGACAGACTTCGATAAAAGATTTTTTAAATAAATGTATGTATTCCTAGATATATGATAAGTTATTTATAGACGCAGATTTACATGTTTTTGTCAAAAATAAATAAAAGTAATAAAATTTATACATGTAAAATTTTACCTCTTTTAACCGTGATTTTCGGTTTATAAATATTTAATTTTTGGCTAAAATAATACATTTTCCACTTTTTGAAAGTTAACAAAATGATGCGAATAAAGGTGTATTCTATAGGGAAACTAAAAATATAAAAATAAGTTTAAAATCGTACCATAATCGAAACGAATTATATATTCGCTAATTTTTTTTAATCTTTTCACATGTGTACATTGCACATTTCTAATTATGGACTTTTGAGTTTGGTATTGTGTTTTAATTGTATATTGCCAACAATAACTTTTCAGTTCAATGTGATTGTTATTTATCCGTTTTTTGTTTAAGTTTCGAGTATGCCTGATGCTTGTAAAAGATTTTTCATTCCATTTTTTTAAAGTGCTAGAGAAGAATTCCATGTGATTTTTCTCATCAAAAATCGTTAGACTTGTTGGAAGCCTTTACCAAACAAAAGACTTAAGGCACAAACGTCAAGAAAACGTATTTTCATTTTCCTCAAAATTCAATTGTATTTCTCAGCATAATCTATTTGCAGTTCAATACACTTAGTTCTGAAGTTCTTCGATTACATTATGCTATAATAGTCATCCAAATATCCGTAAGTTTCTCCTTGAATTTTATACGCCCATTGAAGCTTTTGTGACAAGTAGCAAAGGCGGAAAGTTTCTTTCTTTCAAAAAACCCCAGTTTCCTTTATGTTTTTAATTTCACTTCCATTCCTATTCAAATATTCAATTATTCAAAAAGTAAACAAACATTCAGTGGAGGTTAATTGGACATTTACAAATATAATAACATGATCTTGTAAATAATAAAATGACTGTCATTCCAAATTGGCTAAATTACGTGAACACTTTTGTTCAACGTAATGATAGGTATCACATTCAAATGTTGTTGCACCAACCAACATGCTCTTGATCGGATTCCAGTCAAGTACGAGTAATTTAATTAATATATCGAATCGAATACATGTATTAGACGACAGGCATTCGACAGTAAATGACCAAAGCGGGGCATAAGCCAAACCAGTCAAGTACGAGTATTTCAAGCAGAGTTGCTCACATACTCGTGCACTCATAAGCTCACTCGGGCCATGTTATATGTTGTGGCATTAAACGGCGGCGACATTGTGAAAGTTATGCTGGGGCATGAGAGTGCAACAACTGTTGCAAGTGCGGCAACTTTTTGTGGTTGTCTAAATAAACGGCATTGCTGGTGCTGCTGGCTACTGACTGAACAACTTTTCACACATGCCCGTGTTGTTGCCGTTGGCCTGGCCTGTCTTTGCAAATTGGATGCAGTGATAGTTTAGCATCGTATGCATGAAGCTAACTAACAGTAAAACTAATGTTTACAAAGTGTGTGTATATGTACGTATTTGAAAAGTTCACATAATCAATTGTTAGCGGCCGAAAAATAAAAAAACTGAAAAAGAAATAAGCCATAATTTTCGTGCATTGAATTGGTGCGAACTGGAGTGATGTATTATGTTTTCGATTGTTGGATTGTGTTTTGTTTTGTGATAATTTTATGTTTTGGAATTGTTGCAAGAGTTGAGAGCTTTCAAACCTATTTATACAACACATGCATGTTTGAAACAACTTTCGAAATACATGTTGCAAATTGTCGAAGCCTAGATGGAAATGTTTCTTTCATTTGTTTATTGCATCAAGTTAACCTTAAATCTGAAGTGATTCTGTGTCTGAAAGTAGGTCTAATAGGTTGCACGTATTAAAGGCCTTCTGAGATACATAAAATATTTAGACAAAACGTTACTTTACACACAATTTTGTATTTCTAGAGAGGATTTATTGTATGTAAATTACCTTATTTCGTGCAACATTGCCAAATAAGTGATGTGTAAAAATCCCCTCTTGAAGCAAAGGCAAAGATGTCCCGAAGGCATTAAATTTTTAATTTTCTATAGAAATAGCAATATCAATATTAAAAGTGCGATTTTTTCTAAAAATATATTCCAATATTTTTTAAATATATTATTTAGTATAAAATAAATAAGTAAATATGACTAGTTCTTCTTCAAAATATGATTTTAAAGGGTTGCCACCATTTTCAAAAATTGTAGTTGAGATATATTTTTTTAAAGACTAAAGTGCGATATGGGCATTTCCGCAGAAAGGTCCACCAAGACCAAAAAATTAAAAGTTCTTGTAAACGCTTTGTTTTATTATATTTGCATAAAGAAATAATCAAATTTAACTTATGTAAAAAAATTTTACTTTAATTCATATCCTATCTTGAGATACTTGAGTGCAAAGTAGCTCAAGTGCAATATTACTCTTTCGAATATTTCTCTTGCATATTTTGGTTTGATAAAAGTTCTTAAATAGAGACATTACACTTTGACTTTTGCTGTCTAAAATCTTTCAGGGAGTACAAAGAGTCAAAAAAGAAAGAATACGAAGTTATACGACTGCTATTAACTGTATCTTTTTGGTTTGCATTATCTCATATTTCGATGTCACGTTAGACATGGAAAAACAACATTTGTTGCTACTGTGTCCAAAGTACATGCAGAAAGATCACAAAATTTTGAGTACAAACAGAGATTTGTATTCAATTTAAATAAAAATAAACGTTACTGGAAAATGAGAAAATTTGTGAGCTTGGTACTTCATAAAGGTGGTCACGTGCGTAATCTTAAGTGTGAAAATTAAAAATTAAAAAAAAAATCTTACTTCTATAATTTGTTTTTGTAAAAAAATACTTTTGTAATTTATTTATTAGCAAAAACGGAGGAAAAAAAATAAAGAGAGCTGAAAACAGCGGAGAGAAAGTTGAAAGAAAATCAGCTAAAATTTCAAATTAATAATTTGAAAAACAAAATTTTGCTTTTTGCTGTTATTATTTGAGAATGAATACATTGAATACTTCTGTGGATTACAAAAAATATATATTATCTATAATTTCGTAAAAATTGCAACTGAAACAACATAAATACCATGATGGAAAAAATGTCACGTGCGTAATTTACAATTTATTTTTTTCTTCGCCAACCCATGCATAGTTGCTTTTGAACAAAACATGATTATAAAGGCCCATTACTAACCTTTATAAAAACATTTTTCCCGAAATAAAAACCTCCTACAATTCGCATACTTTCGCACTTTTTCTTACGGTCCTAAAAGGCACTTCTATTTTTGTCACGTGAGTAAGTCAACTTTGATTGCATGGCATTTGGGTACCCAGTGCTCAATTTACCATTATATATACTTTTTAGAAAGAACTCATCACAAAAAATGTAACAATTCTAGAATTCATTCTAAAATTCCAATCCACTTCTATTTTTTTAATATTCAAACACAAAAAAACGCGTACAAATGTCGCGTGCATAACCAGAGAAACACCCATATACATTGTTAATATTTGTCATTTGGTAAAAAACTAACAATTCTTGCGCAAAAATCCTAAATATCTTTCACAAAACAACAGAAGATATGACTGACTGAATAAACACTTTTCTCCAAAATATACAAATTTCAAAGATACATTTTTTTGAAAACCCATCAGCCTACAGCAAATGGTAATGAGAAGGGTTTCAAGTAGAACACAAAGCTCTTCAAAACGCTTTGCGGTGAGATTTTCGGGTGTATACATATAATACGCATATCGATCATTCCATGACAAAACGAACACCTTTTTTACATCACCATTGCCGATTTCGTTAAAACTTTGTACGATAACTAAACTTTATAAAATATTTGATTCGTAGAAGACGAAAAAAAACCGAAATTTTTTTCAAAATATATGACCAATTGAAAATGATGGCTTATTTTAAAGGTAAACATACACAAACTTCGTGTGTGTATGTTATTTTATGAACAATCGTTCAGAAAATACTTTTTTCGGGCGACTACATTTAGTAAATGTTGTTTTAAAAATACAAACCGTTATTTCTCCAAGCTGAAATTTTCAGGGTTTGTTTAGAATCGATCAGGGAATATGCCTATATTTTTTCTGAATTTTTAGGTTGGTGTTTTCATAGTGAAAAATCCAAAAGAAGAAGAAAGATCAGAAATACACAAAATTTTTGTCAGTAGCAGTCAATAGCCAGGAACGCCGGCGAAAAGTACTTGTAATTACCTTTAAAATAAGCCATCATTATTTGAATTGTGCCCACGCGTTTTCTCACTACACCATTTTCAATTTTCATACCTCGGCACGTTTTTCTTGATTTTTCTAATTTTCAAATGGTCCTATCTTTTGAAAAAAAATTTCGTTTTTTTAAATACACGTATATTTTAACAGTAGAATATGTCTGCGAAAAATCGTTCAAATCGGAGTCGTGGTCGTATTTTTCGGTTTGATATGGAATGAACGATATGTGATTTTCATAGAATGTAAATATATATACAACCGATGATATCATGTTAATGCAAGCACTCCATACAGAAGAATCACTGATGATTTGTCCCTACACAGGACAATGAAATACGTATATGGTCCAATATGTGTATGGTCCTTCCATTACCAAAACAAAGATTTCCTTCGTAGGAAGAAATTACTTGATCAGATAGCTGAAATTCGAATATATTACATTCAAAAGTAATAGAATCAATCGATGACTAATCAAACAAAACAAAAACTAATAATTTTGTCTAACGTAATATATTGCAATATCAAAATCTCTCAATTATGTTAATCAAAATCATAAGAACTCCGATTTGTTTTATTGATTTAAATGCATTTCAATGTTAGATACATGTCACCATGTTACTGTGTTTTGTCCATTTGTTTGTAGCACCTATAAGGAAGTAAGTCTGAATGACTTTCTGAGTAAGCTATGTCCATTTGTACGTCTTCCTGTTCATCCATTTTTTTTAAACAAAGTACACGACACAATTCCTGTCTGTTTTTGAAGAAAATCAGTTCAGATTTAGATATAGCCCCTATATAAATATCACCTGTAATTTTAGGTTTTAACGTTATAAACCCCAGGTTCACTTTGCTCCCCTTTGGCAAATACTTATAGCATAAGGGTTGACATGGTTCCCATGTTATCCTTACATTTTAGGTATTGGATATGTTCTGCATATTTATCTAAAACACTACGAGTAATATTTTTGTAGAATATTTTAAACCTCTAAATCATGTTGCATCTCTTCGCGAAAACCATCAAACGCAACTTTTTGGCCAGTAACTACCAACGTTTAAAATCGTTGTTAGAGTTAGAGTTAGAGGGTTAAATTAAAGAGTTATATGTCCCCTCAATTACAATATTTTCTAATTGGGATTTTGGATCGCTCGAGGATAAAGGAAAATTGTTCAGCGTACCCACTTTCAAAAGTTAATAGGAAAAAAGTGAGTAATAGAAATTTTGGAATTATAAAAGTGAGTAATTTGAGTCTTGGAAGTACGGAAATGCTAAGGTCATGCCGGACCGACTATATGATACCCTGCACAACTCCCTGAATCTATACCTGGTTTTGATTACCAAACCCATGTGTTCTTGTATCGATGGGGCGTTTTTATTTTATTGATGAAAACTTTTTGGATCACGTTACGACTACATGTGACGGAAACCATACACAAACAAAATCGGCGTACTTATACCTCATTGTAGCTACAGCTAAGCAAAAGATATGACGATAATTTCCTTGAGTGCTATATAAACAAATCGGAAGGAACATATGCCACTGTAAGTGTTTTTATACCCTACACCACTTCGTGGTCTAGGGTATTATAAGTTAGTTTCGCGCCGAATGTTTGTAACACCAAGAAATAATCGAGCTAGACCCACCTTTAAGTATACGGATCGGCTTAGAATCACCAGCTGAATCGATTTAGCGATGTCTGTCTGTCTGTCCGTCTGCTGTCCATCTAAGCTTGTTCGCACTCTACAGGTCGCAATTGTTGCCCGATTATCATGAAATTTGGCAGAAGTTACTTTTTTGGGCCAAGGACAATCGGTATTGAATTTGGAGGAAATCGGTTCAGATTCAGATATAGTCCCCATACAAATGTCGCTCCCGATTTGACTTTTTCCGCTTTAAAATCCACATATTGTACCCGATTTTCTTTAAAATTGGCACTACATTTTATAATCGAACTAGAAACACCTATGCTGAAAGCGGGTAAGATCGGTTCAGATTTAGATATAGCCCCCATACAAATGTCGCTCCCGATTTGACTTTTTCCGCTCTAAAAGCCACATATTGTACCTGATTTTCTTAAAAATTGGCACAACATTTTATAAACCAACTGCAAATACCTATGCAAAAATTGGGTAAGATCGGTTCAGATTTAGGGATAGCCCCCATACAAATGTCGCTCCCGATTTGACTTTTTCCGCTCTAGAAACCACATATTGTACCCGATTTTCTTCAAAATTGCCACATGATTTTATAATCGAACTAGAAACACCTATGCTGAAAGTGGGTAAGATCGGTTCAGATTTAGATATAGCCCCCATACAAATGTCGCTCCCGATTTAACATTTTCCGTTCTAGAAACCACATATTGTACCATCTTTATCTTTATCAAATTTTGCAGATCATTATATGTTTCAACTAAGAATACCTACCGTGAATGAGAAATATATAGGCGCATGTTTTGGCACAGGCTTCATACTCATTAAATTTGATTAAAGATGAATTTAAAGTATACTGTATAATTTATATGAACTACATAAAATTGCTCCCATGAAATTTCTGGGTTTAGTAATCAAAGCGAGGTACATACGCAGGGAGTGGTGTAGGGTATTATATAGTCGGCCCCGCCCGGCTTTAGCCTTTCCTTACTTGTTTTATATATAAATATAAAATACGCCTAACATCGTATCTGAGGCATATTTGGGGTTGGGTCTACATTTCACATGCGTATGGGGGCAATATGAATACATGGACCCATATGGTCCACATTAACAATATGTGTTCGTTCGTATGTGAAATAATCCATGATCTGGAAAATTTAATCAAGATCGTATGTAATAATGAAAACTGAAGATACAGTTGCCATTGGAAAACATGAGTCCATATAGTAACATTTTGCGGTAGGTATTCCGAAAATAAATATAACATGATCTGGAAAATTTGATTATGATCCGATGACAAGTGAAGATTTTACAGTGGCAATAGGAAAAATCGGAGGGACATTTGTAGGGCCCTATAACAACACAAATGCACAAAAGCATGAAGCCTTTTTTAGTTGAAATATAACATGATGTGGGAAGTTTGTTCAAGATCCGATGTGAAATGTTCATTTTAGAGCAGTTATAGTGGAAATAGGAAGTACACTTTCACGTTTCGAATATAACTTTATCCTGAAAATTGTTAACCAAATTCAATGTAAAATGTGTTTTCTAGAGCAGAATTAGGATAAATTTGAGCAATATTTGTATGGAGGATGTGTTTGAATCTGAGCTGACATCGTTCAAATTCAATAGCGATCGTCTTTGAGCCCAAAAAAAAATTATTGCTGCCAAATTTCATGGCAGCTGGAAAATAATTGCGACGAATAATTGCAATGTCGGGTTTTCGGGTTTTTCAAAAACCGTCATTTCAAAAAACCCGGGTTTCTTTTTAAAAACAACCGGTCGGACCGGGTTTTTCTTGAAACAGTAAAAAATGGGGAAATTATTCATTATAGGGTAATTACACAAAATATTGACCCATTGTGCTTACTCGTTCTTGGTGATAGGACAATTCTGATGTCATCATCAGATTCACTGAAATCTTTCTAAATTGACTCCAAACATTCCTGTCTGAATTCGGATCATTTTGTTCCATTACCAAAAATTCAAATGGTGATTTTTTAAAAATATATCAACCCATCATTACTTTTCGCCCTGTATCTATTATATCCAAAATATCGGTATGTAGCAGGTTTGAACACCGTAAAAACTACTCTTTGGAATACAATGACCTTTCACTTTTCTCTTACATTCGCAAAGTTAATGAACCTCACATTACCTACAAGGACTAGTATAATATACGTATAAGGCTGGATCGCGAACAAATTGCTGCGGTCACCCCCTGACATGAATGGTGGATTATTTAATAATTATCTGCCAACTTATTCGTCCGTCTGTGAGCTAAACGCTCTTGAAAACACCTCTAAAAATAATCACATATGTTCTTATTTGTATGGCTGGTTGACATCTGCAGCAGCAAATGGTCACCGGCGTCGATTTTGCTTCTGCCCATAAGAAATGCATGTGAAATTACGACGAACTTCACCATTTTAGACTCACAGTATTGTTGTATTCGTAAATTTGTTAAGTTAATTTGCGGTCCCTAATAAAAAACGTTCTATGAAGCTTGTGATAATATCAAAAGTGGCATATTATAAACAAATTGACACCGATAAAGAGACTACTTTGTACTATGAAAAACCGGTTGAGGCCGACATAAAAAACCGTGTAAAGTGTAAAAGCTTTTAAAATTTAAAATTTCAATATCAATATTTCTGTAAAAATGTAAAAATCTGTTATACGACCAAAATAATTTGTTGTCAAAAAATAAAAACAAAAAATACAACTTTTTAAATCTTTTAATTCGTAGCCAATTTCGGGCTAATTTCTAAAAAATGTTGTTGAATTATGCCTATGGAATATGATTCTGTATCATGATGGGATGGGTACGACAACTTTTAAAAAAATTCGTCACACTTGAACTGGATGATATATGTACGTATGAAACTTATGGCAACATTGAGTCGATTGGCGTTTTTAGTTTTTCATTTCTTCATCCTGTTGCCCCTTCAAAGGACTACAAAGTTCCAAAGGATACAATTTTTTCAAAAATTAAAACTTTCAGACTGTCGGCTTCAAGTTGGCTTCAATATGGAAATTGTGTATGTTTCAGACTAAAATTATTATTTGGTTTTGTTTTATGCGTTGTCCCAAAATATGTCGGCATTATCACTGTCCATTCGAGGGCAAGTCATGTTTCTTTTATGATTTTAGTGCTATTTTAGATGTTTTTTTATAAAATCCACAACAACATCAACATTTTTGGTCCGATTTGTGTTTGTTTGCAAATTCTTCTTGGATATATAAATGGAAATGTCTCAATAACACTAGGCAATAAATCTACGTCCATTTCTAAACTCTCATGGACGGTTTCTATTTTCTTGGGATTTTTTGTAATGATTTTATCCGCCCACTGTACTTAAATCTGGAATCAAAGCCAAAACAATAGCTCATAACATTTGTTGTTGTTGTTACATTAATGCAGCTCGCGACCGGATAGGTTCGTCATATGACCGATCACATGGAAAATTAAAAAGAAATCTATTCCATATTTTAAAGACACTTTCAAGTTCGTTTAGCCGTTGAAGTCGTAGTAAAACTGTGATTTTATGCCTTTCGTAGTATCCAGGGCAAATTGTGTCCATTTGTGGTAATTAGCACTCACTCCGAAGATTTATTTAAACACAAGTGTTGTTTTGTTGTTCTTGAATTTTGACACAATTACAGATAACACTTACTACGCAAATGGAAAAAATGAAATGAACGCAATGTGAAGTAGTTCTTGCGGGAACATTTCTTTTGACCCAACATGAGGGCAACGTTTTTTTTTAATTTGATTTCTTTTGGATTTTCTAATTTTTTTGATTTCTTTATATTTCCGGTTGTTGTTTTCTGTTTAAATCACTTCTTTCATATCATCACATCACGGCCTGTGGACAACGTTCAAAAACAATTTGGCCAAACCGGAAGTTATTACTTTTAGATATCGATTATTTGTTGAAAATTTATTTTAGCCGTTTCGTCTTCGCCTTGGTCGAGCAAGAGTTAGTTAATGTTGTGACGGTATTGAAGTGACTGCCATCGGTTGGGTGCATAATGCCACTGACACTGCCACGAAATGTTGTCCCAGCCATAACAGAGGCAAACGGCACGAAGACAAACTTAGGAAGCAAAAACAAGCAAGACAAAGACCAACATCCAAACAACAAACAGCCAGCCGCAAATGGCAAACAACTTGGATACTCGTAGTATGACAAACGACCAGCCAGCCAGCCAGCCAACCGAACAACCATCCACCCGACATGAAATTATGTGTACGTACGTCTGTCTAAATATCCCACAGATAAATTGTATATCTTTGTGCGTTTGTATGTACTCATTTATGTACCACCATGTACATACATGCGAGGGTTGGCCGCGAAGTCTGGAAAATTTAAACAAAGGATCTTACCAAACTACACAAGCTCGCCTATTTATTATAATCTAGCAAGTTGTCAAAGAAATCGTTTGTAGCCCGGATGGCGATTAATGGGCATCACTGTTGCGATAAAGTAAAACATATTGGCAGCATTGACTGAAAGTATTCGTGCATAATTGTAAAAAGTTGATTTTTTATTTACTTTTTTAATAAAAGTAATAACATTGCTATTTTAATGTTTTTACTTAAAAAACAATTCACAATAACCCCAGCCGCAATCGAGCAATTAGTATTATCAGATACTATCGATTGGGCTTACTAGCTTAAGCTATATTATATTATGTATAATTATACTTAAGATACTTTGTATTTTTTTCTGAATTAATAGACCCTTCAAAGCACTTTAAATACAAATTTTGATTCTTGTCTTAGATTAGCTTACATGTCTTTCCATAGCGACAACTGACAACTTTTTCGTAGTTGTTGTTAGTATTTATAAAAAATAAATAGAACAAGTCAATTCAATTTCGAATGATGCCTAAATTATGAATATCAACTCTTACAACATTTTTCCAAGAAATATGAGTTTTTAGCTATCACTTTGAAAAACCACCAGTGCTTCTAAGGGTTTCCCAGCAAAAAATGGTAGTACTTCCGTAGGCAGCACATTTTAATCGCATCTCAAAAGCTTTTGAGGAAGTTCTTTTAAACAACTTACAAAAAAGTCGATAATTTGTTAATATCTCGTAACATTTTACGAATAGCATTCTCACAGGTGAATGGGAACGATTTTTTAGTATGGGGTCACAGAGGTAAGGTATCCGCTTTGCACCCAGAAGGTCTCGGGTTCGAATCTTGGCTCGGGAAAAAACTTTTTTTATTTATTTTATAAATAAACAATGTTTAATTTTGCAAAATTTTAACATTTTTGCTTAAAAATAAAAATTTATTGCTTTATTAATGTAACTCAAGTATTTAATTTTTTTATTAATTATTAATACCACATAATATCAGTAAAATTAAGTGGTTTTAATTTATTTAGTTCTAATTTAAATTAGCATGTATTATATTTATTTGTATTGTTCGTATTAAATATTAGTGTCTACACACTCAGAGGAATGTATACTCCGAATTTCATGACGCTAGCTGCGGTCATTTGATTGGTACTATTTTTATCCCCTTTTTCATTTTAACCCCAAAAAGTACGAATTTTGAAAAATCCGTGTATTTAGCTTATCAGAGGAATGTATACACCGAATTTCATTATTCTAGGTACAGACGTTTGGTTGGTACCATTTTTATGCCTCTATTCCCATTTTACCCCATAAAAGTACGAATTTGGAAAAAAATACTTGTATATTATGTATCTACTCAATTAGAGGAGTATTGTCGTTTAATATGTAGCATTTTTATCCCATTTTTACCCCATTTCACCCCCTACAAATAAGAATCACTTTATGGTGCACTTTTTTGCTATAAGGGGAATGCGCAAACCAAATATCAAACAAATATAAAAGGACATATTCAAAAAACATGCTTAAATACGCTAAAATATAAGGGATTATTATGGGTATTTTTAGTTTATTTTCCCTTTGGGCCGATTTCGCCCCGTTTCAATCCCAACCGATCTACGACTATAAGACGCATTTGTGGAAAATTTGAACGTTCTAGCTCCTTTCGTTTAGATGCTAGCGTGCTTTCAACAGACGGACGGACGGACATGGATAGATCGTCTTAGAATTTTATGACGATCAAGAATATATATATTTTATAGGGTCCCAGGTGGATATTTCAAGGTGTAACAAACGGAACGGCAAATTTAGTATACCCCCCATCCTGGAGGTGGAGGGTATAAAAATGATCGGAAATGCAACTTAAAAAAATTACAAGGGAAAACCAGTAAGGAAAGGCTAAAGTCGGGCGGGGCCGACTCTATGATACACTCCACTTTCAATCCGAATACAATTCAATTTGGTGAAAAACTGAAAACGGGAAGGTTTTTTGTATCCTGTAAATGTATGTGTTTGACTAAAAATTTTATATCGGAAAGGACATTTGTATGAGGATATATTGAAACCTGGAACGAAATAGGTGAAATATAAAATGTATAGTTTGGCTAAACTTATTCGGTTATTCGGTTAAACTTATGGGAGCAACATTTGAATTTGGGCTATATTTAAATCTGAACCGATCTTACCCACTTTCACCATAGTTTTGTTTAGTTAGATTATAAGATGTTGTGCGAAATTTAAAGAAAATCGAGCACAATATGTGGCTTTTAAAGCGTCAAATCGGGAGCGAAATTTGTATGGGGGCTATATCTAAATCTGAACCGATCTTACCCAATTTCTGCATAGTGTTTCTAGTTGGATTATAAGATGTTGTCCCAAATTTAAAGAAAATCGGGTTTTTAGAGCGTAAAATTCAAATCGGGAGCGACATTTGTATGGGGCCTATATCTAAATCTGAACCGATCTAGCCCGCTTAAGCCACAGGTGTTTCTAGTTAGATTATAAGATGTTGTGCCAAATTTAAAGAAAATCGATTAGAATATGTGGCATTTAAAGCGGAAAAAGTCAAATCGGGAGCGACATTTATATGGGGGCTATATCTAAATCTGAACCGATTTGACCTATTTTCATCATAGATGTTCTTAGTTTAAATATAAGATGTTTTGCCAAATCTGAAGACAATCTGATACAATATGTGGTTTCTAGAGCGGAAAAGTGAAATCGGGAGCGAAATTTGTATGGGAGCTATATATAAATCTGAACCGATCTGACCGATATTCACCATGGGTGTTTCTAGTGGAAATATAAGATGTTTTACCAAATCTGAAGACAATCTGATACATTATGTGGTCTCTAGAGCGGAAAAAGTCAAATCGGGAGAGAAATTTGTATGGGAGCTATATATAAATCTGAACCGACCTAACACATTTTTACCACAGGTGTTTCTAGTTACAATATAAGATGTTTTGCCAATTTTAAAGAAAATCTGTTGTAATATGTGGTATCTAGAGTGAAAATAGCGTTCGTCCTTATCCCGAAAAACATCCTTGTGCAAAGTTTCATTTGGTTCTGTCTACAATTGCGACCTGTATCGTGATTACAAGAATAGATGGACGGACAGACAGACGGACATTGCTAAATCGACTCAGAAAGTGATTCTAAGGCGATCGGTATAATTAATAATAGGTCTTCGTTGGGACCGGACAATAATTACGATCTGTACTTTGATTAGAAGGAGAGATTGATTATAAGTCAATCGGTATGTGTTAATCTCCTTTTGTCTATGGAAAAGAAGCACTAAGGCAAAAAAAACACTTATCTCGAAAAATCAAAATGTTCTGGAGGGATAGTTTGACTGTTATATACTGGAAAAAAGTTTGAACGGTTACCATTTTCAAATAATTTTTAAACATATAGAGATGGGAAATGCACAGTTAAACACTTTTGCAATAAAATTTCATAATCGAGAAATTTCTAGATAAGCGATTATTTGTATAAACCATAATACATTGAAATAACGATGTGGGTCCCACGCAAGAAGCATATGAACCAAATGAGCTAAGAGTTGGTAGAGATTGGTATTGGACCAAAACTGTCCAGAACAATTTTAATTGAATACTTTGAATTGGTAAAATTCCCATCAATGCCAATACCCCAAGTTTGCGGCCCTCGTATGAAACATCCATTATGTCCAACAGTAGTAAAAAGAAAAAAAAACACGACAAAAAGCCTTAAGATCTATGCGAACTCAAAAGTACATCGCATATCATAAGAGTATATATACGTATATATATATGTATACATACATAAATATATATCATTGGTGGCATCAATATGAATTACTACTGCACACAAACAGGCAACAACATTCACTTTCATTTCGTTGGCGTACGTCCACCCGATGGACCGGATGTCAATTTTTAATACTTGCTCTTAGTATATATGTATGTATATATATCATACGAACTGTAGTAGCCACTGCACATATTTATTAAATACATATGTACATGCAAACGCATATTAGTATGTGTAAACATACATATTTGGCCATTTAACAATTGCTGGCATCTGTCAGCCGTCATTACCGGCCGTCCATCTCAACAAAAGCCTTTGTAATGAACCTTAAGCGGATCACAGAGTGTAACGAATACCATTTTGTAACGAATTGATTTTTTCAGATCGGCCGAATGAAATTGAAAACATTTGATATGTATACCGTATGTGCGTTTTGGATTTTGTCCAGGTCCCAAATGGAAAGAAAGCGCTTTAACCTGTTCGGATTTGAAAATTGGTCATTACCAAAACCAACAGTCAGCCAGTGAAGAAAAAAACTCAAACTCAAAACTCTTTAATTGCAATTCGATTTCATGTAATTGCAACATTTCACAAATTTGAAAAACGCTGTTATTATAACACTTCTCCGCGCGATGATGATGATGATGCAAAGCAATAAAAACGAAAGACTTAAGACACAAACTTGATGAGAGTAGAGCGCAGACTGCACTTAATTACGTTTTATTTGCACAAATACGGTCACTCTGATGGGCAACTGATGCAACTGCCAGCAGTGGAAAACCATGTCAGTTAGGACAGGTGACAGACAGTTGTGTGATGAAATGTCTTAAGTAATGCAGATCTAAAAAAACATCGTAAGTATCCATTAGTAAGGCAAACTACAATCCTATGAGAGGAATTGATATCAGAATTATTTTTGGAGACAATGAGGGTTCGCGGTAAAACTTTTCTATTGAAGACCTCGTCCATAGAAATTATTGGGTCTAAATCAGCATTTTATTCTCCTGCGTAATCACTTTTCAATTGTAAAATAATATCAGAAAACATCTCTTGCACTTACATCAAGTTCTGGTTACCTTTAGATCAGGCAGTTGGGAACTATGCTGAGCATGTTACGCCTACATAAATTTGCGGTTAGGTGTGGATCAGGCAGTAGTTGATGTGTTCATATTTTACTGGGAACTATGCTGAGCGATTTCCATTGCTGATTTGTTATGTGTACCAATTTGAATCTTGAATAAAAATGTGTGAAAATCACTAACAAACCTCTGGGAATTTCAATACTTCTCGTGACATGTTTTGTTTTACCCAATTTTGTTGTTGTTGTCTAAGCAATGGTTCGCAATGATATTCCAAAACCCCGGAAATTTGTAGGCAACTCCAAAAATAATGTGTCAATGCAGACAATGTATGCAAACAAAGGCACGAGTACATACAGAGATCGTGTACAAATAGTTTACAAGTAAATAACACTAGGCAACAAAAAGAAAGAGTTTGGGTTTGGAGAAAGTGAAAATGACATTAAAATCAACAGTGTGGAATTATTTTTTATTAATTTTGGTTGACTTTTCCTTTTAAACATCTTATCGCAAGTTTTGACTTCCACCGATCGTTATACAAAATTAAAAGATTTTGCAAGCAAAATTCCGCAAATAATATTTACAAAAGGGGCCATAACTTCTACATTAATCCAAGGATTTTCACAAATAGCAGAAGATGTCAGCTATTAAAATAAAATATTTTCTTAACTATTTGTTATAGTTTTATTTTTATTTTCATTTAAACAAAAAATAAAAAATCATGTTTTTTATAATTATTTAGCGTCTATCAAGAGTGTCATAGCTTCTAAATTTCCCAATAGATCTTTTACATGCAAACATTGTTTTCTTTCTTTCAATGTTAGCTGCTAAAAAAACTAAACGGAATTATTTTTTCTAATTTTTTTTCCTCTATTTTGTCCAACAAAAACTTATTTTTTTTTTCAATAAAATAATTTTTTCTTATTTTTTGGGAGACACTTTCTGGCACCGGTTTTTAAGTGAAAGTGAAATTTGCAAAATTTATAGTTGTCATAAGTGCCTTTGACGTATAAGTGTTATCGGACTTATATATCTAAAATGAGAGTACAAATATTAGTGGTACCTTCGGCAAAAATTGGAATTCTAGTAAAAAAATAAAAAAAATATATTTGAAAAGCCAAAATGCTACGAGTTTATATATTGAATTGCTCAAAAAAGTTTTCTTAATTGTTACCGCGCTTTTTCGAGAATGTGGCAGCCTCTAATCTACCGGTTATACTCTGGAAGAGGGTATATATGATTCGGACCGGTCGAACTTAATACCGTTTACTTGTTTTTCTTAAAATATGTCTGTCTCTTTTGAAAATATTTGTTGGCACATGCACTGAGCACCTGATATATCGTCCTCTCCATAAAACAAAAGCCTATATTTTTTTTGGTGTTTTGAATGTTTGAATTTTTTATCAAATCTGGGGTCTCTTCAAACCTCAACATTACGATATATATTAATTTTTATTGTGGATTTTTCTACAAATCGATAATGTCGATTATGCAAACTACGCATCCCTTAAAGACATAATAACTCAAAACTCAAGTTCACCACATAGGTTGTTTTTACTCAGTTATTATCGTAGTGATTTCCTTCCTAAGATTTCGCTATGAAACTATAATTATGATGAGCGTAAACAATTATGTATTGAAGGAAATTTTTGAATCAGAAATTATACGCTATTTTTCCAATGATGACCTTTTGACTCACTAGAATTTGACCAAATTATGAACAGGTATAGAATAAATGATGGAATGCATTTAAATTTGTATTAATATGTGTATGTCATGGTGTTACAAACGAAATGGCCAAATGAATATATACTTCCTCCCATGGCTTATATATATAAATCAAAAATTTATTGATGATTTATCAGGAATTTCCTAATTTTTTCCTTTTCCAAACCAAATTTTCGTGTATATTAGTGAAAAACCTTCGAAACCTCAAAAATATAAATAATAAAATATCTTTTAAAAAAAGTGTGACAATAGTGTGTTGACCAGTGTAATTAAACATTCCAGACATTTGCGAAGGCTTATACGACTACATTACATGTTGCTAAAGTACTGAACATCAACTGAAAAAGGCAAAGGCAACATCAAAAATTTCTCACATCGTCATTCATAACCAGCAACAGCAGCACTACCACCATCATCATCATCTCCGAACATGCCAGCAACGAAATTGGTCTCCAGGGAGGTGGCCATAGGTAAGAAGACAAAAAAAATTGGAACTCGTTTCAAACTAGTCGCCGTTACTATCACATCTAATGGAGTGCAACTAACAACAGATACAGCAGCAGAAGCAGCAACTAGGCAACATCACTATTATCAACATTGACACCATCATCGTCAGCATGAACAACATTTGAAGTTGTTTGGCCAGAGGTTCCAGTGAAATTGTCTTTGGTTGTATAACAGCCCACACCACCAAGGGGTAGCCAACAATTGTTGTTTGTTTGTTTTGGTTGTTTAGTAAAGCTTTTATGCAGATCCAAACTCTCGTGTACACGGCCAACAATTAAATTGTCGTAAATTTAAAAAAAGTGAACACACACACAGTCACTTGTAATAAGGAACGGCTGTTTGTTTTTACTCAGTTATTATCGTAGTGATTTCCTTCCTGAGATTTCGCTATGAAACTATGTATGTCGTATATGTTAATTATTTTTGTGAATTTTATGGGAATATGGGATTTTTCAAACATGTCATAATACATCTATGAATACGTTACAACATTACAAAGTATTTTTTCACATTTTCGCTTCTTGTCAGATTTTAATAGATGATTATCAAAAAAGATCGTTAATTGATTTTATTTTTGCCAAGTCAGTGATGACAAACCAAGATTTTTAAATCGTACTTTTTCGAGTCATAAAAGGACGATACTACTATCAAATGAAAGTGGAGAATATTTGTTAAAAATAATTAAACTTTTATTATTCTATTTGTATTAGTTTAAAATGAAAAAAAATTGCAAGTTTCATGTTTTACCTTTTAAGCTGGGAAATTTTTAATGGTTGTTAATGTCAATCTTTATAACTAATACAGATAGAATCATAAAATTTTAATTATTTTTATCAGATATTCTCCTCTTTCATTTGATACCACTATCGCCATTGTGTGGCCCGCAAGAGTACGAAAATAAATTATTAAAACATCTATATCCTTTGGAAATAAAAAATACTGTAAAAAGGAGAAAAGATCAGAAAGAAATGGAAAACTGACTGCAAAGTTCTCTTATATGAGACGTTTAGTTTCACGTGTATATGGTCTTGTTCTACTCCAAAAATTGCTGTCGCACGGTGCTTTAAACGGCAAAAACTCTAAAATTTGATGCGCCCAAAATCCCTACTTTTTTTTATAGAATTCTGCAAAGAACATTTCAACCAAGCGCAATCTAAAATATTGTGGAAAATATTGCTGTGCATTCATTTAAAGTTCATAAATGTTCAAAGAGTTGAAAAGTTAATTATTTGAGAGGTTGTTGGTAAGTATATGTATTCATTTGTACCTTAAGACCCACAACAAAAGTTCAGTAGTCAATTTATGTAACCCTAAACGTATGCATTGCAAAATACACACATTCCAATCGGTCGATAATATATTCCGATTTTTCGCAAATGTTGATCTGTACCGCAATTCTGTAACTTTTCTAACGATATTGTCTTTAAAAATACACTTTTTCTCCAAAAAATCACCTTTTAGGCATGTTTTATATAGGAATTGACAACACTGAAATAAAATATGTAAACACAAAACAGCTGTTTGTATACTTAACGATATTCGGTACGATTTTACTACGGCAATTTTCGTAAGTTAACGATTCTTTTTAACGATAAAAATCGGCAAGAAAATGTTACGGAATCACTTTTAACGACAATTGTAGTAAACTAACGAATTTTGACAACTTAACTACTGAAAGATGTCGTTAAATAGTTACAGAATTGCGGCACTGATATATTAAGCCTAAGTTATTTACTATGTTAAAGAATTGGTTAAGATCGCTTAAAAGATACAACGAGTTTTATCTGAGATTTCGAAATCGTAAAAAATAAAATTTTGCGTATGGGCATTGGGCTTGGCACTAGCAAGTTTCATTTAATGAAATCACAGGTAATGATTTATTTTTATGTGTTTATTAAAATAAGAATTATACGACGATTTTTTTACATGGGAGGTAGACGAAGTTATGTGCTGATTTAAACAAAAAACATTTTATTGATCTAATCTGACAATATAAGGGCTGTGTGCGAAATTTCAAGGTCCCATCAATATTCTTTTTTATTTTTGCTGCAGCTCTTCACTGTGGCTCGTAGTGGAGCATTTTGAAAGTTAACTTTTCGGGCACTTTTTCTATAAATGGGGCTGTCTGTATCTCTTCAATTATTAGCCCAATTTTGTTATCCAAGCTATCTAAATCATAAATTAATGACATCAAGTAACCCCTGAGAAACAAATTGAGATGCGTTAAATCGCACGATATCGGTGGGCAATTGCATCTTACACCGTTTACCAAATGTTTCCTTCACCGCCGCACAGTTGTCCAGAATCAAATTCAACCCAATCATAAGTTTTCAATAATTTTTGAGTTTTAGTTTTTTTCGTTTGTATTTTTTTTTGGTCTGTAATCAATATTTGATTTGAACTGGGATATTGTCCTGGTTCAAGACCATTTTGCATCTATATTTAATAGAATGCAAATTTATTTACAAATGGCATGGTGACATTTATTACTTGGCTGCAGACTACCACGATCATGATTTCGACCGTGTCAAAAGTCTTTTCAAGTGGCTTCGCAGCGACTTTTCAACATCAAACCCGGCCTGTATAAGGAAATGATTCTCACAAACGAACGAGAAGCACAACTCACTTGCCGAATTTGCGTTTAGAAAATCGCACCAAGTAATAAAGTACACATGCCATCTTACAAGCATCTCATTGAGTTGTAAGTATGTGTATATGCAGGTATAGTTCATTTGTTTTAGTTTTTTCGTTTGTATTTTTGGGTCTGTAATCAATATTTGATTTGAACTGGGATATTGTCCTGGCTTTTTGTAAAAATTATAATTAGACAAGAACCCACAGCTGACTTTTCTTATTTCTTTTGATTTAAAAGAAAAGTAAGATTTTGCTCTTTATGTATTTTTTGAACGTAAAACATTTGAATGCCACCGTTTGCGATCAAGTTTTTTCTTCTTCGAAGGATTTTTTAATAGAAGGGAGTAAAACCACACTCAACTATACACTCAATTTTATGACTCAAAACGTTTCCTTAAGGCAATACTTGACTCTCCCGTGAGAGGGGCTACATAAATCACCACAATTAGACATTATACGTATTTCATTACCAGGGTTGGGATAACTAATCAGTGGGCTTCTACAAATGGTTTTATAGAGTGTTATGGTCCAATTGTAAACGTTTCATTACAATTATCATTTATTGCAGGCTGGTGGGTTTTAAGCTTTCTCTCTATGAACTTATTAGACAACTTCTTAAAAATTGTGGGCATATTTTATGTACTTCTTCCTAATGCGCAGAAACATATTTTTTCCTATTTCACCGTCCGACAGTCCTTTTTACACTTGAATCTGAAGCTATAGGTAAAATTGAGTTTTTGGCGTTTTTAGTTTTTCATTTCCTCATCCTGTCGGTCGCTTTTCTGTTCCGTAAATGCTATCGGACAGCGTTATTTTTTCGGCGCTATGAACTAAAAAAACATACAAATAAAATTTGTTATTTTCTTTTAAATCGAAAAATACGAAAAGTAGTCAACTTTGGGCTACTTAAAATATATTCGATTGACAGATTTTTAGTGATAGTATCTGAAAATAATCCCTGGGTCTTTGCCTTTGCGATTTTTTACAGAATTTGAAAATTTAATTGAATTGAATTAATTTGAAATTGAGAATAAGCAAATTGATACTGAGAGAAGACAAATTATTGTTGGGGAAAACAAAATAATATGGAGAAAATAGTACAAATTTATAAATAACAATAAAATAGTAATAATAATAATAATTGAAAAATCAGAAATGTAAATTGAAATTCAGATAATACAATTTGAAACTTGGAAATAAATATGTAAATTGAGAATAAGCAAATTGATACTTGGAAAAGACATATTATTATTGGGAAAAACAAAATAATATTGAGAAAGTACAAATTATTAATGAGAAAAAAATTGATATTGAGAAATTAAAATAATAAAAACAACATTGAAATTGGGAAGACCTAAGGAAAAACAATATAAAGTCAAAAAAAAAATATTATTTTATTAAATTTTGATCTCAAATGAAAGATAACTTTTGAAATAACATCATTTTATATTTAAAAATATATATTTTTTCTAATATAGGTTTTACAGTGTTTCCTACTTCAAAATTCTAGTTGGCAAACAAATAAACCTAACAACTAAACCTTTATTTTACAATATCGAAAAAGTAGTAGGCCATGATTTCTGCGTCAACTTTTTTGATACAAAATTAGACATTTTCTGATTATTTGGGGTGTAATCTTTATTTGTGTATAATGCTTGTGAAATTCTTGTATTTTAGGCGTTCCAAAAAATAACCTTTTAAAAATAAAAAATAAAAACATCCAACATTCATTGGAGTCAAACTATAAGGGCAACTATGTATAGCCATTCAGTAGTTCAAGGGATCATAAGCAATTACTATTAATCTTACGTTGCAGTTTTTTGCAATATTTTCATTAGAGCGGTGCTATTACAAACGTATGACTTTTTCGAATGCGGAACCTACGCCACAACAACAAAATAATCACAATAATGCAATAACATATTTAATATTCCATCCTCCTCCCCCTATTGTGTGATGTGATGGACGAAAAAGGAAAGTGTTTAAAACATAAACGTTGGCCATAAAATGTGACCTCTTCACTCCCAATACGCTGTGGATAAGTTGCACCAGGAGGCATCACCACTCCACACCACCTTCATCACCATCATCATCAATAATAATCGCTGTCAATATTATTATTGTTTCCATCCATAATTCATCGAACATCATCGGTTGCCGCTGTCTCTGTCTGTCTCTTCCAGTGAAAAGCACACGACCATGATTAACGAGTTTTTCCGTTGCGTTCAATTCCAGTGTCTGTTACCAGTTTATTGGCACGTTGGGGTGTCTTGGAAAATCGCCAATGTCATGGACCTCAATCCTCGCGTAAATATTTATCTTTCTTTACATTGAATTTTCCCATATAATTGAATTATTTTTGTATTTTGCGCTTTTCTGTGAGGAGGACAGGTTTATGTTGTTGGATATCATCAAATATCTATATACAATGTATGCATTGGCATGCATACATTGCCAACTAAGGAGTGAGATGAGAGACAATTAGCCAAACTGTGAAATATCAATTAAATTTTAATTATATTGCTCTAATAGTTGTACTATTCGACATTACGTCCAAGTACACTACGGTACGGTACTGACTTATAACCGCTTGTGGCACAGGTGGAGGTCAAATCTTGGAAACATCAATAATCAGTAGATATATACCCCGATATAATCTTTTATCACCAAAGTCTTAGTCTTTTATCACCAAATGTATCAATTAACCGATGTTGGTCAGACCGTCTATCTGTTTGTTGACCATCAAAAGTTTGTAGTTAATGTTGACCGATCGCAGGAGGAGCTTTTTAACTGTGTATAGATCGCTCTATAGTTGGCTCTATAATCCACATATCACAATAAATTTTGAGTGAAAATTTCGAAATCATATCAGTCCATATTTTTATATTTTCCATATAAATGTCCCACATATTATTGTAATCAAAGCATCTGGTGTAGGATTTCTTATAGTCGACTCCATCTGACTTCTCTTGCTTTAGACATTTATTTGTCAAGACATAGCAGGGAGTGGCTAATATGCCCTATTAGCAATTGATGAAGGTCCCACCCATAGTGAATGGGTGCTTAGATGTTATGTTACAAACCGAATGACAGACTTAGTATACTTCCTATGGATAATTGTATATACTTGTTTTTATTCATCTCACTCCATGGCTACTGTAATGATATACTCGTCATTTGCTGAGGTTGTGGTCGATTGTTTGTGCGAGTTTGTGATCCACGGCACGTATATATTGCAAGGAAGTCTGTTTGAACGTAACTATACATAAAACAAGTAAGGAAAGGCTAAAGTCGAGCGTGGCTGACTATATGTGGCTACGCCAATGGAATTCAATTCGGTGAGGATTTTGGAATGTGTCCGATATCATAGACCTATGATACCCACTAGCACAATGTATGTTTCTAGGTGAAATATAACTTGTAATTATAAAAATCTGTTAAAATATGTGTTTTTTAGAGTAAAATCAGCGACATTTGTATGGAAACTATATATAAATCTGAACCGATATTTTCACCATTTCATCAAAATTGGTGGTTGCTAAAGCGGAAAAAATCAAATTGGAATCGAAATTTGTATGGAAATATGTACATATAAATCCGATCTGACCCACTTTCGCCACAGATGATTTTAGTTGTAATATAAGGCGTCGTGCCAAATTTGAGCAAAATCGGTTAATTTATGTAGTTCTGAAATCTGAACTGGTCTGACCCATTATCACCAGATATGCTTTTAATTGAAATGTAAGGTGTTGTGCCAAATTTGAAGAATGCTGTCAAAATATATGATTTCGAGAGTGGAAAACATCAAATCGAGAGCGAAATTTGTATGGTGGCTATATCTGAATCTGAACCGATTTGCTTCAAATTAAATAGCGTTCATCCATGTAAGTATCGGACAATAATTGTTTGATAACAATAATAGATGGACGGACAGACAGACATACAGACGGGCGAAAAAATACTACTTTTGCAAGACGCACACAATCAAAATCCATTGCCCAAAATTCATTAAATTTTGTTCTAAAGGGTAATTTTTTAGCTATTTTCTTTTTGGCAATACTGGTTTAAACAGCTGACGCACGTTTCGTGTTTTGTTTCACTGTCAAACATCTTCAGTTTGGTCTATAATTTAAACATGAATCGTGTTACAAACGAACAACGCTTGCAAATTATTGAATTTTATTATCAAAATGCTCTGTTAAGAAAGTTCATCGCGCGCTTCTTCCTTTTTATGGTCATTTTAATCGACCCACTGAAGCGGCTATTCGGGCTATTGTGACTAAATTTCGCACCAAATTTACATTGTTGGACCTTAAACCACCAACACGCTTACGTAGAGTGCGAACTGAAGAAAATATCGCAGCTGTATCGGCCAGTGATCAATTATCGATTCGTCGCCGTTCGCAGCAATTGGGCCTCTGTTACTCAAAAACGTGGAAATGCCAAAATTGGACTATGCGGATGGACCATTTGAGGCGCAGTCAAGGTCAACATTTGCATGAAATAATCTTCCTTTCTTTCTTTGTTTTGCTAATTTTGGGTTCTGGTCTTCAGACTTCAGCACAACCTTTGGTCTTAAACCAAAATAAATGACAACACATACAACATAACAGACCAACTATACATACAAACAACAACAATACTCAAGAGGTACAGTGAAGACGGAACATACCGTACAACAACAACCTTTGCATTGTTGCGAGCGATGCGAGCACATGCATAACATTGAGTTGGCACAGTGAGATTTTTAGTGTGTCGATTTAGTTCGGTGGAATATTTTGTTTGTCAGCGCTTCTCAATTGTCATATGTGAACGCTGCTACTAATGTAAACCCTGATTTAAGTCAAAGACATACATTCGTTGCGAAAGTTCTGACGAGATGGGGTAGCGCCCATCGAAACTGCGCAGTCAACTTTTAGCTGCAACAATAAAGGTCTCACTTTGCCTTTTTGCTAATTTTGGGTTCTGCTGAAGACTTCAGCACAACCTTTGGTCTTAAACCAAAATAAATGACAACACATAATCTTCAAACATTAAATTATATGGACCGTACATTTTTCTGAATTTTATGTGTTTTTTTTTGGAAAAACTTTCCTATAGCTTTAAAAAAATCGCACTTTAGTAGACATCTTTGAGTTCTGTAAAAAACCAAAATTAGACAAGGATCCACGAATTATTTATTGCTATTTCGGCACAAAGTTCACTACTTTTCGGTTTTTTCGATTTTAAAGAAAAGTAAAGTTTGTGTTTTTAACATTATTTTACGTGTTTTTCGGAGGTCTACTTTAATTACTCCTATGTTTAATGCACCTATGTATATGCGCGCTTAAAGAGTTCTGTTTGAAGGTTTTTTTGTCTCTGCGGTATGGTAAAAGACTGCCATGTAGTCTAAAGATTGCCAGTATTGCCGGTAATTTCTCGAGTCCACGGGGATCTATTTTCATGGAGTGCATTTTCATTCTGCCTATGACAACGTTTTAGTATTCTTTGTGTTAAAATAACGATTTTATAACGAAAATCTTCACATATTTTTAATAAAACAGCAATATGTTGTAATTGTACAGTTACACTTTTATATTTGCATATGTCTGAACTAGATAATCTCAGCAAAATATAGCAATCTACGTCGAAAAATATAAAATTGACGATTTTCATAACTGGACGTTTGTTATTTCTCCTGGAATATTTTCATACTAGCTGCGGCAAAAATTAGAAGGAATAAAGCTAGGACTTTGAAATTTTGCACACATCTCTTATATTGTCAAATTAGATCATGTCAAAATCATAACAAGTATGTTATATATCAAAACAAGTATGTTTCATGTAATGAAAAAATGTCATAAATTATTATTATTTTAGTATATATGTTAATACAAATCATTACCCGTGATTTCATTTGTTTCCACAATTAAATGAAAATTGCCAGTTCCACGACCACATACAAATTTTTGTTTTTTCGATTTTCGAAATTTTGTATAAAAATTATTATATTATACCTATTATACCTTGATAACTAACATGAGATTAATATATCGACTCAATATTTACATATGTTCGCATACCATAAAACCTTACATCCCTAAGGTATGCTTTAAATAAATTTTCCCAAATACATTAAGAGAGAACAATGGAGAAAGTATTGCTTCATTTTTGGCTTACAAGGTTTTACCATTTCAGTAATTAAGTCGATGTTTGCAGCTATGAGCAGAATAATCTTTATACACCCACGAGAGTATT
This sequence comes from Polietes domitor, assembly GCA_947397865.1. NCBI lineage: Eukaryota > Metazoa > Arthropoda > Insecta > Diptera > Muscidae > Polietes > Polietes domitor. The sequence goes on from OX377620.1 coordinate 132,438,021, forward strand.
ATGGCTTTGTGCATTTGTTTGTAACACCCAAAAGGAAGCGAGTTAGACCCATTGTTAAGTATACCGATCGACTTAGAATCACTTTCTGAGTCGATTTAGCAATGTCCGTCTGTCTGTCCGTATATTGTTGTAATCAAATTACACAATCAAATTACGCAATTATAGTCCGATCTTAACAAAAATTGGCACAAGCAAGTTTTGTGGATCAAGGACGAACGCTATTTAATTTGGGGCAAATCGGTTCAGATTTAGATATAGCCCCCATACAAATGTCGCTCCCGATTTGACATTTTCCGCTCTAGAAACCACATCTTGTACCCGATTTTCTTTAAATTTGGCACAACATTTTATAATCGAACTAGAAACACCTATGCTGAAAGTGTGTATGATCGGTTCAGATTTAGATGTAGCCCCCATACAAATGTCGCTCCCGATTCGACTTTTTCCGCTCTAGAAACCACATCTTTCACCCGATTTTCTTTAAATTTGGCACAACATCTTATAATCTAACTAAAAACACCTATGGTGAAAGTGGTTAAGATCGGTTCAGATTTAGATATAGCCCCAATACAAATGTCGCTCCCAAATGTTAAACCGATTTTGGCCATACTTTACATATTATATTTTACCTATAAACATACACGTGGGTCACATGGTTCTATGTTTCAATATACCCCCATACAGATGTCCTTTCCGATTTAAAATTTTTTGTCAAACACATACATTTACAGGATGCAAAAATCCTTCCCGATTTCGCTTTATTACCGAATTGAATTGCAATGAGATTTGTTTGGGTGATGCCCTATATCCATACTTTGGTATAACCCAAATGGGGCCCATTCTGATCTATTACAGCCCTAGAAACTACATCTTACATCGGATCTTCATCAAATTTTGCAGATCATGATATTTTTCAACCAGGAATACCTACCGTGAATGAGAAATATATAGGCCCATGTTTTGGACCAGGCCCAGAATGTTGTTATAGGCCCCCTTTTGAAATGTCGGTTCTATTACTACTGTATAATTTGTATTTGTCTGTCGGATGATTAGATCAATTACCATATTATTAACCATATTCGTTAAATATGACTAAAGATGAATTTATAGTAACTGTATAATTTATATGAACTACATAAAATTGCTGCCATGAAATAAATGGGTTTAGTAATCAAAGTGAGGTACATACACAGGGAGTGGTGTAGGGTATTACATAGTCGGCCCCGGCCGACTTTAGCCTTTCCTTACTTGTTTCATGTGTATAGATCGTTGGCTTATAATCCACATATCACAATACATTTTGAGTGAAATTTTCGATGTCATGTTCATATTGGCCCCATTCAAATGTCCCTGGTACTTAAAACATCTGGTGTAGGGTATCACATAGTCGACTCCATCTGATTTTCTTTACATTGTTTTAGACATTTATTTGCCAAGCTATACCGGGGTGTGACATATATGTCCTTTTAGATGTTGATGGCGGTTCCATCCTAGTTAATGGGTTCTTAGATCGATATTTTACAATATTACAAACCCAATGACAGACTTAGTATACTTCCTATACAGGTAATTTTACATTTGCTGAGGTTGTGGTCGATTGTAAGGAAGTCTGTATGAATATAACTATACATAATTAATTAATGTAGATATGTACGCACTAACCTATCTTATGGATGTGGCTAACCCAACAAATCCATCCAAATCATAATCCGACCATTTAAAGAAATATTTTCCATTTTTCCCAGAAATGAAATTTGAATTGTTAATCCCTGTGTTAAGCTTCCTGCGTGTTAAACGCTCCTGGAAACACCCAGGTTTATCAAGTATAATATGTTTATGTTGCGAATGATCCCTATGTAATGAATATCATTCTAATTTATCATTGATCAGCGCCCAGACCAAACGGCTGAAGCCAGAGTCATGAAATTTTCAGGGTAGTTTCCAAATACGACGTAGATGCAGAAACAAATTCGGACTTTTAGGGGGTAAAATGGGACAAGAGGGGTAAGAGTTGTACGGGGGAAATTGGAAAAAAATGGTTCCAATTTAAGTATTGCAGTTTTATTTTAATATTTGATAGGGATTTTATAAACCTCGACGAAATATGGAGGTGTCTGTCACGAAATATGAAGGTGTTTGTCACACCCATTCTAGTAGCTTCCACACAAATCACCCAAACCTGCGTAAAATTAAAGCTTTTATAGCTTCTATACGAATCATAATCATACTCTGAAATTTGGCAATGTTTTTATAGACGTCACACCCGTGACGTCAAATTGGAAATTTGTTATGAGAGCTATATATAAATCTGAACCGATTTAACAAATTTTCACCATTGGTGTTTCTAGTTGAAATATTAGATGTTTTGCCAATTTTTCAGAAAATCTGGTAAAATATGTGGTATCTATCTAAATCTGAACCGATTTTCTTTAAATTAAATAGCGTTCGTCCTTATCGCGAAAAACTTCGTTGTGCAAAGTTTCATTTGGTTCTGTCTGCAATTGCGACCTGTATAGTGATTACAAGAATAGATGGACAGACAGACAGACAGACAGACGGACATTGCTAAATTGATTCAAAAAGTGATTCTAAGTCGATCGGTATAATTAACAATGGGTCTATATCGTTTCCTTTTGGGTGTTACAAACAAATGCACAAAAACATAATACCCTCGTGGAGTGTATAAACACCATAATGTATGAAGTAAAGGTCCACAGATTAATGAAACAGAATCCCAAACATTATTTTGATTTTTATACCCTCCTCCACAGGATAAGGGTATACAACTTTGCCATTTCGTTTGTAACACACAGGACATCAAAATTTTCCCAGAAAACGTCTGATAGTTGTAGATCGATTGGGATTACAAGTGGGCGAAATCGGTCCAGAGGGAAACAATTATTCCTCACAAGGACTGAAAATACTCCCCCCAATAGTTGGATTATTTAAGCATGTTTTTTCAATATGTCTGCTTATATTTGTTTGCTCTTGTGCTGCTTGCGCCTGGGCATACGCATTCCCCAAGTGCACCTTAAAGCAATTCTTATTTGTAGGGGGTGAAGTGGGGCAAAAAGGGATAAAAATGATATATATCAAACGACAGAAGCTAGAAACATGAAAATCGATGTGCATATTCCGCTAATTAAGAGGATACTTAATATAAAAGTATTTTATCCAAATACGTACTTTTAAGAGGTAAAATGGGAATAAAGGGATAAAAGAGATACCAACCGAACGGCTGCACCTAGAATATTGAAAGTCAGTGTATTCATTCATCTGGTTGTGAAGACACGTAAAATAAAAGGAATTTTTGGAAATTCGTACTTTTAGGGAGTAAAATGGAAAAAGGACACAAAAATTGTACCAACCTACACCATTCCCTGCGTATATACCTGGTTTTGATTACTAAACCCAGGTGATTTATTGGGGACTATTTGATGTAGTTCATATAAATTATAAATGCATCCTTAGTCAATTTAACGAATATGGCAAAATTAATGAAAATCTTTTGCACAAACAAAATCGATGTGATTTTCATTGTAGCTGCGCTTAGGGAAAAATATAACTATTGTTTTCATCAAGATCAGATGTAATAAGTTGATTCTAGAGATATGTAAACAAATCAGAAATTGATAATAAGCGGTGGCAATGTCTTTGCATAATGGACCACTTTTTCTTTAAGTGTTCCTAACTGAAATATAACGTAATGTGGAAAATACATATAAAATCGTATCGGAGGCCTATTGGGTCCACATCAAAACAGGAACCCAAGGTCTACTTCTTCAATAAGTTTCCTGTAGGAAATAATCCATGTTAAGGAAAACTTGATCCAGATCCGATGTAATATGAAGGTTTTAAGGCGATAATAATGGAAATTGTTGGCACAGTTATATTTGAAAATATTTGTTTAATTTTCAGGTAGGAGAGAGTTCCGAGAGTTAATATAACATGATCTGGAAAATTTAACCAAGAACCGATGACAAATGCAGATTTTACAGCGGTAATAGGATAAGTCGGACGGACATTTGTAAATGGCCTATAACAATACTTAGCATGAGCCTATATTGTTCTCATTCTCGGTAGGTATTACTAGTTGAAATATATCATGATCGGCAAAATTTTATCAAGATCCGAAGTAAGTTATAGTGCCAACTGGGGCCCCATTTGTAATGGGGTAATACCAAAATATGGACCCATATATTTGACTTTCATAGTATTCTTATTCTAGTCGAAATATAACATGATAAGCAAAATTTGATAATCTTCCGTTGTAAAATTTGAGTTCTAAAGGGGTAATAGTAAAAAATTGGGGCTCATTTGTAAGAGCGCTACATTGAAAAGTGGCCTCATATATATCTCTTTCTATGTAGGTATTCTTAGTTGAAATATAACATGATCTGCAAGATTGAATCATGATCCGATGTAAGATGTGAGTTCTAGACCAATATTAGTGCAAAATAGAGACCCATTTGTATGGGGGCTATACCAAAATATGGGCTAATATAGTTGGCTTTAATAGTTGGTGTTTTTAGTTGAAATATATGATATGATGTGTGAAATTTGATCAAGATCCGATGTTAAATGTGCATTTTAGAGCATCAATAGTGTAAATCGGAGGTACATTCGTATGGGGGCTATATCAAAACATGAACTTTCAGGATAACTGTTTCTAGTTGAAATATAACATGATGTGGAAAATTAGATTAAGATCCAAAGTAAAATGTGCATTCTGGAGCAGTAATAGGGTAAATTGGAGGAATATTTGTATGGAGGTTACATCTAAATCTGAACCGATTTCCTCCAAATGCAATAGCAATTCATGGCAATCGGACAACAACGTGCAAACAAGCTACAGATAGACAGCAGACAGACAGACATCGTTAAATCGACTCAGCTGGTGATTCTACGCCGTTCGGTATACATAAAAGTGGGTTTAGCTTGATTATTTATTGGTGTTATAAACATTTGGACGGATTCTATCTTATAATACCCAATTCCACGAAGTGGTGTAGGGTCTAATTACTTTAAGAAAGGAAACATTTTATGGGGCCTAATTTATTTATTATGAATTACCATACAAGTTAAATTTATATTTTAATTTTGGGTCTATATATATAGCCGGGTGACTAAAACCGTTATAGCTAATTGTAGCGACAGAGCAGAGTCTATGTTGAAGGGCGCTTGGGGCCTAATTTATTTTTTAGAGTGTTTCCTGGGGCTTAAGGCATGTATATAAATCAATTGACACTGTCTTGAGATGCCAGTTGCTGGTTTTACAGAGTTTCTTGTGTGGGGTGTCTTCAAAGTTTCATTGGGTTGACTTAATGATTTCATTCGCTGGGTTATGTCCAAAACCGTATTTGTAGATTTGGCGTTATCAGCCATTGGCCGGCCTTGAAGATTTCCTCCTTTGGATATCCATCCAAAACTAGGAAAGTGAAGGTGATCCCCACAAATGAAATGAAACCCCAAAAGGAAATATCACACAAACATTTGGGGTTAAATTTATTTATGGGAATAATCACATCCGAAAAAAGTAAAAAAAGTGGCAAAAATAACTCTACAGTGTTGTTGTTTTGCGTGTACTTCTCAGGACCATTTTCATTTTCAAATTGATATCTAGTTTTATTCAATATGATATCTAGTTTTATTCAATATGAACCAGTTCCCTTACCCCCCTAATTGTAGAATTCTACGCAATGGCTGTACAATCATAACGATTATAGTTGTGAGGTATGATCATTCAATCATGTCGTCTATTCGGCTCAATCAATAACAGCCAAGAAATTATTTTAATTGCCAAACACTGACTTACCTGAAATTGTTGACATTGTGCGATTATGATTGCCGCGCACCAGTTCCGATGGTCTGAGACTAGGCTCTTCGACAACTTCCAAGCCCGAATCGGAGTCCATGCCATTGTCCAGATGCAAAGTGTTGCTGGAGCCGCCACGGTGACATGAACTCAACGAATTCGAATATTCCGAATTAAGGTTGCTTTTGTTGTGTTGATAAATTTGATGTTGCTGCTGATGCAGCGTTTGCTGCTGCGCATATTGTCCTGCAGCAGGAGTGCGCAGTGGTGGTGGCAGCGGTGGAGGTGGTGGACCATTTGCTACAGAAAATAAAACCAAAAAAGAAAGTTAATCAATAACGAATTCAGAAAAGGAACGACCTCCACAAAAAGTGTTCTACTTTAGAGAGCACCACACACAAGGTATGCAAAAGTGGAGGTTGGCAAGACCGATCGACCGACCCACTTACCAACTTGAGTATTTTGGACTGGCGGTGCTGATGAAACTCGTTTCAAATGACGATTATTTTGGCTGCTTCCATTAATGTTGTTGATGTTGTTGTTGCTGTTGTTCGTGTTGTTTGTGTTATTGGAATTGTTGCTGTTTAAGCTGTTGCTGCTGTTGTACAGATTCTGATTACTGTTATTTACATTCGCATTGGAATTGGAATTGGTAACGGCCAACTTGCTGTTGCTGCCATAGTGTCCGCCATTGTTGTGGTCGAGATTGTTGCGTATCACGGAATTCTTATTGGTCTGCTTGGTGCGTTCCACGACATCTTCGGGCGGACAGACACTTTCGTACGTGTCGCTCTTGATGCCACTGTTCAGATGATTCTTCAAATTGACATTCTTCGCACCGTAACTGTCTTTGGAGCGCACGGAGGCATTGCCATGGAGACCAATGATCGATTGTGACTTGTTGCGATTCAAAACGTTGTTGTTCTCTCGTTTGTTATTGAGGTTCTGAAAGAGAAAAGAAACAGATAGAGAGAGAGAAATGAAAATTTGATTTAAAAAAAATCTAAATAACAAAAGAAAAATAAACAAACAATTTTAAATTTCCACAAGACATTTCAAAAGATTTCGATTAGCTCAAACAATAGGCCTGTTCGATTGGGCTTACTAGTTTAATATTTGTATGAAATTTAATCGCTTAATAAGAAAGTAGCTTACTACTCTCTTAGTTACCGAGTAAGGTGGTGCCAGATTTTTATCTCTGATTTATTTGAATAAAACCAATGGATAAAAATGTTGCCACCTTATCAAGTCTTTTAATTCCGAGCTAGTAAGCCCAATCGAACAGGACACTAATCTCGATTCATAACAAGTAGCGTTGTCGAAAATTTAATAGCCGAATAATCGAAAATTTGATGTTGGGGAGGGCTCGTCATAACAAAACTTCCGACCCAGTACTGATTTTGATTTTGATCGGTTTTGTTAGATTTTGATACATTTGAATATTCTACTCGTTCTTGAGGGTAATATAAACATCAGACCATAAACACCGCCTTAGCTACATGTAGTATGTATTTAAAATCGAATTTTACAGTGGTCCAAAATTTATATTCTTAGGCGTTTCTATTTCATGTTTGAGAATCCTGTGTTGTTTTCTAATACTGCCTTTACACAACACAAAAGAAAAACGCTCTGAACCACAAAAAAGGTCGCTTGTAATGTTAACAACAATTCGATTGGTTGTATCACAGACACACATATGAGACAACTGGCAAGATTTTAAGGTAAAATCAACCAGCGATAACAAAAACTTTGCAAAATTATCCAATTTCTAAAAACATGGACACGATGCATAAATTTTTACCCAACTCACTATTGCAGTATTTTGGAGTAGGGAGCTGTGTAAATTTTGGTTTGTAAAGTTGATTCGTGGCCATCCTTGTGTGTGTATAAACTTGTAGTGTATTAGCGAACAGAATCGTATAAAAATATAAAAAATCGGAGAAATTTTTTTTAATTAAAGAATAATTTTGGTTTGTAAATAAAAATAAGTAAGTAAATGCTAAAGTCGGGCGGTGCCGACTATATGATACCCTACACGCTTTCTACGTCATTACAATTCAATTCGGTGAGGATTTTGACATGTGTCCTATATCATGAACCGATGATACCCACTTTCACAATGTTTGTTTCTAGGTGAAATATAACGTGTTCTGATCATAATCCGTTAAAATGTATGTTTTCTAAAACATAAAAACTTAAATCGAAAGCGACATTTATGGGAAATTTGAACCGATTTTACCCGTTATCACCACATATGTTTCTAGTTGAAATATTAGGTATTGTGGCAAATTTGAAGATAATCGGTTAAAATATTTGGTTTCAAGTGCGGAAAAATGTCAAATCCGGAGCGAAATTTGTATGGGAGCTTTATATAAATCTGAACCAATCTGACTCACTTTCAATATACATGTTTCTAGTCGAAATTTAAGGTGCTGTGCTAAATTTGAAGAAAATCGGTTAGAATATGTGGTCTCTAAGCGCAAAAAGTCAAATCGAGAGCGAAATTTGTATGTGAGCTACATATGTCGAAATCTTAATGGACCTCATCCACTTTCATATTCTTGCCGAAATATAAGGTGATGTGCCAAATTTGAATAAAATTTGTTAAAATATGTGTTTTCTAGAGCGCAAAAGTCAAATCGAGGGCGAAATTTGTATGGAAACTTTTAGCAAAAACGTTTCTGGTTGAAATATAAGGTGATGTATCAAGTTTGAAGCAAATCGGTTAATGTATATGGTTTCTAGAGCGGAAAAAGCTAAATCGAGAGTGAGATTTATATGGGATTTATATGGGAGCGGATCTTTATTATACAGATCGATGGATCTATCTCATTTCCTTTTGGGTGTTACAAACAAATGCACAAAGACATAATACCCTAATGAAGGGTATACAAATATTTTTTAAGAGCCTTCCTACATATACACTGGTGGCCAAAACTAAAGCAACTGGGATTTATTTCGTCGTCTATGATAAATGTTTTGAAAATTTTATTGTAATAACACATATCAATATTCGATTTTGAGATAAGTAAAAAAAAATAAAATAATGGCTAGAAACAATAATGGAAAATCAACAAATTAGTAATGACTTTAAAAAGATTTTTTCACAACAAAGCATTATTAAGTCGGTTCCATGCAACCGGATCAGTAGTAACAGTTAAATCTGGCAGAAGGTCGCGACTCCAGACACTGCGCTGATCAAAATCTTCACTGATTTGGTGAGGGAGTTCTCATTAGATGTCAGCAAAAACTGCAACGTCGGGCAGTGGAAGCAGGTTCACATGGCCGGAAGCCATTTATTTGGACAAAAAATCGGAAAGCCAGGCTAGCTTTTGCAAAAGCCCACTTGGATTGGAATGTTGTTCTGTAGAGAACTAATTTGTTCTCAGATAAATCAAACGGCTCAGATATGATCGAAAGATAATATTTATAATAATAATTGTAAAGGTATTGTGAAACATGGAGGTGCCCTAATTATGATATGGGGGTTTTCACGCTTGTATTGTATCCACTCGTGATATAACAAATATAATGGATCGATTTGTACACTAAAATTGGTTAGAAATGCGTAATGCTGCAATTTTCAGAAGATTTGTTTGATTTGTTCCGAAATATATTTCGAAATTTGTTACAAATTGTTATGGTTTGGTCAGATCAATCGCCGGACCTTATCCCTATCGAAAATCTATGGAGATTAACAAATCAATCGGAAACAAATAAACACATTATTTTCAATCGCATTCAGGACGCTTAGAATAATGTCCCTGAGGATCAAAAATGAGCGACTTACAGATTCAAAACATCGTATGTGCGCTGTTTTTAGCTTTATTTTATAATTGTTGGTCAAAAATATAAAAGTTGCTGTAGTTTTCAACAAGCCTAAATGAAAATTCCTTATTTATCAATAAAAAGCTATATGATTTGATTTCTCCCGGCTCAAGACCATTGTGCTTCGATATTTTATAGAATGCGAAGACTCCTGAGGAAACCTTTCACAGGGTGGAAATCATGATAGTGTTAGTGTGCAGCCAAGTAATAAATGTCACCATGCCATTTGTAAATAAATTTGCATTCAATAAAATATAGAAGCAAAATGGTCTGGAGCCAGGAGAATATGCCAGTTCAAATCAAATATTGATTACAGACCAAAATAAAACAAACGAAAGTCCAAAAAAATATTTTACAAAATGGACTTTATAGTTTTTTGGTGTATAAGTAAATAATATACAAAACATTCGTCCTACGTATGTTATTACCCTCATACTCTACAGAGTAGCCAGCCAGGTACACGATAATTTTCGAAAGGAGTTGATAAATCTAATCAAACTTTGCATATGGTAATATTTTTCCCAAACTTAGTTTATGTTCGAAATTGCCACACCCTTTCTGGTAACTCCCACACAAAACCTCCCAATGTAACTTCCACCTGGATATTCGGAATCAGCTATATTGTGGTATTTATTAAAGTTTTTATACTTTACTTTAAATGTACGAAATTTGATGGGTTTTGTCACGTCCCTTCTAGTTCCTCGCACACAAATCACCCTAAACTACTAAAGTTGTTTTAACTTACATACGGATGATCGGAATACTCTGTAATTTTACACTTGGCTATGGTTTTGTAGATATTGTATTCACCTGGAATATGGGTGATATAGCCCTTTTGGTACCTCCCATACAAAGTGTCGTCAGTCTTGGTTAAAATAAAATTGTTATAACTTCCACGGGCTGTCAACATCAGTTGCAATTTGATATTTGAAAATGTTTTTATAATCACTTTAAACCAATGAAATATTTTTGCTTTAGTAACTCCCTTTCTCAATCCTTGGTAAAATAAAATTCTTTACAACTTCTATAACGGTGCATGAAACACCACTATATCTTCATATTGGATCATTTTTATCTTTCATTGTATTTCTATGTAATATAAGTTGCTTTATTATTGTTCACCAGTGTATATCCAATGGTTGTCAATCGGTTGGGATTGAAAATTGGCGAAATCGGTTCAGAGGGAATTTTTTCCCCTAATAAGGACTGAAAATCGCGTGAACGCGAGCCAAAAAGCTATTAAAATTCATACTTTTGGGGGGTCACATGGGGCAAAAAAGGATTAAAATGGTACCAATCAAACGACATCAGGTAGAAACATGAAATTCGGTTTCTACAGGCATAGACTAGTAGAATTAGTGGGTAAGCGGAAATGCGTACTTTTAAGGGATAAAATGGCATAATACGACCATTTGTATCAATCATAAAATTGCTCTGACTGACCAGACTCCTAAAATAAAATAAATTTTAGGAATTCGTAATTTTATGGCGATGGGGCCGATAGGGGTACCAACCAAACGGCTGTAGCTAGAATAATGAAATTCGGTATACCATACTGACTGCGTAGACGCGAAAAATAAAGAATGCACTTCGTGGTGGCGGGTATGCCCGGTCGAACTTAAAATCTGTTTACTTGTTTTTTTTAATCTAAATCCAAACTAAAACCTACGTAAATCTTGAACCTAACAAGAAATTAGTGTTCCGCTTCCCATTGAATTTCTCTATCTATACCAAACTATAAAAATCCCACAACTCCTAAAACGAGGATAATAAATCCCAAAGTTGTGATTGTTTTTGGAAAATTACCACCATTACTTCATATTGATCGTGGATCAGAAGGAAAAATGTATTATTAGCAGGAAGAAAAACGTAAACGTACGTAACCGGAACGAAATTGTTCGTTGCAGCAACGAATTTTGGTCCGCAGCGAATATTTTCGTTGCTGCAACAATGCTGCTTCGAAAATATTCGTTCCGGATCTAAAATTTGCATTAAATAAAGTTTCGTTGCAGCAACGAATTCCAACGTTAGTTGACTTTCAAAGACAAAATTCGCAGATATCCAACGATGTAAAGGAGAATTACAACGAACAGTTTTTCTTTCAGTGTGTAGCAACAGAATTCTTCGGCATTGGTCAAGTCACAGTTATTGACAGTGGAATCATTTTTGAAAGAATTCGATACGTTGAATGAGTTTTCGCGTTGGTGAGGCATAAAATTTGAAATTTTTGTTTAAAAATCTAACTTTTTGTCATATTTGTGGTTATATTGCGCAACGTGAAAATAATACTTCAGATTATTATTCACACCATCTACCCAATAATTTATTTAAGTTTATTTCTAAAAGAAAAATCTCAATAAGCACACAATTTTCAAAGTGCTTGAAATATTACTTAAACTCAAACTTGATAACCTTTTAGTTCGTTTTAATTGATACAAACGTTCGAATTAAGCTGTTATTGATTAATTATACTTGAATACTCGAATGGAATTCAAAGGTTAATTTTTTCTTGAGAGTATAATTCAAGCACGGCTATCAGAAGAATATTCTCCTGATTCTCTCCAATTTTTTTAATTAAATTGTATGACTTTTAGACATATTCATTTGGTACACTTGTACGACTGACTAATGGAATCCATTTTTCTGAGAGTTATTCTATATTGTAGTTTCTATAGAGAATTAGCAGGGAATCATATTAAAAATCATCCGATTCATCCACGTCGATCGTGATCGGTGCACTTACGTGATTACTGTACTGCAAGACTACATCCGTGCTGCGAGTCGATGAAGCCGATGCCGAACGAGAATGCGAACCACTGTCCCGCGATCTTGATCGGCCGATCATGTACTTCTGTTGATTCTTGCGGGCATCCTCTCGCACCAAGTAAATATCCTCGTAGTCATGATCGTGGGCGTTCGAGGCCGGCTTCTGAGCGTTGCCATTGTGTTTGGTGTTCTTATGATTGTTCTGATGGATCAGCAAATTGTTGGAATTGTTTGAGGAATTATTTGTGGACTTGTTGTTCAGCACATGCGACTGACTATAGTTCTTGTGGCCACCGTTGCTGCTGCTGTTGAGTTGCTGGTGATGTTGCTGCTGCTGTTGTTGTGGGTGCTTTTGTGGCTGTGGAAGATTGCTGTGACGATTGAAGCTAAGATTGCGATGCGGCTGAATTTTAGGCGAACTCAAGCTGGAGGGTATGGACACCGATTCGTCGGACCCACTGCCAGCGCCACTGGAACTTGAATGCACATCCGCCTGAATGGTGAGAGCATTCGAACTGGGCGTGGAGTTCGTCGAAGAGTTCTGCTTCTGATGATGATGCTGCTGCTTGTGGGGATTCGAGTGCTTGACACTACTCGAATCGGAATCGAATAGATCACGGACCCGATTGTAGATCACCTCTTGCGGATCGTGCAGGAAAAACGAATCGCCCGAGATGCTGCCGCTAGGCGATGGCGGTGTATAGATGCCGTTCATGCGCATGGGATTCACGTAGAGGCCGTCATTGTTCGGCACCAGCGACCCGTTGTACATCTTGTCCGACGAGGAACGCGAGTGCTGCGATTGCGGCGAATAGACGGACTCATTGGCTTTGCTGCGTGCCCCCACCGTCGATGGCGGATGCAAATAGAATGGCTCCTGGTCGGAGCTCATGGTCGATGATGTTTTCGATTTGATGGTATTGCTGCGACTGGTCTGTTTGCTGCTCATGGAATTGTTGCAGCTGCCATGAGAACTGTGACCCATTGCCGAGTTATTGCCACCGTTTTGATGTTGATGTTGCTGTTGAAGCTGCTGCTGCTGCTGCTGTGTAAGATGATGTAGCTGTTGTTGCTGTTGCTGCTGCTGCGGATGTCTGCCCGATGTTGATTTGCCATGTTTCGTTGCAGCATTCTTCTCTCGTCCATTGTAATCGACCGATGTTCCATGTTGCACCAGCACGTTCAGACACTTGAGTGGTGGGGTTGGGTTGCAAGAAAAAAAATCGAATCAAACAGAACAAGTTGTTATTATTATGATTTGAAAGTTGTGAGCTTTTACTTGATTTGATGATTTGATGGCACTGATGCTCATGTGTTTTTGTGTGTGTGTGTATGTGTGCGTGTGTTTTCATTTCAACTTACCTCCACTTGCTGGTTTTCTGCTGCATCATTTATGGGCGATTTGCCATATTTATCCAGTGATAATTTAGCTCCATGACTCAGGAGCCATCGCACCACCGACAGATGACCACGTGATGCGGCAAAATGCAATGGGGTTGCCCCATCGCCATCGCGTAAATTTGGATCGACTCCTTGGTCTTGTACCTGGAAAGCAGACAGAAATGGAATCATCATTAACGATGGTGTCATTGGATTGAATATATGTGAAAATTGGATATATGACAACATATAACATCAGGAGATGTTGGAGATTTTACAAAAATATATACGACTTTACGACACACGGCTACATAGAAGAGAGAATACTACAAATTATAAGATTGTGAGCCATACAACGTCGAGCGGTACGATTTTTAACCTGGATAGCTTGGATTGTTTCAAACGTTTGTGTATGTATTTTTTAATATAAATATTTTCCCTCATTTTTGGAAAAGGTGCGTTCATTCAATCGCCTGTAACTCCTGAAATTCTTAACCGATTTTAATCTATATATATAAAGAGTGATTTTTTTGAGGTTAGGATTTTCATGCATTAGTATTTGACAGATCACGTGGGATTTCAGACATGGTGTCAAAGAGAAAGATGCTCAGTATGCTTTGACATTTCATCATGAATCGTCTTACAAACGAACAACGCTTGCAAATTATTGAATTTTATTATCAAAATGCGTGCTCTGTTAAGAAAGTTCATTGCGCGCTTCCATTTTATGGTCAGTTTAATCGACCCACTGAAGCGGCTATTCGGGCTATTGTGACTAAATTTCGCACCAAATTTACATTGTTGGACATTAAACCACCAACACGCTTACGTAGAGTGCGAACTGAAGAAAATATCGCAGCTGTATCGGCCAGTGTTAATGATGACCACCAATTTTCGATTCGTCGCCGTTCGCACCAATTGGGTCTCTGTTACTCAAAAACGTGGAAATGCCAAAATTGGACTAAGCGGATGGACCACCTAAGACGCAGCCGCGGTCAACATTTAAATGAAATTATCTTCAAAAAGTAAATGTCATGGACCAATCTAACGTTTCAAATAAAGAACCGATGAGATTTTGCAAATTTTATGCGTTTTTTTTAAAAAAAAGTTATCAAGCTCTTAAAAAATCACCCTTTATAAGAGTTGCGCTATTGACTAACTGACTTATCATTGACCAGCGCCCAGACCAAACTGCTGAAGAAATGCATACTTTTAGGGGGTGAAAAGGGATACACATTGAATCTTCATCCTGACTAAACGACAGTAGCTAGAATCATGAAATTCGGTGTGATCCGTGCACTGACCATGCAGACGAGCTACAAATAAGGATGTTTCCTACTTGGTACTTTTAAGGGAGGAAAGAGACAAAAAGGGATAAAAATGGTGCCAACTAAAGTATTACAGCTAGAATCGTGAAATTTGGTATGTAAATTCCTCTGACCATGCAGAAGCGCAGTAAAAATGGATTTCTCGAAATTTGTACTTTTTAGGGTATGCGCGGGACAAAAAGCGATAAAAATGGTACCAACTAAAGTATTGCAGCTATAGTCGCGAAATTTGCTGTTTAAATTCCTCTGACAACGTAGAAGAACAAATCTAAATGGATTTTTCGAAATTTGTACTTTTATGGGGTACAAATAGTACCAACTAAAGTATTGCAGCTATAGTCGTGAAATTTGGTGTGTAAATTCCTCTGACTCTCTAAATGGAATTTTCGAAATTTGTACTTATAAGGGGTAAGCGGGACAAAAAGGGATAAAAATGGTACCAACTAAAGTATTGTAGATAGAATCGTGACTCCTCCGACCACGTAAACGCGCAACATAAATGTATATTTCAAAATTTGGACATATAAGGAGAACGCGGGACGACAAGGGATAAACGTGGTACCAAATAAAGTACATGTTTATAGGGGAAGCAAAAACACATGTTGGCTACAGTGATTTTCCAAAATATGTACTGTTTGAGAAAGAGGTGCAAAAAGCTATAAAGCGTCCGGCTGCATCTAGAAGCATGAGATCGAGGATATGAAAGGCTCTACGGTTGTAATTTTTTGTTCCAAACTGGGTAGAAAATGCTGAAAATTATGCATACGAATGAAGTTTAGCAACATAGTGCACATCGACAAGAACAATCCTTTGACTGTATATGAGAGCTATCCAATAGGAGGTTTCCAAATTACTATTTTATATTTATCTATAACCACCAAAAGAAAAGTAAATAAATACTATCCACAACAGAGACGGATAAAACTAATAACAAATAACTGGCTTTTTCGCATGCGATGCAGCGAGTGCTGCTAGTAAATATATATTTACCCCGACATTAAGGTAACATAAGAGAATATCTCTTCTTAGAACAAAAATCTAATACTCAATATAAATATATAAAAACAAACAAAACAAAAAACTTAACCCCTATGGTATCCAGTGCCAGTATAACGTAAACAAGGTGGAAGAAAAGTCCAATGACATATTGATACCAGTTGGTGACAGATAGTTTGTATTATGTCAGCTGATGGCTACTTGCTCGTTAAATAAAATTGTAGTTTGGGAATAGTCTGCAAAAATTGAGAACAATTTTTTTGATAAAAATCTTGTTTTTGCTGGTGCAAAAACTAGAAAAAAACCGGAAGAACATTTTGTTTTATTTTGTAACAGCTAACATTCTAACAAAGAAAACACTGCCTGTATGTAAAAAATCTATCTGAAAGAATATTTAAAAAAATTAAATTAAATTTAAATTATAAAGATATCTTTTTAATTTTTATTTATACTGTGCTAAAAATATCCTTTAATAATTAGGTAATAGATGAGATCTTTAGAAGAAAATATGACATATTTAAAGAAATTCCATGGATAAATGTCTTTTATTGTATAAGTAACGAAACCCGAATGTCATTTCTTAAATTAATTAATTAACTTCAATAATTATCCATAGATTTTCTTCTAATAAACTTTTTTTTTGCCGGCTATTACAAAAAAGAACAAACTATTTTGTTATCTAATTTGTAAAGGACTTTTCAAAAAAAAAAAATTCATTAATTTATTTTGGGTCTACATTTATCCATAGATTTTATGTATACCGACATTGCTATTATTGTTACAATGTTAGCTATTAAAAAATTAAAATAAAATAGTTTTTTTGCAAAAAAATCAATTTTTGGAGCCAAGTAAAAAGGCGTTAAGTTTGGCCGGGACGAACTTTATATACTCTGCACCATGGATTGCATTCCGCAGAGGCTGTCGATTTTCGTAGAAGTGTAGTAATATTACAGGAAAATATATATATTTTTTAAATATAGCCAAACCAAAACATATACAAATATTGAACAATTAATTTTATAAATGAATATAATATTTTTATTATCACAAACCACGCTTATAAGGCAAAGCCAATACGAAATAATACTTCAAGTCAATACAAAACCAGTAAGGAAAGGCTAAAGTCGGGCGGGGCCGACTATATGATACACTCCACTTTCTATCAGAATACAATTCAATTCGGAAAAAAAGTGAAAACGGGAATTTTTGTATGTTTCCTAATCATAGGCTAATATGTCCTGGTTCAATTTGTCAAATCGAAAAGAATATTTGTATCGGGGCTATATCCAAACATGGAATGAAGTGACCCATTTCAAAATAGGTTTTTCCAGTTCTCAATTTTAAGTAATTCTATGAAAATACGTGGTTTCTGGGGCGGAAAAATCAAGTCGGGAGCGAAATTTGTAAAAGAGCTATATATAAATCTGAACCGATCTGACTCATCTTCATCCTGGGTGTTTCTCATGCAAATATAAGATATTTTGCCAATTTTGAAGCACATCTGTTGAAATATGTGGTTTCTACAGCAGAAAAAGTCAAATCGGGAGTGAAATTCGTATGGTGGCTATATCTAAATCTGAACCGATCTGGCTCATTTTCACCGTGAGTGTTTCTGGTTGAAATATAAGACGTTTTGCCAATTTTGAAGCACATCTGTTAAAATATGTGGTTTCTACAGCAGAAAAAGTCAAATCGGGAGTGAAATTCGTATGGGGGCTATATCTAAATCTGAACCGATCTGACCAATTTTCACCATAGGTGTTTCTAGTTGAAATGTAAGATGTTTTGCCAAATTTGAGGAAAATCAGTTTTAATATGTGGTATCTAGCGTGAAAAGAGTCAAATCGGGAGTGAAATTCGTATGGGGGCTATATCCAAATCTGAACCGATTTTCTTCAAATTAAATAGCGTTCGTCCTCATCCCGAAAAACTTTGTTGTGCAAAGTTTCATTTGGTTCTGGCTACAATTGCGACCTGTACTTTGATTACAAGAATAGATGGACAGACGGACGGACGGACGGACGGACATCGTTAAATCGATTCAAAAAGTGATTCTAAGTCGATCGGTATAATTAACAATGGGTCTATCTCGCTTCCTTTTGGGTGTTACAAACAAATGCACAAAGACATAATACTCTCGTGGAGTGTATAAAAAGTATTCTTCAAAAAGCCCTAATGTCGTAAATATTGGTAGATAGTGGGTGCTACAGTTGTTGGTATTTCCATTCTATTTCGAATTCCAAAAGTAAAAATTTTGAAAATCCATTGTCTCACGTACATAGTCCAAAATAACCTAACTTCAAGATTCAAACAATTTTTGACGTAAAAGTAAAAAGTACGAATTTGGAAAAATCTTTATCGTACGTGAGCAATTAGAGGGATGTACACATCGAATTCCATGATTCTAGCTGCGGCCATTTGGTTTGTACCATTTTTATCCCCTTTTTCCTATTTTACCCCCTTAAAAGTATGACTTTCTAAAAACTCTTTATTTTACGTGTGTCCACGCAATAAGAATTTTATCATTCTAGATGTAGCCGTAGTTTAGTTGGTACCATTTTTATCCCTATGTATCTCTTGAAAGTTCGAATTTTGAGAAAAGTCTTATTTTTTTGTGTCTATGACTCTAGTATTATTTTTATACCCATTTGGTTGGTAATATTTTTATCCCCTTTTTCCATTTTAAACCCAAAAAGTACGAATTTCGAAAAATACGCAATCAGAGGAATGTATACACCGAATTCCATTATTCTAGATGCAGCCGTTTAGTTGGTGCCCTTTTTATCCCTCTATTCCCATTTTACCCCTTAAAGTACGAATGTGGAAAAAATACTATTATATTATGTATTTACTCAATTAGAGGAATGTACTCATCGAATTTTGTGTTTCTAGCTGTTGTCGTTTGATATGTACCATTTTTATCCCTTTTTGCCCCATTTTACCCCCTACAAATAAAAATCACTTATGGTGCTCGTTTTTGTTATAGTGATAATGCGCATACCCAATATCAAGTCAATACAGGCAGACATATTGAAAAAAAATGCTTAAATACTCTAAAATATAAGGGGTTATTATGGATATTTTTAGTCCTTGTGAGGAAAAAATTGTTCCTTTGGACCAATTTTGCCCAGCTTCAATCCCAACCGATCTACGACTATAAGACATATTTATGGAAAATTTGGACGTCCTAACTTCTTTTGTTTAGATGCTAGCGTGCTTTCAATAGACGGACGGACGCACATGGGTAGATCGTCGATCAAGAATATATATTCTTTATAGGGTCTCAGGTCGATATTCCAAGGTGTTACAAACGGAATGACCACCATCCTGGAGATGGTATAAAAACAAAAAAAAAACAATATTTAATTCTGGAACATTTTTTATTTATTTTTGTTGCACAGCGTTTTGAAACTATTTATTTGACATATGTCAATTAGTAAAATTTGCATCCAGTGCCAATTAAAAATTGATTACTATTTTATAAAAGAAGACGGATACTCATGCCAACTTGTGAAAACTTGCCGAACACATCCCACTGTGCCATATTCCACTTGAATTATAATTTTTGTACAAAACCTGTGCGTTCGCAAAAATCATATTATATTAATTTTTGCATGGATTTCTATTTCTGTAAAAAAAAAACAAATAACAATGCATTGGAAATCTCAACAAGATAAATGAGAGTATAGCCGAGCTGCACAGGAGAAGAACACACACACACAGCCAGACAGACATACATTCAGATGGTGGCAGGCAGAGCTTCTTGCAAATAATGATGGTGATAATTTAGTACAATTTAGAAAGGTGATTTTCAGGTTGCCACCATTCTTCTTGTAACACTTTGCAAACGTTCGGCAGAGAGTCTTTACAAAGCTACTCGCCTTAGTTCGCAGACAAAAAGAAAAACGAAAACCAATCGATTGTTTCACTCTCTAATGGATTGTTTTGTTTTTTTTTTTGCTGGTTTGTTTGTTGCGGCTACGATTCGATTCGATTCGAGCCTGAAATAGGTGAATATATGTTATATGGGGAGGGTTGGGGGACAGATAGTCAGTATTCAATTATGATTACTTCATAAAACGATTTGTCATCTTTTCATCATCATTTCACATCTGAACATATGGATGTATGTATGTATGAGTTGGCCGGCTAACTATGTCGCACAATCTCAATGAATTGCATAATGACCGAGTGAGTGAGTCATTAGCAGTTGTTAGTGTGTGATTTTTTTATGACAGCATTATTTCGGAATGTATGGCAACCTCATTCTTTGGATTGTGGACTGGGTGCCATAATAAACAATTAATTTACAAAACAATACCATTGTTCAAATTTGAATAGCGAAGAGCGAATCTCAAACCAAATAGTGCCTATACTTAAACAACGGGATGGACAATCAATGGGAGAAACCATCCATCCATCCATTCACCTCATCAATATGCAACTTCCCCCATTTTTGTGGAGCGCAGCATCGCATACAAAGATGAATTGATTGATTACGGTGGGCTCTAAAGTAGCTCAGATGCAGGAAGTTTGGCTTTTTAGCAAACCAGATGAGTCCATCACTGTAGGGGCTATTGTTTTTGGGATGACGGCAAATAATAATTCAATTTATTTATTTAAAGTTGGATGATGCTAATGCAAATAATACCACAAACAATCAGAGGAGTCTACCCTCAAACAGTAAACGATATAATTTATTAATACATATATTTGTTTTAAGTTTTTGTACTAAAAATAGAATCTTAACGAAGAAAACACGCTCTCTTTGAAGATAAATGATCTATGGATAAATGTGGAAGTTATGACCTAAACCTAAAAAAATCCAATATTTGTCATTGTGAAAGATTAAATCTTAAAGGTACGCTGAAAGAAGTTTCCTTCATAATATTTATGAAGCGATTTAATAAAATGTTTTTCGTAAATATAGTGATTTTTCATAATATGTATGAAAATTTTATAAATAAAATGAAATGTTTCATACAAGTTTTCATAAACATTTCATATTTCATAAAACAAAATTGTTAAATTAGTGAAACTCAGTTTCATAAGATCATAGAAAGATTTCATAGTATTAAAGAGACAATTCTTAATTCTTATGAAATATTTCATAACCAATAAAATATTTGTGTTATGAAATGTCTTTATAAATATAGTGAAGGATTCCATAGTTTTTTATGAAACACACAACGACATTTTTAGTGTGTCGACTTTATTCGGTTGAATGCTAGCAATTCTCATTTGTCCTCTGTTAACTTTGACATAAGTATTTACCCTGATTTTGGTCAAAGACATACTCATTGCAAAGACTCTCGCAATGATGGTTTGTATTGATTGGTTAGTCAACAAGTCAGGCCTTTTTTGCTTTTTTGTTTATATTGGAAACTTCAGTATAAATTATTAATATTTATGAAAATTTTTCATAAAAATTTTGAAGTTTCTTTATAAAATCTATGAAAATTTTCATAAATCATATTATGAAAAATAATGAACTTGTATGACAAAAGTTCATCGAATGAAGAAATGCATTTCATAGTTTCTAAGAAATGTTGCATAAATTCTATGACACTTTTCATTGATTTGTGCTTTATGAAACATGTTTTATACATTTTATGAATTGATTCTTTGGCGACTTTTCAATGCAAATTTTCACTGATGTTAAGACAAAATTATAAATAGTCTGAAGATAATTCTTTCAGTATACTGTAAAATTTTAGTTTCATATCATATATGAAAAAAAAAGATTTTTGCTACAGAGTGTTAACAATCAAAATATAAATAATTTTTTAAGTAAAATATAGAGATGTATGAGAAAAGTATTTTTTGGCATATAATTTTTGTAAGTATTTTAACAAAAAATTATATTTAATTTTCTTATCGATTAACTCAGCTGAGACTATAAAAAAACTGGTGGTGTTGTTTTATTATTTATTTTTATTTTCCCAATATTTCGGTTGCCTTCGTCAACCATCATCAGGGAATAAACACTAAACAAAAATATGTACAATTTATAACAAATATTCACTATCAATATCACAAAAAAATTAATAATAATTACATTAAAAATTAATAGGCGTCGTCCTGTTGTCTGCACAAATTATTGTCAACTAAAAGTCTCTCTTTGTCGGCTGTATTTTTGTATTATATGTCGATAAGCTTGCGCACAATTCTCTGTTTCTGTTTTGTAATTCATCCTCTTCTCCGTGGGAACGTCAATAATGTTCAATACTTCAAGAGTGAATCCTCGCTTATAATTTCTCTCTCTGCTAATATGTGTACGTCTTTGAAGTTTGGCGTATGGCCTGTCAGAGTACAGTGGGCCGTTTGCTCTATTGGCTTGTCAGTTGCTTTTTGGTCCGATTTAAGTGAAAAAAGTCTAGTTTTTAGTTTCGTCTTGGTAGTACCAACATATACCTTTTGGCATAAAGATTTATATTAAAAAACTGGTGTCATTGTTTTAATTATATATTTCCCAATATTTCGATTGAAATCTTCAATCATCTTCAGGGGTATCTGTACAAATAATAAACATTACAAATTTTACGTAAAAAACAGTACAACAAAAATAAGAAACAAATAAGCAATAATAACATTTATGAAATGTTATTTTTTCATAATAATTAAAACAACAACACAAGTTTTTTAATATAAATCTTTAGCCGAACTAAAACAACATAAAATTTTCGTGATCTGTAACTAG